>CAHIKZ030004817.1:1330000-1402500 GCA_903632075.3 Acanthosepion pharaonis | reverse complement strand
CAGTTCTTACGTTTTCAATGCATAACTCGCATTTTAACCTCCCGCTTTTGATAGCATTCTTCTGTTGAACCACAGCTCAATTGGCTCAAGTCGCTTCTTCATCTTTGTTGAGATTGTCCAGCATTCAAAGCCATATAGAAGAATTGATATTAAATTGCAGTTCAGAACTCTTTTCTTGCTTTCTATAGAAAGTTTCATAAGCGATCATTAACTTGACGTACGGACTAAGTTCGATGATATTGTGGTATATCTTTATATAATAAGCTTCCTTTAGTCTGGCATAAGGCTGCTTAGATTACCGACTATAAATTAGTAACCACTCATCTTAAAAACACGTTTCAACGCTGATGCTTCTTCCCGTTATATACGAAGTTTTTTTTATCTCTGCACAACGCCACAAAATATTTAGATTACCTGGTATTCTTGGTCACTTATTTTTTGTACGGATCTGGTTCTATGCTTCTTAAGGAAGAACAGCGATATGCTAATTTATAAAAGTACGTTCGAGACAGATATAATCTGATACTTGATATTAAAAAGATAATATCTGCGTCATATATTCCGACAATAACGAACTTAATATTCCTAGACAACTGTCTTTCTATATTCTGTTCTTTTTAATTTTGGCATTTTGTTTTTTGTGTTTCTTTTTCCTAAATTGTTCTGCTTTTTTTTTCTTCGCTGTCATATTTTTTGTTTCTTTTCTTAACTTTGGTATCTTTTACCCAATATTTTCCTTTCATTTTCTTTTTTCTACTTCGTTCTTTTTGCTTCCCCTCTTCTTTTGTATTTCGTTTTATTTTTATTCCTTTCTTTCTCCGCTCATTCTTTTATCCGTCCTCATCCTTTTCTTCCTCTTGTTTCAAAATCACGTCTCCTCGAGAAGTCACACGAACTTTTTTTTTATGTCTAACTCACAATTTAACTTTTTTTTTTATTTAAGTTTAAACATTGATCGTTTCTCTCCATTTATCTGTTGATCGCTTTCTTTAACTTTTCTCCTCTTTTTTTAGTCTTCTTCCCCAATCATCGCTATCCAAGAAAGCTCATCGCTTTCGCAATGTCCAACAAATAAAAATGCAAAACATTATCTAGTTCATAGCCATATTTTATTCCATTTAAAAAAGAAAGATACATGAATTTAGAAAACAGTAAGAAAATAAAGAGTAAAATGTTTCAAAAAATAAAATCAAACACCGGAATTTAAAACAACCAATAAAAAATTATATCATCTCGCAGATTATCCAATCAATGCATTAGTCAGCCAATATTTGTCTTTCACGTTTTCGATGAGTGATAATTCAAGAAACATTATCTTTAAGATTATGGAGATTTGGGAAAAGGAATTCTATAGGACACGAAGACAGTTAGCTCTGCTAAAAACAAATCGTCTGCAGTCGCGAAATTCCTGGGAGATTCTTGAGATTTCGGTACTGCACTCAAAAGGGTTTAGTAATGTCGACAGTTTCTCCTTTTTTATTTATGTCTTTTAAAAGTAATGTTTTTTTCCTGCCTCTACTGACGTTATCTTCGCAAGGAAATAGCTTTTTTCGTTACTTCAGTTCCTCCCAATATAATTTGTTTTCTTTTTTTATTAATTTTCTTTCCATTGTTGCATGTTTCTAGCAATTTGGTTAGAGGATTATACGTCAGTGTCAATGTATTCTCAGAGGAAGTGTCTAAGTTTGCGTCAAAATATTAAGTATCTTCTATGTGTTTTTTTTTCCTTTTATTTCAGTGCTTATTAATATTGATATTTTTTTTTCTCTTTTTTGTAGGAAATCCTCTGGTCTGAGACTCTTGAAATGTTCATCTGCAGTCACAAGTTCTCCGGCATTATTCTCTTTTTTTATTATCGTTATGTGTCTTTTTTTACCTTCCCTGTTCACTTGTCTTATATATTTAATTGTATGTTAAACTTCTTTTTCTCTTCGATTTAGTTGTCGTTATAAGAAGGCTGTATTTATTCCGTTTCATTGGCTTTGTTCGTTTCCTTTTAAGCAAGACTTAACGCTGTTGTGAAGCTGTTCTCTCTCTCGCTACCATGCACGATTCTGACACAGATTTTTTCTTTTACTTGACGAGAACGTTAGAGACTTCAAGAGGAATATCTAATTCCTCTATTTATTAAGTATTTTTTCAGTACTCTAATTCTTTTGCAGTTTTAGTCTGTGTGTCCCACCGATCATTTTCTGCTTTAGTGTGTATCCCAAAACAACATTTGTATCTTAGATTAAGTCATTGTCTCGAATTTTTTCTCGATATGCTAAAAGATATTCGGAATATTTTTATTTCAAGGATTAAAATATATTATTTTACGATTTTTTGGTAAAATTTCTTATTTAATATATATTTTTGTTATTTTAAATCTTATACTACAACAATAAATGGTATCTCTACCTCTGTTTTGTTTCTTTATTTTCCCCTTACATTAGATAATGTAGGATACAAATAACTTGGTAGGATACACAGATCGTTAGGACTCATGCTAAAGCGGCTGCCAAATTCTGTGTCTTGCCCACATATGCAACAAATTTATCGGTATTTTTATGGCAAATGAGAGAACTGACGAATTAACAAGAGAAAAGAAAACACTGCAAAACACGATTATTTTTACAGACAACCTAATTCAAGAATATAGTGATTTTCCAAGCGTAGCTCAGATGTGGCACAAAGCCGAAAGTATTCGGCACCCAGTGAGGATAATGATTTTCCAAGCGTAGCCGATGGCCGAGATTATTGGGCACCCTGTAAGGATCGAACTCACTACACAGTCGTAATGGTTCTAGCGAGACAAGCTTGCTAACCATTACACCGCCTCGAGGTGCCCACAATCTAATTCAAGAATATATGCCCTGCGTTTTTCTCCAAATTACTTGCCAGCGCCATATGTCCTGTTCTTATTTGTCTTTACACAAACTGGCATTTTAAGTAAGTAAATTTGAAGCCGCTTTTACTTCTAGTACAGTTAGCGTAACGGCTACAGACAGGGATTAGGGGAATCGTCGAGCCGAGTTCAAATCCCCACCCAGTCGATAGCTTTCAATTTCGCATTAATATATTCAATCAAAGGTTATCAAATCTGATTTCACATGCCAACGTTAAAATAGCGAATTCATGCAGTGTATTTTTTCCCCAAATGTTTCGATTATGTGTTATAATTCCTATAGGTTTTCCCCCATAGATGGGTAATTGTTAAATTAACTGTTTCCTTACATGGAAACATTTTGCATTCATTGACTGAGCAACCAATTGTGCTTTGGGTTGAAATTTTTAAAATCTTTGTCTTCAAAGAATTTTTCAGAAGAATAGATTTCTGAATTCCAGCAGCTGCTATCTTTCTTGCAGTTGTGGTGGGGATTTCCTTCCTGGGCTATTATTTTAAATAGTGTAGAATAAAAATAAAAATTGGTAGCTGTCGATATTTCTGAGATGAGGTATTATGTACACTATTTACATTATTCGAACTTTTGTCCTCACCTTTCGCCATATTTATTATAACTTTTCGGCCGTTGTACGCTCCGGCCTTCTTCAGGTGGTTGTAACGTCGAACTAAACCCTTTGTTTCGCTCACTGGAGTAGACTGTTCTAGTTCCACGTGCCATTTTTTTTTGTTTTTTTTTTTCAATGGATGTCAGTTACCAGTTATCTCGTGTGAATTAACCTCTCCAAGTTCTCCACTGTCTTAACCGGGTATTAAACTCACACTCTTAGGGTCCTGTCACTGGATCTAACCAACGCGTTTATCCACTGTACTATGTGTCCTTGAGGGAAAAAAAAGAGTTTTACTTGCTTGTATCATTTTTCCTTCCTGCCTTAGACGCCAGGTACATTAAAACAATGAATAAAACTCTGTGTTTGTAGCATTTTATTTTACTTCTACAATGATGTTCACACTGCACAAGGCTCAAAAGTCACTCGAGGTAGAGGGTTACATAATAAGTGGAAACGTTTATGGGGATATGTGATGAAGATAATGGTTAAACATAGATTTGAACAGGTTATGATTATAGTGATCAGAGAAGCATTCTTGGGAGTCGGTTCCACAAAGCAACAATCCGTGTTAAGAAGTGGAACTTACATGTCAGCCATGGAATGCGAAGAGAATGAGGTTTGTTCGCTGCTATGTGCATAGCATGGCGGTTGTTAGCCGTGAACATTAGAACTGGTGGAACTAATGAATGCCAGATCACTATCCATAGAATTGGTGCTTGAGTCGCAAGAGATGACGTTTCGATGCATTCAATTATCGCTGTCGTCATGAGATTATCTCGTGTTTAACTGTTAATGTGTTAATAATGGTTGCCAATTCTTGATCTAATAATATTAAAATTTAATATAATGTAGTTTTCCTGTTGATTCTTTCTGTGATTTAAAAATAACTGGCATTCCGTTTTGCTACGCGAAGTAACTTAACTGAAGTACTATATTAATTTCAAGACAACTTTGTTACATCTCGTGTTTTCGAGATAACGAGAGACAAAATAAATAAGGAAGACAAACTCGTAGTAAAGTAATGAAATGTAAGATTTTTCTATACGAAGTTACGCTAAGCAACTGACCTAACGCTAACTCGGTATTGACCTGAGCTCCCCACAGAGTGGGATGTGGCACAAGGCAGGTTTAACGTGGGTTTTTTCCGAGCCCGTCGTCCCGGGCAAAAATTCCCCGTATACCCCGTAATAACGGGTCGGGTTTGTCTATCTCCCCAGACATGACTCTGACCTTCAGCAAAGCTTCGCCTCGGTTTCTCTCTGCTCCAAAAGTTCTAAGAGCTTATCGCACGGCTAAGACCAAATGCTGACTCTTCTCAACTACGCTTATTTAGATAAACGGACGATTCCATTCATCTATGTCCTATATGACAAATTTAAAATATTGATTATCATATTTCCGATCATTTAAAAAAAAAAATGATAGAATTTCGGACATTTTGGCGCGGGTAATTTTATGATTAAACTATTCTACACTAATACTTTTCTCCCGCTGTTGTCTTTCGTCTTGAATCAATGATTACTTTTGCTTCAGGCAACTGTTTTATTCAAGATATTTTATATATTAAAATACTTTTTATTTTAGATGATGTTTGTTGATTTCGTTAAACCTGGCAATGTATATTTAAAATATTATCTTTGTCTTTCATATTATGCAGCTGAGTTGGTTTAACGTCCAATTTAATGTCTTAGTGTTCTCTAAGGAAATAAGATGCTTTTTTTCCCTACAGACAATTTCTTTTCAATTCACATTTTTGTTGCTTCTTTTTTTTTTTTTTTATCAGAAATAGGAACTACGTGCTTACGTTTATTTTATCTGCCTGTCAAGTCCGGTAATTCTTATACAAATCTCCAAAAGAACAACATCTGGGCTGGTGTTGTCCAATTTTTATATTAGAGTTATAAAGCGCTTACGCAGCCTTGTGAACGATGAAAGGGTAAATTTTCATTTTAACACCCGAGCGTCATTTACTGCTGAAGTATTTTCTTTCAGAAATTAGTACGCGTTTCCGTAAAGCGATTTTTGTACTTAATTTAAGAATAAAGTTAACTTTCAAATATATGTAAACATCGACAAATAAAAGAATAACAAAAGAAAAAAAACACCTAACTCTAATTTAAAAGTTAACTTTCTTCTTAAAAAAAAAAAAAGAATAACCAAAAAAAACAAAAACACCTAACCCTAATTAGAAAGTTAACTACAAAGAATTACTGTGAATGGAGTAAATAGGCTCAAATTGTATACGTCCACCGACAGAATTCAGCACTTAATTACTTATCAATAAGCAACTAATGGCCGAGAAAGACCAAGAAAAAGTACGATTTTTTCGGGTTGTTAACATCCAAAAAGGTAAGTTTCTTTAATATCTAATTGTTGATTTGAGTTCAGCATATACATTTGCACGGAAATAAGACTATTTGGGAAAAATTTGAAGGAATATTAGCACTCGGGTGTTAAAATGAAAATTTACCCGATGAATTTTTCTCCACCCGGAAAATCTCACATGCGAAAGGTTACTAGCCTCTCAATACTTTATGGCAGATTTTCGGATGAGTTACACCACCACAGACCTACATTCACAGCTAACAACGGCCATCTGATGCTAACAGTGGCAAACCGTCCCTGTTCTTTTTATATTCGTCTTAGTCAGCTTCTTCCTCATAACCGTTTCTTTGTGGAACCGAATATAATTTTCTGATAAATCCAATCTTAATCTTTTTAAGTCCATTATCAACAGATATCTATCTTATAGTCCTCCAAACATTCTCTTACTTAGCTCGCCTTTAAAATAATTTAACTCAGTATTCCTCTGCCTTGAGTAGCCCTTAGGCCTTGTATCAGGTGAACGGACAGTATAAAAAAAGAAATCGTATAATTTTGTTTATGGCTTACCTCATTCATTGCATGTATCTGTGTTGAGGTGTTCTCCCCTTTTTACACAAATGGACTCACCCAGGATATACATATATTCCTGCTAGTGAATACCCGGGAGAAGAACGAGAAAAAGCGACGAACGAGCACGAACGTAACGAGCAAGAGTCACCGTGAGCAAAGCACGTAGACTCAATAAGAAGTCATACAGCGATACTTCAATACCAAAGACTGTATATATATTTTGCTACTAACCCGCATTCCTGGAACTACTAACCTACATTACCAGTTTGTATTAATACATTTATTTTCCTATATTCCTTCTTGGCGTTTGTTATTTATTGGTACCGGATTTCATCCCGGAATCCACAACAATCTGTTAGGGATGTTTCCACATTTTTTTGTTATATCACTCCGTTCTTTCTCTCTGAACACAAATATTTTAAAACTATTTATTCCAGATATTAAAATTAAAATTTCTTAGAAAATATATGATTTTTTTCTTAATGTTATTTCTTGTCGACTATTCAATAAGTTTTATCTTGGATATATCCTGTCATTTTTTTTTAATATCATAAAAGCCGGTTACGCGGACTGTATACAGCTTTGCAAACAATCATGTCTTGAACAAACGAAACGCCCAAAAACACTGACAGCATCCAGTCTGGTATCAAAAGAAATCCTCGATTCTTAATGTGAGGATTAGGATCCAACGATTCCAACAGTTAAATGCAAAGTTTCCAATCGTAACGAGTTTCTAGAGTTCTGAACCATATCACAGAAAAGTGTAAGCAGCGTATTCTCGTTTTTCCAGAATATAAAATCGCTGTCAGTTAGAAGGAGATTTCTCACTGGAGCGGGGAATAGTATCAACGAGACGATGCCGCTGATTGTAATCCCGAAAGTGAAATTTACAAACTCTTTTTAAAAGTTTTATGTGAGATCACACTTTGACTGGAACTGGTAGCCTATAGTTCAGTACTCTCTGCCACAACTTGTGGACTAAAATGATAGTCGACTAAACTAATACCTAAAGTAGACTTTTCTCTTTCTCGGAAATTGTCTTTGTCGTGGAAACGATTGAGAAGATATCTCTGTAGTAATTAAACTGTTTCGGAAACAGCTGATGTCATCTCCTGCGTGAGTTTTGTTTTTCATGTATTTGCCTAATGTCATACTGGAGACATTTTTCTTTGTCTTGTAAATATCTAATGAGAAATCTCGCGAGAATTGCCTTTGCTGTGTTTTGCGTTGTTGAAATATCTGTGGATTAATTTGTTTTATAACTGATTCATGAGCTCTTTCGTGAGAGTTGCTTTGTTTTGAAAATGGCGGATGGACAATGAGGTCTTATGCACATGGCTCATTCCAGAAAATAAATCAACGTCAGTTTTATGCAAAAGAAGTTTTGGAATTCTACTGTTACCAAACAATACTGTGGTAAGTGACGTGAGCCTGGGTTTTGGCAACTGATCGGGTCCCTCCCTATCACTTTTCTGTTGAGGAAGGTGGATAGGATTGAACACAAGACCTGTCAAAGATTCACTGCCATCTATGGCACAATATGGATGACAGACCCATAGCTATATATGCAGTCAGTGTTGTGATAACATGTCATCGATGGCCGGTAGGCTTGCTAGACGGAAAAAAGAGGTCTGAACAGACGGTCTCTCAAATGCAACCAATGGCCATGTATCGGCGACAAAGGTGAGTCTCCATGTTAAATGGCAGCGGCCATGATTTGATCTGGACAAGAATTGAGCTCCGACAGCTTTACTTTGGCCAAAACACTCTAAGCATGAATGAATAAATTGCCTGATTTCACCCGCGTTATTCTTGGGAGGAGGAGGAGAATGATTATGGTGATGTTATAGAATTTCCCTGTATCAAGAGATTTAAATCGGAAGGCAATTGATCGCTGCCACGAAGTCCCGTGAAGATATCGGTTGGTAAAAAGAACTCGATTTCGAATTAAGTTGCAAAAATATTTATATATTACATGGAAATATATCTTTTCTTCGAGATGCTCATCGCAGAAATCTCTCGTTACTTGTGCGCTGAAATGATTGTCGTAGAAAAGTACAAATCTGTAAGTACTATCACAGTGATGGCAGTTCAAAACACACACAGATAGATAGATAGATAGATAGATAGATAGATAGATAGATAGATAGATAGATAAACAAGGTCTTGCTTACCAGTTAGGATCTCCATTTCTGGATCCAATCCCAAATCAGTAATCCGGAGCAACAATAAAAGCCAGTTTCGGCCACTTTTCCTCTACTTCATTCTGCTATGGTGGGGCCCTTCCATTTTGGAGGCTTCTTCTGAGTCGGTGCTAATTGCTTTTACTCGTCATCAATTGATGTGCAACCAACTATTATCATCACGGTTTAACAAGATGCCTTTTCCGCTGTATCCTAAAGATCAGAAAGCACGCTTTTTTCTCTCCTTGTTGCTGTAGCCAAACATTGTTCTGAGCACATTGGCAACATCTTTTCCAACAAAACCGCAGCATCCGACAGCTAGATCGTAGAATTCAATCTTCCATCCCGATTCTTACATTTGTCTATCAGGTCTTCATATCTCTCAACTTTTCTTTGCTCTACCTGTTTCAGATTTTTTACCAAAGGACTGTCAGTTCCAACAACACTGCCTTTTTTCTCATTTTCATCCCATAACACTAGGTCTGTCCGTTGGATTGTTGCTGCAATGCGAAAGACAAGTACAGAATCAAGGTCTGCTCCTATTTTCTATTGTCCTGACCACCTTTCATCTTCCATTGTTTTCATTTTTGATCCTCTGGTGGTGGCCTATCTGTCTTCTTAGTGAATCTGACATGGAAGCATATCTTTTCTTCGACTTGACCATCAAATGAATCTCTCGTTGCTGGTGAGCTACAATATTTGTCGTGGAAAAGTACAAATTTGTAAGTATATCTATCACATTCATGTCTCTGTATGTCAGTTCAAAGTCACATAGATAGATAGATAGATAGATAGATAGATAGATAGATAGATAGATAGATAGATAGATTTAAAAGAATGACTTAGATAGATATCTAGTTAGATAAAAGTGAAAAGAACCAGATAGATAGATAGATAGATAGATAGATAGATAGATAGATAGATTTTTCAGTTTCTTTAAAAATGTGCGGATATGCTCATATAAGATTAATCAAAATATCAGGTAAATAGATAAATACATATGAATAAACCAAAATAGATAGATAGAGATAGAGAGATAAATAGATAGATAGATAATTAATAAGATTAGATAGATAGATAGATAGATAGATAGATAGATAGATAGATACCCTTCCTTTATGTGCCATGTGCCTTCAGAACGTCCCCAATTCTCCACAGTAGACACAGTAATGAATGCCTGTTTGATATCTTTTGTAACATCTATTCTGATATTCATTTACATATATTGGTTCGGTAGGGTACTTAATATTTCTCTCTTTCATTCAAGCCACTAAGATGCAAGGGGTTAGTCAGAATAAAAGGTAAGCCTTTAGGTTTATGATATCAATAATAATAACAATCGCTGACGACCGTCTGAGGTAATGCAAGCTGCCCAGTAGTCGATGAAGTCTATAGCATAGCATGATCTCGGGTTTGCTTGCCGGAAGTGCTTGCAGAAAAAAGTATCTATGCGCAAGAACTCTGATATTATGCGACTCTTGACAAAAGCAACATATCTATGTGCTACCAAAGTGTTTGGGCTCCTTGTTATCAGTCGGGATGCACTAAATGACAACTGATTACCGTAGCTTATGGCCAGTCATATCGCCAAATGAGTCATGACATCCAATCTTAATTAAGGCCTTAGGAGAAGTCAGGATGGGTGTATGAACCAGGCAATATGAAAACCAATCTACCCATATTAGTTAAAATTACATCGGACATTGGTTCACTTTTCTTTGTTTTTATCGAAATAATTTCTCTGTTTTAATAGCTTGCTTATATTTTAGAAAACATTTTCGCTCTTCCAATACACCTTCAGATTTTTGTCTCGCAGATAGATTGAGACATAGATAGATATGAAAGATTGATTAGTTTTCTACGGCTTATCAACACTTTGCAGGTTATTTAATACCAGAAAATATTCTTAGATTGTAACAAATTTATTTTTTGGATATAATAATGGTCTGGTACAATTTTTACTAATTAACCCATAGCTGGGGGAGAAGAGATGTTTCCATAGATTTTCCGAGGGTATAGCGCGTAAGTGAATATAAGTAGCCCAACTGCAGTAGGAATCCGATTCCTCTTTGAACAATTCCGTGCCGTTATCCATTACACCACTTCCACATACAAGCTGAGAGCACCTGGTACTTCACCCTTCTCGCAATTTTCGATGTGATATGACCAAAGATAGATATTTATAATGTATACCCTTTTTATAGTTCAGGTCAAATTTTTGTATGGAGCATGCAATGAATATCAAATATATTACTCAGTAGTAAAGATCATCCGAAGTAGATTCGTTCGCCAGAACGCCTAAGCACCCTAAGCAGGGGTGAAATGTGGTACAAGGCCGAAGGTATGGAGGACCCACAACTAATTCGTAATTCATCTAGCGAGACAAGCAACACCACGTCGAAGTGCCTAAGAACGCCTAGATTATTTGAAATGCTGATTAGCATGGCGGTGAAACGAGGCGGAATGTATAGACCACCTAGTGAGGATCGAACTATTCAGTCGTAACTGACCAATTGAGGCAAGCTAGTTAACCATTACATCCTGTTGAAGTTCCCCAGAGTGCCTAGATAATTTGAGATGACGAAACTGAGATACCTCTCTATCTAGGAACAACCCCGGTTACATGTACGACGTTCAGGTTCTGTTTAAAATATGTTGTTGTTTTTTTGTCATTGCTTCGCTTCTAATAATTATTTTTCTGTCATGAAATGGAAAATAAATCTGCTCTTTTGCAATAAATCCAGGAAATATATTTCCCAATAATGAACAACATTTTGCCAATTACATTAACAAAAAAAAAAAAAAAAAAAAAAAAAAAAAAAAAGGAAAATAATGGCCGGTGCAACGAATTATTTATGACATCGAGTTCTTCCAAAATAAATTAAGTTTTGTTCTGTCAACCAAAATAAAAGCAATATTTCAGATCTTAAATATTTATTTTTCATCCAAGCTAAATTAAATATCTCCTCATGTCGACATTTTTTTTCGTTACATTTTCACGTTTACTTTCTTATCAATCAATGCGTTATGAATAACGGAAGTGACACTGAAGATCACGTGGCGCTTCCAGATCCTAAAATGCGATAGATATTTTAAAGACATTTTTTAAAACATTTTCCGCCATTATACTCGCTCCTTCTTTCTATTTAATTTCCGAGGCTGAAAGAGATGTAGTCTCATTGTTACCTTTATTGTAAACAAGGTTCTGGTTGCTATATAAAAAAAAAACAAATGATGTAGATCATAACTCAGGTATAATGATTCAATAATCTTGTGAAAGTGTAAAAAAATGTCTTGGATTTGCTGATAGGACAATGGTTATGAGCACGAAAAGTGGAATGAAGCGAGTTAAATTCAAATTCTTTCCTTTTGGAACAAAAGCACTTATGGAAATGATAATGTCATCTCTAGGGATTAAACAGCATGACAAACTAGGCTTTCTCGTAGTGGGAAAGAATGAATATTTTCAACGGGAGAACAACGCCATCTTTCTCAGTAGGTAATGACAGAACAAATGCGAATTGTTTCATTGACCGTTTCCTAATAAGGAAATTCGGTATTCATTGGCCGAGAATCTAGTGCTATTATCGGTTTAAATTTATAAAAATTTCTCATTAATACAATTCTTCAGGAAAATAGATCTCTGAAATCCAATATGTGTGTTACAATAATAATTGGGTTTTCCATTAAAAGTTAGAAGTAATAGGAAACGTCAATACATGGGATAATAATTTTTGTTCTTGCTGTTATTTTAAGTCCGTAATTAATGTTTTTTCTGCTGTTTAATATAGTTCCTTTTTTTGTGATTATGTAGCGCCAGTCCACAAACTTTGAAGAAAGAGGATCCTCGTTAAAACCTACTTCGGCTCACAATCATTTTGACCATTGATCTGAAAAAGCTGTTCTATACAGCAACGTCTATTCTGACATGAATTGGGCTGAGACACATACTACAATGTTTCACTCTTCAGTAACTTACTGAACCAGTATATATTCTAACCAACACACAAGCCACTAATCTGCCACTGGGTGGCATGCCTTTGGCGTTTAAGTTATTTACACTAACAGTTTAGTATTTCTGAACGAGTTTGGCACATTGCATAGCATCTATATAAAAGTATCTATCTGAAGGGTCTACTTGAGAACATGTCTCGAGTTTGGCTTTGTATTAGTTTACGGTGTTGGGTGAAACCCCGTCGAGTACAATCTATTCTTTGTTAATCCTAATCTCCTATACCAAATTTGCTGTAACTGACCCTTAAACCAAGGTATTTGAAGTGCGTAATATTTACTAAATCCACATCCTGAATTTTTATGATGCATCCAGTGAAGATGCCATTATATTTTCATTTCAAGTCCAGATCAGAATTTATGTTTTTTTTAAATGTATATCTTGAGATTTATTTTTTAGTCTTGGAACAATTAGCAGAGGATGTAGTTTTGTCTTTCAAGATCATTCTAATCCCAAATAAACTATTTTCCCCACAGTCGAAAATTCTTTCGCTGTTCTCTGGTTCTTTCTAAGCCAATTATTTTCCCGAAATACATGTCATAGTGCCTGCAGTTCTAATCTTCACGGCTAAGACCCTCCCTGCCACGGACATTGTAGAGAACCATCCTCATTCCCATCGATTTCCATTGGTGAGCAGCTTCTTCCAACAGACCACTGCGTTGTGGAAACGACTCCCAAGTGGATGCTTTCCCCAACACTACAATCTTAACCTGTTCATATCTCGCCTTAGCTGTTATCGTCCCAATTTAGTCGCATAAATTGTGCCCCTTACTCTGTATCACTCTACTTTGAGTGGCACTCCGGCATTCTACAGAGTGAAAATCATTGTAGAATTAAATAAATATATATACCTGTAATATAAATGCAGGAAATGAGTTTTCAGACAAAAATGTTTAGTGTGGTTCAGGACACAGTCAAGAACTGACATTTTCTATAAATCAGAATTTCGTCTACCCTGCCAATTGAGATTTCATAGACGCCATGTTAACCCGTTGCTTCTCCAGGGCATTTTCGTGTATACTAACCAAACGTTCATGCTTGTTTTCAGTTTTATAACTTCTGCAATGCAACTCAGCTTATTTGGAAGATAGAATGGGATGATATATAGTGTTTCACATAATAAAAACGTCCAAATCATAAGTTATTTACAGTACGCTCTGTGAAGCAAATGTGAAGCAAAGGTCATAATCATTTTATTAAGTGAAAAAATAGATGTCTTTTATTTGAGACCTTACAGCGCTATGATTTTAAAAGAGTTGTTAAACTAAGGCCGCTTAATAAAAGAGTCTAGATTTGAGCCGAAAATGTGAAGAAAGGCCTAATCTAATATTTTGTGCAAAATATATGACCACAGGATGCCTAACTTATAATGAGCAGGATAGGTAAAGGGTTAAAATTACTAACGAAACTTATTTTAGACGAGAGCGAAATAAAACCAAAAAAACTTAGCTGGAGAATTCTCTTTATTACTGACAATGAAATTCTGGTGTCTATAAAAACGAATGAGCCTAATAAGATGTGACCTATCGCTCCCAGACCATCATGCACATGCTGTATAATTATTTCTTTACCCTAGACGCAAGCCGCTAGTGGCTCGCTGCCGGACCTCCGATAGCAACGTCAGCCGTCTTCTGGTGGCATCCACCGGCGGGCCAACGGTGGGCTTCTATCGGTCCGCCAGTGGTAACATTACCGAGACGAACATGCAGGCGGTCCCACAGCGGGCCACCGCCGGTAAAGGCTAATGGAATGCCACCTAATTGCAGATTGGTCGTTTACGTCTAGGGTGGAGGATTAAGAATTAAACTGGTTCAATAAGCTATTGAAGAATGAAACATTGTATTGGAGAATCATTATCATCATCTTCATCATTCCCATGGCAAGATGTGGCCATTGGTTCACTGTAGTGTTGACCAGCTCCCTACGTATTTCTCGGTTGCGTGCAAATGTATCATTCCCGTCCAATGAGTGAGGTTGTCATCTCGTTCCTTCTTCTTCCTCTTCTTCTTCTTCTTCTTCTTCTTCTTCTTCTTCTTCTTCTTCTTCTTCTTCTCCCCCCTTTCCTTCTCCACCTCCTGCGTTTTTTTTTTCTTATTCTTCCACCTCCCCCTTTTCATTTTGCTCTTCCTCTTCTTCTTCACATTCATCCCCTCCTCCATCCTTTCAACTCCTCCTCCTCTATTACTTCTTCTTCTTGCTCTTCCTCTTCTTCATCTTCCACTTCATCCCCCTTCTCCTCTCCTTCTTCTTCTTCTTCCACCTCCTCATCCTGCGTTTTCTTCTTCTTCTTCTTCTTCTTCTTCTTCTTCTACCTCCTCCTCCTACTCTTCGTCTTCCTCTTCTTCCTCTTCATCCCATCCTCCTCCTTCTTCTTCTTCTTCCTCCTCCTCTTGCGTTTTTATTCTTCTTCCACCTTCTCTTCTTCGTCTTCTTCTTGCTCTTCTTCTTCTTCTTCTTCTTCTTCTTCTTCTTCTTCTTCTACCTCCTCCTCCTACTCTTCGTCTTCCTCTTCTTCCTCTTCATCCCATCCTCCTCCCCTTCTCCTTCTTCCTCCTCCTCTTGCGTTTTTATTCTTCTTCCACCTTCTCTTCTTCGTCTTCTTCTTGCTCTTCTTCTTCTTTTTCTTCGTCCCCATCCTCCTCCCCTTCTTCTTCTTCCTCCTCCTCCTCTTCGTCTTCTTGCTCTTCTTCTTCTTCTTCTTCTTCTTCCCCGTTTATCCTCTTCCTTCTTCTTCCTGCCTAACATGGTATCTTGTAAAATAGCTCTTGTGTCTCGAGGGCACCATGTCATCATCCTATACTTGATGTTTTTATGGGGCTATTCCAAAAAGTATGTTTATTTTCTGATGCTCTCCAGCATTGTCTCATATGTGATGCCGCATCTAAAAGAGTTATTCTTGGATTGTTGCACCGTCATTCTTCAATTCTTCGATTCTTTGCCTTCCGTTAATTTCCAGGACGTGCTTGTCTCCTGTAAGATAGAGAAGGTCAATTCTTACCCAGTCTGATCTTTGATTTCAGGCAGATGCTCTTTTCTTCCTAGGTCATTATTAGTTTTACGATATCTGTCATTGAAATTATGTCTATTGTGGCGACGCTTTCACTGATAATCCAGCGAATATATTTGAATTATTGTTATAATTATATATTATCACAATGATATATAACTAGTTTAACCCCGTAAAAAAATCCCGGTTTTTCTATTTTAATATTCTGATGAATCTAAATTCTTAAGTTAATGAATGAATAAGATTATAGTTAGTCCTACGATAGTACGATATCGGTAGAAATTCCCCTATCGGATAGTTAAATATTTGTGCTTTACAACTTTAACAAAATATTGCAATAACAATTATAAGTATGGATGTTGGTCGTTATTTTAAGAAGTAAGGGGGTACAAATGAAAATTTATAACTTTTCCATTTCATTGAAACAGACCTTAAACATTTCTATTTTTCTATTTTTCTTTCCTTCATTTTTTTCTTTTATTTCTCACTGAAACCAAGTAGCGTCTCTGATGTGCAATTTTCATGTTTTTTCTCTTGGGGTGTTATAGGACGAACGGAATAGTCCATTATTTATGAGTTACTAGCAGGAACCGTTAAATAATTCTTTATTTCTTTCTTTCTTTCTTTCATTTTCTCACTGAAACCAAGTAGCGTCTCTGATATGCAATTTCCCGCTATCAAAACGGAATAGTCCATTATTTATGAGGTACTGACAGGAGCCGTTAAATAATTCTTTCTTTCTTTCCTTTTTATCCTTGAAGACAAGTACCCTCTTTGATATATCAATTCCGTTTTTCCATGCTGTCAAAATCGAATAGTTCATTAAGTGTTTTTATGGCGTAACGGTCGTGCGAAATAAGGAACTAACTACCGAAGGTGGGGATAAGGACCATGTTAATAGAATTTCGGATGTCTTTGCTCATAATCTAACAAAGTTATTTGAATTATCTCACTACGTATGTTACTGACCACCAACTTTATCTTTCGTACTTAAAAGTTTTGGGTTTTTCGACATTAATCTTGTTATGGGGTCCTCCCCTTTTTCATATAAGTGGACTCGACCAGAGTGCTACTTGGAGTGCTGCCGTTAAATACTCAGAGTTAGACAGTCAGTCAGAGAATATACGAACGGAGATAGAGTGAGGTAACCTCTTGTAGAAGTCAGTTACAAGCACGTAGACTCTAAGGAAGTCCTACTTCGAGACTGTATATATCTATCTGTATTTGCTACTAACCGCGTTCTTGGATTTTCTAACAGTATTACCCTTTGTATGATTGTGTAAATACATTTTATTTCTTTTATTTAATTATTGCGTTTGTTCTTCATTGCAGACCGAATTTCATCATCGGAATCCGCAACAAATCTGCCTTGAATAACTGGAGTTTGTTTCATCCAGGTTCTTCAGCAGATTCACGAGTTTCACATCTTTGCCAACTAGACCACCCCAAATATCAAATTAGATCTGCTAGATCATTATGCGAGGTAAGGTCAAAAAAATATCTGTCATTGAGTATAAAAAATCAATTTTGTACATTTCGAAAAATTGTATTTAATCACCTTCAACTTACCACCTTTTGGATTTCACAAATTCCTGCTGGCATTTCCTTTATTTCTGCTATTCGCCTTGAAACAGCTTCTGTGAAATATTCTGGAGCTATCCCGTCAGTCAGTCAGTCAGTTAAGTACCACAAGTGATACACGCTTGGGCGATCATGTCGCTTTCGATTCATGACTTATGAGGCAGAAGATTTTACCACAATAGGTTGCCATTTCTTTCTGTGGTAGACTGGTTGTGAACCAAGGCTCTATAACCAAGTCTGTCTTGTTATTTAATCCATAGCTGGAGGTAGAAGAGTTGGATTCATATCTTTCCAAAGGATATATTTGCGTAAATAAATGCAACGAACTCGGCTGGAATTCAATTAATTTCTTATTCTGAGCTGATATCAATTATTATACACTCAGATGGCTTCTCTTTCAGTGTGGATTCCCGATTGGGGAAGAGCCAGAAGCTACAGCGACATGGCTATAACGATAAACTACATCCGTATCCTGGGTATGACGACAAATTACATCCAGATCCTGGATAAACTACATCCAGCAGCGGGGCCTCTGATCGGGGGTATTTGAGGTACGTGGAACCGCCTCTTAGTTGTTGGTGTTCCTGGATTCACCCTAGCTCCACCCTAACTCGGGGTGGTGGCACTTGTTGGGGTCTCAAATGTGGGCAAATGTTTGACCCCCCCACCTCGAACTGGGGCCAGAGAACTATGAAAATCTGAAAATAGGTTTAAATACCAGCAATACTTTTTTGTTATTGATTATTACTGGCAATGAAAAAGATATTACCAGCAATACATTAATACCAGCAATTCATTTTTGAAGAGAATATTGCCAACAATACATTTTAGAAAAAAGCACTTGTTAGGGTCCCAGATATGGGCAAATAGTTTAGCTCCAAACTAGGACCAAAACACTAGGATAGTGTAAAAATAGGTTTTAATATCAGCAATACATTTTTGTAAATAATTATTACCAGCAATAAATTTTGAAGAAAAATTATTGACAGCAATACATTTTTGAAGTAAAATATTGCAGCCATAAAAATCTTGAGGGCATAAAATTTTCTTGAAAATCTATGTTTTCCCATTTATTGGCAGTTTTTCTTTCGCAATTTCTTTTCTTTATATGAGTAGTCACTTGAGAAAACCTCAACAACGAACTATTACTTTTTGTGATCATGTTAATACTCTTTTTTTCTCGCCCATACATACACATTCTCACATCAAATGTCGATTCATTATGCATGAATTTTACATATGAATTATTAACATTATGATTTATTTATTGGATTGAATTATTTTTGTGACTTTTAACTCTTTATGAGTTATTATAAATCTAAAACATATTTTTGATTGTTAGACTAATTCTCTTTTTCCGAGTTAATAGCGTCATGATTAAGAAGATAAAATACATCCGCGTCCGGGGTAAAACGACAAACTACGCCCAACAGCAAGGCCTCTAATCAGTGGGGGGTGGAAGAGCGTGGAACCACATCTTAATTGCTAGTCTATCCAGGTCCACCATGACCCGGGGCGGTAGCACCTGTTAGGGTCCGAACTCTGGACAAATAGTTAACTACAAACTGGGGTCAAAACACTATAAAGAAAATATTTGAGGAAACATTATTACCAGCAGTATATTTTTAAGAAAATATGTATTATCAGCAATACATTTTTGAAGGGAAAAAATATTACCAGCAATACATTTTTGGAAAAAAAATATTGCAGTAATAAAAATCATGACGGCATTAAATAACCAACTGAGGCAGATATGCTGTAAAGCAAAAAAAAATTAAATAAACCAGACTCTCTACAAACCCTCTTTACAAAAATACGTCAATGAAACCTGATCGACAAACTGATTTCTTCCAAAGAATACATAATTTTTAAGCATTCAACCCCAAGCAAGGCGGGAAGCCACTAGCATGCAAAGGGTTTCAGAATTGGAGCGAGAACAATTAGGAGTGATAGAGGAAAGGATGAAGAGACGGTTAGGGGATAGAACAGTGCATCTGGAGACGTCGATTGACGTTACGTTTGAATAGATGGAGATTATAGCTATCAGGCAAACAAAAAATGGGGAGGGCGTTCCACAGACGACAAGTGCGAGACATGAAGCTATTGGAGTAGAAGAGACGGCCACATTTAACAGTTTCGACAGTGAAAAGGTGAGAGCGAGATGCCAGCGTAGTTGAAGGCTTAATTCATGAGATCTGGGAACCAGCGAAAGCAGCTCATAGGAGCAGTTACCGTGAAAGTATTTGTAAAAAAAGACAGAGAGAAGAGATGGCACGTCTGTGAGAGAGCGACTGCAGACGAGATGCCAGATCAGGGCCAATTACATTGCATATCCGTCTTTGGATTTTATCAAGGACCTTGAGACAATTAGAAGGGGCTCTACACCATATATGGCAGCAATACTCCATGCAAGTTCGAATGGTAGATTTGAAGGGTCGACTCCAGTGAGAAAAATTTCCTGGCGCGGCAGGGGGCGCCAATTTACTTGCGGTGGACAAAGCTATTGACACAATGTATTCATTCCATCTCAGGTCAGCGGACAATGTGAGACCGAACAGTCGCAAAAGGTATTACCAACAATACATTTTTGAAGAAAAATATTACTAGCAGTATATTTTTAAAGAAAAAATATTGTCCCCAATAGAATTTTTGAATTATATTAGAGTCAATACATTTTAGAAAAAATGATTAAGACCTACAAAAGTCTTGTCGGCATTAAATAACCCATTGAGGTTGATATGCCGTAAAACAAACCAAACCAATCTAAACCAAATTAGAAGCTACACGGTGTCAAGTCAGCAGAGTAGGGATGCTGTCGAACAAGTATTCGTGATGAAATTACCAATTCTTCTCCGGCCTCCTATCTGACTGCTTTTGACGCACAGCATCACAAAGGCGACGTATACCTTCAGTTAGAATTCCTTATTGGTTGTTTCTGTTGTTCATAATGACGGTCGTCTTCGAGTATAGAATCCAGAAGTTAGCAGTGAATATTTCGAAGACAGTAGGAAAGCGTTGTTCAGGTTAGCAGTGGATATTTTGGTAAAAGTAGCAGAGTTCGTCCTTCTGGTTCTCTTCGCCTGACAAGCTGGACTGGACATTCGGGTAGAGTGAACAAAAATGGCCGCCTTTATACACGACGGATTGAATGTTCTAGGTCTTCCGATTGGTTAATTTTTTATTGGTGGACTATAAAGTGAGTCAAGTCATTTGGGCTAACTCACTAGTAGATATACACAAAAAAACTGCAACAGTTTCTCAGTGTGGAATGCACTGATTCTGTGCTTATTCTAACTTCGTGGGGAATTTCCGGAATTGTTTCACGACGATCTTCCATAATTATTCGCCGTGCCTTCTCAATCAGCTCCTCATCTCCGCTTGTGGATAATCTGCTTGCGTGACTAGCTCTCCACTGAGATTCGGCCATGTTTTAAACAGTTGTACTACGCCTAGATATGAGTTTAGACTACGACGTAATAGCCAAAGGCCTACGGAGCTTTCTGGGTGGTTTGAGCTTCAATATGACTAAGCTTTTGGCAATATTTGATGCAATATATCTGCTCGATACGATCTGTCATATTGCAGCAAAACGAAAATCCATCGAGGGCGCACCATAAGTCTCTACTCTATGCTTAAAAGCTTGAATATGACACGGCTTACTGGCGAGAATGTTTTCCCGCATACATGAGAAGAGTGGTGCTACCAAAATGATTTTTGCAAATTCGGCATCATGGGCACCTTCTTAACACACCTCGTGTACTGGACACAACCGTGACTGTTGTCCTAAGTGGAGTTTCTGATGACTCACAGTTCTTAAGCTAATGAGAGAATAAGCTCTTAGGGTGTTATAAGATAAGATATACTTTGCAATTCCCCTATTGCATCGTTAAATATTTTGAGCTTAACAACTTTAACAAAATATTACAATAACAAACATAAATATGAATGCTTGTCGTTCTTCTAAGAAATAAGGGGGTACAAATGAAAAGATATGAAATAGAAAACATTTTCGATTTCATTGAAACAGACGTTAAAAATCTATTTCTTCCCTTCTTTCATTTATTTTGTCAATGAAACCTCGTGGCGTCTCTGATACGTCGTTTCTCTGTGTTAACGCAGTCAAGACAGAATACTCCATTATTTAGGATCTATTGGCAGGGCGTAATGGTCGTACGAACTAAATAAGGAAGTAACTAACGAAGTGATGGAGAATCAGAATTATTATAGGATTCTTGTTATTGCAATATTTTATTTTAAATTTCTAAAACTTAACCGTGCAATACGGACATTTCCACAATTATTTTGCAGTCAGTGAAATCACAAAAAGTTTGTTGAAGGATTAAATAATGAATTATAGTTTGTGAAAAATCTGAAGAGAAATCTATCCATAATCCATTTTATACTAATAAGAAATTCATGTGTGTATGTGTATATGAGTGTCCGGATTCAGCTCAAAAACTACAATATTTATGCCCCAAACCATATACATGATGCGATGGGTAAATTGTCACCATTTTATATTATTTTAGTTTGCGCATAATATCTTTAACAAAATATTGCAATAGCAATCTTAAGTACGAATGTACGTCCTTATTTGAAGAAGTAGAGGGGTACAAATGAAAAGATTCGAAATTGACAAAACATTACAATAAAAATCATAAGTATGAATGTAGGTCATTATTTAAAGAAGTAAGATTATTATTATTATTATTATTTAAAAATGTGTAATCATGTATGTATGTATATACATAATATATATATATATGCATGAACACATATCTTTAAATAATAAGATTATAATATATATATATATATATATATATAATATAAAAAAAAAAGAAGAGTAAGATTTGTAATACGATGCTCTTATAAATTATTTTATTTAAAAAAAAGTACTCAATACAATTTTGCAGAGCATCAGTATTATAAATTTCCTAATTTAAAAATATGGTTTCATCGCTACACGCTGTTGCAAAAACAGAAACTAAAATCTTCAAACTTAATTAAAGAATTAAATTAAAATCAAAAATTCGCTTGAAAATGAAAGAGTACTAGGGATTTTAATTTAATTCTATAATTGAATTTGAAGTTTTTATTTTTTTTATTTTTTGAAACATGGTAATTCCTGAGTAGCAATGGAACCATATTTTAAATTAAAAATTTATATATATATATATATATATATATATATATATATATATATATATATATATATATATATATATCAGAGTTAAATTATGCATATATTAATTCTAATTTTTGTAAATTGAGGCTTTTTTTTACTTCAGAGATTAGCCATCAGCTTTTGCCATTTGGGCCACACATCACTGACAATTTGTTTGGGCGCCTGCATACTTGTTGCACAGACTCTGTGTCCTCTTTTGAAGGACGTGGCATTTACGAAGCCGTGGAAAGAACCACCTGAAGATTTCAATTATGACAAAATATAATGATGATATTTTGCCTTGTCACTTAGATGCAGAGAGAATTTCATAATTCACACCTGCGATTTGTGTGACGACACGTTGCGTTTCGAATCCTTACGTTTATTTTGTGTTGTATATATATTTTTTAGATTTATTCTATATAATCAAATATTGTATATCAATTAATATATATAACTTATTTTTTATTATTTATTGATTAATTCCAGGTATATATATCATTAAATCAGTTATGATAATAAAAAGGATCTTATTAAAAATGTTGACAAATAATAATAATAATAATAATAATAATAATAATAACAACACCGGTACACTATTTACATTATTCGGACTATTTTCCTCATCTTTGTCGCCATATTTATTACAAAGTTTAGGCCGTTGTACGCTCCGGCCTTCTTCAGGTGGTTGGAATGTCGAACTGAACCCATTATTTCGCTCAGTGGGGTAGACTGTTCTCGTTCTACGGGCCATGTCTAATTTCCCTCTGAAAGTTCTCCACTGCCGTAACCGGTTATTGAACTCACACTCTTTTATTCCTGTCACTGGATCTATGTGTGTTCAATACCCAGTTAAGACAGTGGAGAACTTTCAAAGCCAATCGTCAGGCAATTGCGTCTAGTATGAAACAGGCTGTCGCCTCTGGGTGTTGACTTCAATGTTCACTTTTATATTTATATTTATATACGCTCTATCTCTGATATTGAGCACTTTATTCCATAAATATAGTACACCTTAAAACCACATTTCTACATATATATACATATATATATATATATATATATATATATATATATATATATAATAATAATAATAATAATAATAATAATAATATTGTTTGTTTAAAAATATGATTCCTTCGCTACAAAAGAGTTCTCATGTTTCAAAAACGAGAGCCGAAATCATACAAATAATTATTAAAATTAAGTTGAATTGAGGTGTTTAGTCTCGTTTCATCTTCAAGCGTAATTTTAGAAATAAGCTATCTTTTGGTTTACGTGGGTTTTAGGCATGGTCCGTCATAACATTCGTTATTGTGGGGGTGGCGAGGCTAGTTTTCTTCGTTAAGTGGTCAGAGAGTTAATTCTTATCAATAGATTCATCATCTTCTGAGAGGTTTTGCTAAGGTTGGGTAGGGTATCTATTTCAAGGCTAATGTTGGCGGTCATCCTTTAGTTGGTTCCGAGTGCGGGATATTTTTATGGCGCGCCTACAAGTCATTAAGTGCCGGGAGGATTGTGTTTTATTATTGTCCATCTGATTATCTATTTATTTATTTGTTTATTCAAGTGGGTGTTTTATATACAAACCGTGATGCACTGAATTTCAATTTGTTTTTTTTTTTGTTTTTTGACTATATATATATATATATATATATATATATATGCACGGTGTGATGAATAAATTGTCTAAATCACTCAAAAATGAAAATAACATCACATTCTGACGGTTATATTTACCAAAATTACACAAAAATATCTTGAAATACTAAAGAGTAAATTTATTTAATAAAATCGCCATTGGCTTCCACAATGGTATGCTGACGTCTTCTGCAAGTCTTCGGATGTTCTCCTTGTTTAAGTTGATGAAAGTTGCCATAATGCTTTCCTTCAGTTTATCTTGTTGGTACAAGGGGATTTGTTGGTCGCTAAAATCTCCGGGTCGGAGAATTATAAACTGATAGGCCAAGTCCAGTGCATATTTGAAATGTATTAAACACAGGAATCGTGTGATGTTGATATAAACCAAATTGTTATGTCTAAATTATCCGTTCAGATAATAGGAGAAAATTCACAGCTCGTGGGATATTCAAATTCAGTCTTTGTGAAAACCCGTTAAATTTTATTTTACAAACTTTATTGCTTCCAAATCTTTTCCAAGGCATCTTCAAAATCGATGTTCGTTCACCCATGCTTTGAAAAATCAAGCCTGATTAATCATTTTTAGAACAAGCGTGTCAAGAAAATTCCACTTCAATACCATACATCTGATCAATAAGACACGTCTGATCAATAAGCCGTCTGATCAATCACAGCATTATTTCATTTTAATCTCAAAATTCATCGATTAGATAGCTTTTTTTGTTGTTGCTATTACTAACAGTTAATTTAACATATATCAAAGGTAGGATATATATATAAAATCTGTAAAATTATATCCAAGACAAATTATTTTACATGTATAATGCTATAGGTAATATAATAAGTACCTTAATAGTCATTTGTGTATCAATCCGTACTTCCAAGAGAAAGTTTCTAAACTATTCAAATTATGACTTCCTCAAGTATAGAGCTTAACAATATCTTTCCCAGAGAGCCTCAAAAACCCCACATATTACCGCACATACAACGTCCGTCTGTAACATTCTTGAGTGGCTCTTGTGCCATGTATATAAGGAACAGTAAAAGAAAACCTTATTCTACCATATTATTCCGTACATTTAATAAACCTTAAATATAATTCGACGCAAACACACACATGTATATATATATATATATATATATATATTTAAGACATTTTTTATGTTTAACGTTCTTTTTTATAGATACAAGTATTTAAGTAAATGCTCTGTTTATAATAAACAGTATTAAATAACATTTACCGGCCTGAATGTCCGAGAAATTTTCATAGAAAATATTCGTCGTTTGACAGGATTCGAACCTGCATCCTATACGGAACCGTCAAAGGACGAATATAAAGATTTTGTGTGAAAAATTGGGGGTAAGCGTGCTAAATTTTGATATGAAAAGTACAGAAGCCATGACCCTATTCAGGTCCACACGCAAAGATCTAACGCGCTGACAAAATCCAAAGTAAACCCCTTCTTTCTTTCTTTCTTTCTGCGAACTACGATTACAGCGAAAGGGGTGATGGAAAGGAAGGATGAAAGAAAGAAAGAAAAAGAGAAGGGAAATAAAAACGGATAGGGAGGAGAGAGATATATTCCAGACAACCGACCGAGGTTTATATTCCACTTCAGCTTGATTTAAACTTCACAAAAAGTTACTTTTCTCCAAGAAAACCTTAGGTGTGTCACAAAAGCCCACGTATACAATGAGGATAACATATGGATATCTATACTGATATGTTTATATATGATACGCCGTTCAATGATTAACATTAACAACGAATTATTTTAAATTACAAAATTATACTTGTTTCCATTAAACGAAAAATACTTACAATATAATATTATATACTTATAAAGCGTTCCTTTTTGTCGTCCACCTTGACGGCACGAGTACATTATTTTATATATATTAGTAAATAACTTTAATATTTCCATTCTATTCATCATCTCAAGACATGCGCGATAGCGGCTATCCAAATCTTTCTGTTGCATTTTGTCCATGATAGACTTTCACTTTTTATCAGGGTCTCGCCTTCTGTTCCACCATCCATTTACATAAACTCATCAGGTAAATAACTCGCTGTCTACCCCATTCTCGTTTTCAATACACCCTGTGAGTGTTAAGTTTTCAAGGGCTTCCTTCCTCATTTTGAGCCCAAGGAATTTCATCTGTCTCTTCCTATTTCAAATCATAAGTTTTCTTTTTTTGTAGCCATTGTAAATTCTTCCTTGTCGCTGACTCATTCCATCGATGGAATTCTCAGTATCCTTCTGTAGAAACACATTTTTGTTGCCTCCAGTTTTTACCTCGTCCGTCTGAAGATTGTTCAGCATCCACTGCTATATAGCAATCCACTACTAGTTTTTTTTCTTCTTTTTTTACCACTTCCCTTAGCTTTTGGAATGATGATTTCGCTAGTTCCAGTGAGTGTTCAGATTTCGATGTCGCGTTTTCCATCTTCTGTTAAATCAATTCCAAATATTTAAGTTTCTGTACTTGATTGATGATGACATCTGCAATACGTAACTCGTATATTGGTGATTTTCAGGTGATGGTTAGTCCTTTTATTAGTACACCATTCAGAAAGACTAATGGCTGCCAACACTTCTTTCTATGGCTGTGAGATCTGAGGGACATCAGTCTATGTCTCAAGTCAGAAAAATGGTGTCTGGGAAAAAGAGAAATTCCACGAACGATTGAGGAAAATTTGTATATTTGAAAATAAAATATCGAAAACAGTGTATTGATATGAATTTTAATGCCATTTTAAATATTTTAAACACCAATGCTCTTTTGTCATGGTAAGGAGATATTTGAAAAAGAAGGCTTCAAACAGCAGTAGAGGGTTCTTAATAAGTTTATATAGACATATACATACATGCAATATATATATATATATAAATATATATATATATATATATATATATATATATATATATATATATATAGCCGAGTTCAAATTCCACTCGAATGCATTACATTCACTTACGTGCTAATACCCTTGGGAAAGGTATGAATCCTCATCCTCTCCCTCCAGCTATGGGTAAAATAGCAGGACAGACTGGGTTCTATAGCCTTGGATGGCAACTGGTCTAGGAGAAGGACAACTCTGAATTCAAAACATGCAGAGAGTCGTTTGGGGACCTTGTAGCACGTAGTGCATCAGGTCTCTGTAATCGGCCCTTCAAAAAGTGTGGATGGTCCTGCACGAAGCCTTCACCACTATAATCAAATCTCATGTGTCGGTGACGGGCTGTCGGTTTCCTGAAACTGATCTGCTTGACCCTCATACGTCGAACCCGACAGGAAAATCGATTATATATATATATATATATATATATACACACACACACACACATATATATATATATATATATATATATATATATATATATATATATATATATATATATATATATATGTGCAGCATAACTTCATACAAGCATGTTTGGTTGAATAATTAGGACATATTTATCCATCTTCATTTTAATACTTTCAAATTCTTAATGTTGCCATTAAACTCATTAAGGAAGGCGCCATAGTTTTTCTCATTCCCTTAATTTTCCAAAGATCAATAGATTTTTAAAGCAACATTAACAGGAAATTATTTTATCTGTATTCCAATTTTTCTGTTTCTCAGCACTTTGCTTAGTCTTTGGAAGGCTTATATCCTTTTTTTGATAGTTCTAGTGCCTGTTTGGGTCTTCGGTGTCACATTTTCCATCTTCTTCCAAGGTATTTAAACTTCTGTACTTGCTTGATGATGACATCTTCAATTCCTAACTCGCATCTTGGGATTCTTCACTTGCTGATAGCCATACTCTCTTTTCTTGCAGTTGACGCTTTGTTCATTTTTTTCTTGCTTTCTTATACCACATCGAATAAAAGGTTCTTTAGTTTTCTTTCTGTGTTTTGGAAACGGTGTATTAATGTGCATTTTAATGGGTTTTTTTTTCAAATATTTTAAATACCACTGCTCTCCTTTGATAATAAGGAAATATCACCCTTTGAAAAGGACGCTTAAAAAAAAGAGGACTCTTGATAAACTTATATGTACATATATATATAAATGCGCGCACACACACACACACACACGCACACACATATATATATATATATATATATTTAAACAACATGCTTGAATGAATATATAGGAAGCATATATTCATTCAAGCATGTTTGGTTGAATAATGTGGACGTATTATGTCTATTTATCTTTATTTTAATTCTTTCAAATTCTTAATGCTGGCATTAAACTCATTAAGGAATGCGCCATAGTTTTCTCATTTCTTTTATTTCCCAGGTCCTTTCAATCTCATCCAATTCAATAGATTTTAAAGCAACATGAGCAGGAAATCATTTTAACTGTATTTCAATTTTTCTGTTTCTCAGCACTTTGGGATGTCCATTTCGCTAGTTTCACTGCCTGTTCGAAATTCGCCGTCACCTTTTCCATCTTCTTCCAAAGTATTTAAACTTCTGTACTTGCTTGTTGATAACATCTTCAATTCCTCTCTCGCATCTTGGGATTCTTTTCTTACTGATAACCATATTCTCTCTCTCTCTCACTCACTCTTTCCTTCTTTTTGTCTCTCTCTCTTTCTCTGTCTCTCTTTTTGTCTTTTCGTCTCTCTCTTTTTTCTCTCTCTCTTCTTGTAGTTGAAGCTTAGTCATTTTATCTCGTTTTCATTTACTACTCTGTCGAGGAGGTTGCTGTGGTTTTTCTTTCTACAAGGTAACCAAAAAAGTTCTGTCCGTTTCTAAAGGAAAAAAAGAAAACACTTCACAGTATGTGTAACTTATATTAAGTCTTCGAAGTAATCGCCATCGTCATCCAGCACCTTCTGCCAACGTGTCTGCAGCTGTTCAATGCCCTTGCGGTAGAACTCGGAGGGGGGGTTGACGCAAAGAAGTCCGTGAGGGCTTTGCGCAAGTCTGCTTCATTGGTGAAGGATTTATCACGATGATTATTATCCAGGGAGTGGAAGAGGTGGTAATCGGATGGCGCAAGGTCAGGTGAATAAGGTAGATGACACAAAGTCTCCCACCCAAGTTGCTGATAAGCCCTGACCACTCGCGCGACAAGCGGCCTCGCGTTGTCATGGAGGAAAAACACACCATTCCGATTCACCAGTGCTGGCTCCTTCTGGCGCAATGCCTGTTGCACATGTTTCAATTGCTGCGAGTATAGGTCTCTAGTGACCGTTTGGCCCGTTGGTAGCAGTTCATAATGAACCACTTGACGTCCTGTCCACCAGGCACAAAGCATAATCTTGCGTGCGTTCATAGGTGGTCTTGCGGTGTGAGGGACAGCATCCTGAGGAGACAACCAATGTCTGGAACGCTTGGGAGTTTCGTACCGAACTGACTTTTCATCACTGGTAAGCACTCGATTGAATAAGGATGCGGTACGGTGGCGAGAAAGCAGCGATACGCAGGCCGCCACTCGTTTTCCCCTGTGGACCTCCAACAGCGTTTGCGGAACCCACTTGCTCAGTTTGTACGTCTTACCAAGGCGGTGCAGATGAAGTCTGTTTCATCGGAAACGTTGAACTGTCTTGCAAGTTTACCACACGTCAGACTACTGTCCTCTTCAATGGCCGCCTTCAGGACTCCGTCATTCAAGACCTGTGGTCGTCCACTGAGAGGCTCATCATGGAGAGACAAATCTCCCGACTTGAATTTTCGAAACCAACGCCTTGCAGTACGTTCATCCACAGCACTATCCCTAAACGCTTGATATATGCGGCGACTTGATGCAGCTGCTGATAAGCCCACTTTGAAGTCGTAAATCAAACAACCCCGAACGAGATCTCTAGACACTTCCATCCTTCTCACATATGTCCGGGCACGGTGCGCGTGTTTTTTTTATAAAGTCTGATGTTCTTACTTCCGGCTGTCCGAATTTGAGAACAATTGCTACACGCATTTCGTATATATTTCAACTTCATTCAATGACTAATCAAAAAACGGACAGAACTTTTTTGGTTGCCTTGTATGATTTTCATCAAAATAATTCCAGGTGCATATCTTATATTGTTGAGATTCTTTACACGAGGGATAGCGCCGCTGTCGAGGCTGAATAAATCTGCCTGCAATACTCATCATTATAATTACCTTCTTCAAAATTGCCAGATTCTATGTCAGCAACGAGCAAGATGCACCTGGCTAGGTCGGGTTAACTCTGGCCAAACAAAGACGATCTTTGTAAGGATGTCCGAATTTTCTTACCTTCTCAATCATCAACACATATAAACGGGAATCTGATCTTATATTGTCAAGATTACGCCCACCGATAAAAGTCCTGGTAGAATCTCCGCGTCCCATAGGAAAAACTTCCTGAAGAGTTTGAATAAATCGAGGGGGGAGGCATCTTTGCCTTACACCCCTTTTTATTTCTATGTAGCTACTCATTTCATTTTCTAACCTTATGCAGTCGGTTTGCTCCAAGTATATATTAGGAATTATTCTAACATCCTTTCCAAGTAGATCTACATTTCCTAACAGTTCAAATATATCATTGCGCCATACCTTGTTAAATTCTTTTTCTCAATTTATAAAACGTAAGTGTCCATTTTTGTCAGTTATATCCCTGTCTGTGGCATCATTATGGAATCGGATATCGCATATCTTGTCCCAGTCTCATTGCCAAAACAGTCCTATTTCCGGTTTTATTCTGCTTCGCGTTCTATTCATTCGCATTATTAGTTGGTTATACGGCTCTTTAAACCGATTGTTCGATAGAGCTCGTATTAATTTGCCACTGGTTTCTTAGGTAAGTTTAGAAAGATGGATTCAGTGAGGCCCTAATGTATATGGCCACTTTTATTTATATGTTACGTTTATTAATTCTATGATCTCGATGCCGAATTCGTCTAAGGCTGATTGCATTTCTGCCACGATCCCATCCGGCCCTTCTGTCTTGTTTCTGTCCACCTTCTTCAGAGTTCATCTTAATTCATTTTTTTACGATTTACACATCTCTGTCCCTTCTTTATTGTTGGTTTCTATTCCCGATTAAATTTCATTGCCTTTTTATATTAGTCAATGCATTTCATAAGCACATATATTATTCAATACATATCCAAGTGTAAAGTAGGTACTAATAGAGGGTAATTCCACTAACCGCTGATATTGTTATGGTGCATTGGCAGGTTTATTGAGTTAAGAACAAAGCATGCTTTAAAATTGACGTTTTGTTAAGTGTACAGTCAATAGGAATCCAATATGGAAGTACGCTTCAGACATATAAGTTCGACATTGGATTGGTTAATATAGGCCGCCCTTAGTATTTTTGAAATATCGGTTTTCATGCTGTTTTTAAACCATAACATGATCGTTTATTTTCCAGTTAACCATCACCGCCTGCACATATAGTGCTTGAATATAAATGCATTTATGTAGCGATTTCTAATATGTTTTTGTTATAATTGTTAATAAAATATATTACTCGATACATATAACAATATAAATCTTCTATGTACCGTGTCCGTTCTGGACATTAATACGATTATGATTCGCCACAATTTCCTACCCTTTGTAATGTCCTAAGAAATCTGGTATTTTTGTTATCTTTCGTGAACCTTGTTCTACCACCTAAGATTTTCTACCTTAATTTAAAGATGAGTTATCAAGCTTTTGCTGCTGATCTTCTACGTGCCATATCCTGAAGTGGCACATGGGAGATCATGGCTCTCCACAATTTGCTGTCCTTTTTAGTCCTTAATAATTTTTCTGTCTTTTTGTTATATTTCTGAACTTTGTTCTGCCATCTAAGATTTTCTGCCTTAAAGTAAATATGAATTATCAAGCTTTTGCCGCCAATCATTTATGCGCCATATCCTAAAGGGTCACATGGAAGACCATGGCTCTCCATACTTTCCTATCCTTTCTAGCTCAACGTAATGTTTGTCCCCTTATTATACCACTCAGTCTGCCATCAATTTACAAGATTTTGTAAACGGATTTTAGTATTTTAGGATAATCTTCTTCAATATACCATGTGCATTAAGGCGAACATGGCTCTCCACAATTTCCTGCTTTTTATAGTGGTTAATAAGTTTTGTCATTTTATTATCTCTGCTGACCTTGTTTCTTACTCAAGCTCACTACGTATGTTATGCGTTTTCTTCTTCTTGACTTCTATCTGACTTATGAATAATATATTTTCCAAGCCGTCTTTCGTCATTTTATGCCTTATGTAGTAATGTCAACTCTCTCTTTCTGATGTTAATTATAAGTATCTTCTTTGTTTCGATTTTTTCTAAAACCCCATCATTGATTACATATTCACTCCATGGAATTCTCAGTATCCTTCTGTATAACCAGATTTATGTTGCCTAAAGTCTCTTACTCATCTGTAAGGAGATTATCCAGTATTTACTGCCATATTGGAGGGCCAATATCACGTAACAGTTAAGTAAACTTTTCTTTGTTTATAATAGTGCAGAGATTTCTCCATAGCCTATGAACTAACCCAGATCATCAGAGAACCTACCCGCGTCCCGGACACGACGGGATATCAGGCGAACCTCCTCGACCTCTTCCTAACCTCCTGCTCGGATAAATTCTTGTCTAAAGGTTTACCTCCACTAGACATATCAGATCATTCACTAATTAGTGTCCAGATTGATGCCAAACCTAAGACATCCCCTGAAGTACCGTTCTACAGAATGATCTTTCCCTATGCGAAGGCAGAATGAGACAGTTTTCCATCCTTCATGATAGAATTTCCCCTTCCAACCTTCTTCAAGCATTCTGCCCCAAAAACTGATGCTCTTGTCACTGATTGGCTCCTTTCTGGAATGGAGAGTTTTATACACCCCATCAAATTCCAGCAAAAACCAAACAGTCAACCCTGGTTCATCTCTGAATGTGCTGAGGCCATAACTCACCGAAACCCCTACTACAATATTCATCGCAAGGAGCGATGTAGTTCGCCCCACACTTCATTCAGAACTGCCCACAATGGCTGCAAAAAGGTTCTAGAAAAAGAACAAGTGCATCTATGCATGAGCAGTCCAAACCAAGGTTATTTTATAACAATATTATTCTTTTACTTTGAATGTTATTTTTTAGTGGATTCCTGTATTTGAGTAGCTAAGATACACTGTTTATTTTAAACAGTGTTTATTTCATTTAGGGGCCTTCTAAGAGTGAGATGTGGAGGAGGAAATGTGGAAATAGGAGATAGTAATACGATGAAAGGGGTAGGAGAGATACATTCGATATTTATAGTAGTAACGATATATATGCATATAGTTATAACGATATTTATAGTAGTAACCGATGTTGAAGGCAGATATTGCAGAAACTTAGCTTATGAGTTAACCTAGATCATCGGAGAACCTACCCGCGTCCCGGACACGACGTGACATCAGGCGAAATTCCTCGGCCTCCTCCTAACCTCCTGTCCTGATAAACGCTTATCAAAAGTTTTCGCTACACTAGGCACGTCACACCATTACCTAATCAGTGCCCAGATTGATGCCAAACCTAAGACATCCCCTGATGTACCGTTCTACAGAATGATCTTTCGCTATGCGAAAGTTGGCTGAGACAGTTTTCGATCCTACAAGATGGAATCTCCCCTTCCAACCTTCTTCAATATGTGCTTCTGCTTGGCAGTTATCCATAATACTACATTCGTATTTGCTCTCAACTGCCCTCAGGACGAAGGGACCGTAATCTTCGACCGAATATCTGAGAAGATTGATAATATTCTCATTCAATTCCCTTCGGCCAGCTTTCATATATGTGTTGATTTCAATATTCCCCATAAAGAGTGGCTAGTCCACTTCAATAAAACCTACGTTGAAGGCAGATATTGCAGAGACTCCATCGCATAACCCAGATCATTGGAGAACCTACTCGGGTCCCGGTCACAACGGTTCATCAGGCGAACCTCCTCGACCTCTTCCTAACCTATTGTCCTGATAAATGCTTAGCAAAAGTTCTACTGCCACTAGGCACATCAGATCATTCCCATAATAGTGTCCAGATTGATACCAAACCTAATTTTCCTAATTATGCGTACAAGAGATACCGGCTATTTTTTTGTTTGTTTTTTTTTTTTTTCTGATTCTGAGTATAAGTATCTTTTTTGTTTCCATCTGACTTACGTCTTCGTTGCTTACCCGCCCCGTCCATAGAAATGCCAGTATCTTTCTGTAGAACGACATATATGTTGTTTCAAGTATCTTCTTCATCTGAGAGGAGATTGTCCAGCATTCACTGCCATATAGAAGGACTGATATCACATAACATTTCAGTACTCTTTTCTTGCTTGATGACGAAGTTTTTTTCTTCTGTTTCTTAATAGTTTGTTTAGTTTTTCGAAGGCATCTTTCGCCATCCAAATGCACCTTCGGATTTCTGTGTTGAACTTTCTGCCCCTCCGAGATATTTAAATTGTTGAACTTGTTTGATTTTCGTACGTCTAATTTATAATTTGCATGAAAGACTCTTCTTTTTGCTAACAGGAATGCATTCTGTCTTCTTGTTGTTAATGGTTAGTCCTTTCTTCTGGCTTTCCATCACTATCCTTTTTCTACATATTGAGTAATATATGTGGCTGTATAAGATTATTAAATTTATTCAGTAACAGAAACCAACAATTCTTAATAATTTTCATTTTTCCACAATACTCACTCAATTCAACAATGTACCTACATTTCTCACTCAAGGCGTTTTTTTAACCTATGGAGCGATTTGATAAACGTATCTTAGATGTGGCACAAGGATGAAACTATAGATCACCCAGTAAGAATCGTACTCACTCCTCAGTCTTAACGAGACCAGCTTGTTAACACTGAAGAATTCTTTTCTGAACCTATGTTCTACATTTTCTCTGAAACCTTATCCTTGGTTACATGTTCTGCCCATGGAATTCTCAGCATCCTTCTGTATAACCCGATTTTTGCTGCCTCATGTCTCGTCCTTATCTGTGAGGAGATTGTCCAGCATTCGCTGCCATATTGGAGGGCCAATATTACATAACATTTAAGTAATCATTTCTTTGTTTATAATCGTGCTGAGACTTCGCCATAGCCTATGAACTAACCCAGATCATCGGAGAACCAGGATACGACGGGCCATCAGACAAAACTCCTCGACCGCTTCCTAACCTCCAGTCCTGATAAATGCTTAGCAAATGTTGTACTGCCACTAGGCACATCAGACCATTCACTTAACGAGTCAAGCTAGCTAACCATGAAGAATTCTTTTCTGAACCTATGTCCATAAATCCCAATTTAATTACAGAAATCCTTAACAAATAACCACAATGAGAACTATTAATACTGATACTTAACTTTCCACGGTCTCATTCGAAGTAGACAGTTAGTCATAGACATTGCCATAACTCAAAGCATACAAGTCCGAAAAGACACAGGTAAATTTAGTACTATTACAAGTATTTTTTTCGGTACTAATCAAAATTCTTGTGCAATCTACAAAATTCACAGAACTTTTATCCGTTGTATCTTTTAAAATCAACAACATTTTATCAGATATGCATACATCTTTATTGAACCTTGCTCTGATGGCGAATATTTTTTAAATAATTGCCTTAGTCTATATTTTCTGCTTTTCGATTAGTTTTCTATTAAAAAACAAAGAAACAGATTTTTAAATATTAAAATGTTATGATGTATAAATATGAACCAATGCAAACAAGTTTCCCACTGTTAGAAATGAAATGAAAATCCTCACCCCGGGCATTTCTATCAAACAAAATCAATGGCTTTGCTACCAGCAAGAAAATTAATCCAACTGGTTCTTGGAAATACATTTTAATATCTTAAAGGAATTTTCAGTTTAATGACAGATAATTGAAACAAATTCATGATTTTTTTTCTTCACGGCGTTCCTTTTATTTATTTTTATTTTAGTTTTTTTTTTTTTTTGTATTTATTTTTTCTCTTTTCTGGATCATTTCATCTCAAACAAGGTGATAATGCCACTAAGACGCAATGGAGGGAAAGAGAAAGAAAGAGTTCAGAAGGAACAGAAAACCCAGATCTAAACAAGAAACAGCCGATAAACCTCTACTTCTGTTCAAAAGAACATAGAGGGATGTGAACTGGACGATTAAATAAACTAATTAATATTCGGTTGGTGCATAATTATCAGGCGTTTTTTTAGGCGAGTTAATTGTTAATAAAAATTGCTGTTTTGTTTTCATTTTTTTTTAAATAAAACTATTATTTCATTTTCAGTTTATAAAAATGAGTGTCGATAATCATACACTCCGGAATAATCATTTAAAAACGTTATTGTTGAATTTCTTTTTTCATAATAAATATTGTTTGAAAAACGCCTGATAATTATGCACCAAACCAATAGTAAATACAGTTTCAGTGTTTAGGTGGAGATGCTAGAATTATCGAGTTGAATTAGACTTTAGAAGGAAGTATTACCCAACGCTAACATAAGGAGGCACGATTGAGTAATGGATAGCGGCTTGGATTGAGGAATCGGAGAGCCGAATTGGAATTCCAGTCGAATCCATTACATTCACTTACGTGCTAATACCCTTGGGCAATGTGTGGATATATTGGGGAGTATGTAAAAATATGGGTAAATAGCAAGAGAGACTGGGTTCTATAGCCTTGGATGGCAACTGGTCTAGGAGAAGGAAAACCTGCGGAGGGCCGTTTGGGGACCTTGTGGCACGTAGTGCACCAGGTCTCTGTATTCGTCCCTTCAAAAAGTGTGGATGGTCCTGCACGAAACCTTCACCACTATAATCAAATCTCATGTGCTATACATGCGAGTTGGGGACCGCTTGTGAATTCCAAATTCCCATGAATCTCCAATATTGGAACCGGCTCAACCCACCCCGGGTGAATGCCGTTACAGGTACAGGTACAACTCTAACATGGGGAAAAAAGGATAAACCTCTACTCCTGTTCAAAAGACCGTGTAGTAGTGTGAAGTGGATAATAGGAGAACCTATCTATTCCAATTGAGTAATTCATAAATATATATTAAATAAAAGTTCAGAGTTTAGGTAGAGATGCTACAATTATAGGGTTGAAGTAGACTTTAGAAAGAACAAGTACCCAAACACTAAACAAAAAGCAGGGGATAAATGATAAGAAACGTTCAATATCAGTTTGAAAGTCTTCCCAATGAATACAAATGTACCCTATAAAAATCTTGCAAGGATCTGAAAAGATGATCCTCAGATGTAGCAAGGTCAAATTCAATAGTTTGTCGGACAATTTTTACATCATTACCTATTCTATTCAAATAGCATCGAAAATCTGCCTCATAAGCGGCAAAAGGTAATTGCAAATAATGTTAAATATATAATTTAATAAAATATAATTGTTTTGAAAAATGCAGTTTTAAAACAAAATGGAAATTATTTCTTACTCAACCTAATAATTATGCGTGTTTTTGTTTTTAATTAATACAAATTCCCCTCTTAAAATCTGAAAAGATGATCCTCAGATACAGCAAGGTCAAGGGAGTTAAGAAAATGAGCAATATTTAGAGTACCTTAACATACGACTTTTACTGAACACAAAGTAATGTTGATCGATAAGAATGAATACCCACAATTCCTTGGAAGAAAGGCGAATGTTGTCCCTGTAGTGGCGATGTCGCAGTATTTAGAGTTCTTGAAAATGATACACTAAATATACATTTATCGTCTAGCAGGTGAAACATGTCCATGATGTTTTATCGAAAAGTGCTATACATTCGTAAATATACAAAATATTTACTCCTCCATGATACCGAAAGGCGTGATAGAACACAGGAAAATATTTTAAAACTCTATTGGTCTATTCTAGCGAAGTCGCCATATTCACGGCAACTTGCACTAACTAGGGGCGGCGACATTCTGTAATGAAAACCAGATTCCATATTTCGTCGGACAATTTTTACATCATTAACTTCTCTATTCAAATGGCATCTTAAATCTGCTTGATAAGCGGCAAAACGTAATTGCAAATAATGTTAAATATATAATTTAATAAAGTTTTATGTCATTTGCAGATAGTAATGTTTCGATGTATCACAGCTTCTCAGTGCTACTAGACATCCGAATACTTCATGCCAAGACAGAAACCCGACCAATTTGGTGTCAGTCAGAGTTTCTACCGCTGAGCTATCATCAATTTCTTTGAAGAATGAATTTGAAAAACAAAATGGAAATTATTTCTTACTCAACCTAATTATTATGCGTGTTTTTTCATTGACCAAAACAAGTCTACAGTGAAAACTCGGTTGCCTGTACGATCACCGAAGTTAAGCAACTTTGAACCTGGTCAGTAGCTAGATGGATGACAGCTTGGCAATATCAGGTGGTGTAAGCTTGGATGCGCGGGTGGTGTAATTTATAATAGCACAGAATTGATAATCGGAAAGTCGAATTCGAATTCCTATCGGATTCGTTATATTCATTTACATACTAATATCCTTGGGAAATGGTATGATATAAATCCAACCCGGTTAATTAGTAAAACATGAGTCACTAGAGACACTGTTAACGTAAAAACGAATTGATTACAGAATATTTAGATTTCGGCATTTAATAACCAATAAACATTGATATGTTACCGAAAAAAAAAACAACTAACTACCATGTCTACAATTTGCTGTGGTTTGAACTAGAACAGGATGTATTCTGGTACTTGTAATTACGAAAAACATCCTACGCATAGATAAATATTTGTCCGTCTTTCAATCTAGATATGTGGAGTGAAATGTTCAAGCGCTCCAATTCTCAGCGACCCTAAGACCACAACTGGTCATAAGATTGATGATGATGTTTAAATTTATCGAACTACCCTATTTGAATATTCGCTAGAACTGTTTTACATTATATGAGCAGATCTTGAACAAAGAAACGCTAAAATAGTTTTACGGATGGATGAAGAGAGTTTCTGAATCCAGTCGTGTCATGTCTACTTGCTCGTTCGGAAACAAATTAGAAAAACGTGATTTTAATAAGCTGATTCGACTTCTGCTAGTTTATTTATTTATTTATTTTATTTTATTTTTTTACTTAAACCTCTAATGTAATATATTACAATTCCTCAACGGTTAGCGTGCAACAAATCACACACGCACGCAAAAAAAGAAAAAGAAAAAAGAAATAACTTGAAAGAATTTAATTATTTCTTTGAGATGGAAACTGGAGACGATTCATATGGAACCGAACGAGTGTTTTTGGAGTTGCAGGTCACAGACGACGTCTTCTGTGAGAATCGTTTTTTTTTTTGCGGGGGGGGGTCAGAATTGAGATATTTCTTCATTTCTGAACCTGCTAATTACTCCATCTGGGAATTGCTTGGTCGATTGTTAATAAAAGTGAGAATATTAAATCCCAGGACACTAGAACTTTTGTTGTTGTTTTTGTTTTCGTTTTTTTTTTCTTCTTTTTTTAAATTAATGTCACTGTAAGTAATCAAAAGGTGGAACCGACATTTTTAGATCTATCTTCTCTGGGAAACAATTAAATGATTGATTGCTTCCTATTCAAAGCTTTATCAACACTTTATAGGTAGTTTAAAGCCAAATGTATTTTTAGATGATGACAATTATTTTTTTTTAGATAATAATGATTTAGTAATACAATTCTTACTAATTAACCCATAGCTGGGGATAAGAGGTGGACACGTAACTAATCAGAATTCTATAAGCAAACAAGAAATTTTACTGTGGATATAAAGTGGGGTATCTATTCAATATTACAATTGATATATAAAGGGATTCATCACGAATGTGGCACGGGAGTTAATATAAACTTATTTTCTAGAAAATATATAATGAAAGAATTAAGTCCAACAATTATTATATTTTCTGTTCATACGTTATTATTATAGATACAACTTAAGAAACTGCAATATTTTAATTAAACAGTAATTACATTTCCTGGTCTGAATGTTTGAGAAATTTAATAAAAAATACGAGTTCATCAACAGCAATCGAACCTGAATTCTTATACGGTAACATTTATTTGATCTGACGTGCTATACCATTTAGCTACAGAGAAGCGTCTGATTAGCAAAGTCGAAATTACTGTTTATAAACGCACAATTTTCGAGGATTTTTCTCGATTGATCATATCTACTCACTAAAGTATTTTACCGTAAACAATGACAACATATAATAAAATGTATGAAGTTCGACAAATCTTTAATATATATTTTCTGTTTATACGTTATTTTTATAGATACAATTTACTGACCTGAATGTTTGAGAAATTTAATAGAAAATATAAGGTCACCAACAGGAATCGAACCTGATTTCCTATTCGGTATCCTTCATATGATCTGACATGCTATACCATTTAGCTACAGAGAAGCGTCTGATTAGCAAACTTGAAATTACTGTTTACAAACGCACAATTTTGGACGATTTTTCTCGACTGATGATATCTTATTTTTATAGATACAATATATTTAAGCAAAAGCTCTATTTTAATTAAACAGTATTAATTATATTTACCGACCCGAATTTACGAGAAATTTCGTAGAAAATATGCGTTCTCCGACAAGAACCGAACCTGTATTCCTATACGAACATCATAGATAGTCGAGAGTAAAATCTCATTGTAAACGCCATGATCATTCGTTAACTTAAATTTATGTGCTAACCATGGGGATATACGGTTTTGAATTCATAGTTGTGTTTCTCCTAGACTGGCTGACAACCACGGTCGGAGAGGTCAGTCTATTCAGAAAAAAAGAAAAAAAAGAAATCAATTCATAACTTACCCAAGAGTACGTGCGCGCAAGTGAATGGAACTTTCTTGACCGTAATTTGATCTCGGTCCGCCGACTTTGAGTTTTGAGCCGTTGACCATGGCGCCATCAGCACCTCGGGAACGAAAGTTGACCAGAAAGTAGGATACAGAGCTCTCTGAAACGATGTTAGAATTTCATGTTCTGTTATAAATTGTTCTCTGAATAACTTTCACATTTTCATTCATGAGCGGCGACTGAAAAGATTATTTACATTGTTCAACCTGATGACATCATCTTTCTTGCTCTTTAGCTCAAGATTTTTGTTCACCTCTACTGTACTGAACTTACAACTCCTTGGTTCAAGTCACTGGATTCAACCAACACTTTTATCCACTGAGCAGTGGGTCTTTGAGGCAAAACTGATGAGGGCAAGTAGCACGCTTAAATTCACGTATTCCTGGCGCCTGAGGAAAAAGCTAGTCAGTGCAGTTGTCATGAAAAGATTTTAAGAAAATATACAGGGAAGCCACGCCACATCAATGAGGAACCTAGATAGATAGATAGATGGATGAATATATAGATAGATAGATAGATAGATAGATATGTACATAGATAGATAGATGGATAGATAGATGGATAGATAGATAGATGAATATGTACAGACTGAGATAGATAGATGAATATGATAGATGGATGAATAGATAGATAGATAGATATGATGAACAGACTGAGATAGATAGATAGATAGATAGATGAATAGATAGATAGATAGATAGATAGATATGTATGACTGAGATATAGATACGATAGATAGATAGATAGATAGATAGATAGATAGATAGATAGATATGAACAGACTGAGATAGATAGATAGGAACAGAATACTAAAGAAAGAAAGAAACAAACAACGTGTGCTTTCTTTCTAGCTGGCTCGATTTACTGTCCAGAAAAGTGAGAAGGACTCAAAAAGGAAGGAAACATATTTTATGCGATAGATGTGAAATCGAAATAACGAGCGGGAATGAAAAAGCGGGAATTAAAGACCGGGAATTGAAGAGTGGAAATGAAAGCGCGGGAACGAAAGAGCTGCAATGAAAGCAATGAAATAAAATAGCGGGAACGAAAGAGCGAATAGAAAAAGCAGAAATGAAAGTGCGGGAATGAATGAGCGGGAACGAAGAATGGGAACGGGAGAGCGGAAAGGAAAGATGGGAATTAACGAGAGGAGATGAAAGAGCTGGAACGAAAAAGCGAAAATACAAGCACAGCAACGAGATAGATAGGTAGATTGATAAATATATATGAACAGATTGAGATAGATAGATGAATAGATAGATGGATAGATAGATATGACCAGACTAAGATAGATAGAGAGATAGATAGATATGTACAGAGTGAGATAGATAGATAGATAGATAGATAGATAGATAGATATGAACAGACTGAGATAGATAGATAGATAGATAGATAGATAGATAGATAGATAGATAGATAGGAAGAGACTGAGGTAGATAGATAGATAGATAGATAGATAGATAGATAGATAGATAGATAGATAGATATGAACAGACTGAAAAAAAAGCACAGCAACGAGAGAGCGGAAATGAAAGAGTGGGAATGAAAAAGAGGGAATAAAAGGGAGGGAATGAAAGAGCGGGAATGAAAAAAGTGGGAAAGAAAAGGAGGGAATGAAAGAGGAGGGGGATGAACGAGCGGAAATGTAAGAGGGGGAATCAATGATCAGAAATTAAAGAGTGCGAATGAATTGGAGGAAATGAATGCGGGAAATAAACTGATTTCAATAAAGATATTTAAACCAACTTTTAATTACAGACTGGAAATGTTTTTCTTTTCTTTCGGAAAAATGGATGAGATTCTAATTAGGTCGCAGTATGTCAGAGGTCACCAGTTGGGGGTTAAACATGTTTTCTGAAATTTTCGAAATAATCGATCTTTTGCTAAAATTGTATTCATTATTTTTCCTTTTCGTTTTTTTTTTTTTTTTTTTGAGAGACCGTTTATTGAATGTACAGTTTGCCCAAAGCATTTTCTCCTGCAAGGAAGAGAGATGTAAAACAGTCATTGATAATAATTATGTTGCAGATATTTAAATAGAAATGTCGAGATTCTTTTGGACTCAAAGGTCGCTTTTAATGATTTTATAAAACAAACGTTTACATAGAGGATATTTTTTCGGAATGGATTTTTCATCCATTAATTCGACATAATTTGATTTATTGTTTTAAACTTTATTTTGAATGGATACCCATATTTAAGTAGATGAACTGTTTTTATTTGTTTACATAATATTTATTTATTTCAATCTACCTGCCTCAATATTAGAAAAAAATTGTTAGAAAAATAGGCACCTTCCTGCATAGAATATTATTAAAGGATATCACAAAAGAAAAGGGTAGCTATTTTTAATTGACAATTTATGAAACATATTGTCAATAGATATAAGAAAAAAACCCTAAAATTTACTTTAATAAAAATCTTTTATCTTATTTGATTATAAGATGAATAATGGGTAAATGTATATGCCGCTCCTGGTAAGAGGTACGCTTATTTTGAAGATAAATGTGTAAAAAATTTCAGTCGTCTTCGAAAGATTTTATTGAATATAGTTTCAGTCAGTGACATTAAACATTAGTATATATTGTTTTAAACACAAAAGTGTTCAAACGTCCTGCGTATGACGATAAACTACGTCCAACAGCAAGGCCTCTGATCAGGAGGTTTAGAGGAGTATGAAACCACTTCTTAATTGCCGGTGTTCCCAGGCCAACTTTGACCCGGGGTGGTAGCACCTGTTAGGGTCCCAACTATGGGCAAATAGTTAACACCAAAACTGGGTTAAAACCCCTTCAATATATATTTTAACGAAAATTATTACCAGCGATATTTTTTTAAGCATTACGCCACGAGCAAGGCGTGAAGCCACTAGGATGCAGGGGGTTGCAGAAGATTTGGAGCGAGAGCAGATAGGAGTGATAGAAGAAAGGATGAGGAGAGGGATAGTGGGTAGATCAAGGTAACTGGAGATGTTGATTGACATTACATTTGAATAGTTGGAGATTATAGCTCTCAAGGAAACTGTAATAGGGAAGGGTGTTCAACAGGCGAGAGGTGCGAGGTATGAAGCTATTGGAGTAGAAGAGACGGCTACATTTAAAAGTTTCTACAGTGTAAGGGTGGGAGCGGGATGCCAGCCTCGTAGAGCGCTTGAATTCATGGAGTCCGGGAACCAGTGAAAGCAGCTCATCGAAGCAATTACCATGAAAGTATTTGTTAAAAGACAGAGAGAGGCGACATCGCGTCTGTGAGAGAGTGATTGTGGACGAGATGCCAGATCAGGGCCAATTATATTATATGATATATTATATATCCGCCTGTGGATCTTGTCAAGAACTCCGAGGTAAACATAAGGTGCACCAGACCATATATGGCAGCAATACTCCATGCAAGTGTGAATGGTTGATTTGTATATTTGAAGTATCGATTCCAGGGAGAAAAATATATATTTTCGTAAATAATTATTACCAGCCATACATTAGTATCATCAATACATTTTTGAAGAAAAAAAATATTACCAGCAATACATTTTTGAAGGAAATATATTACAAGCAATAATAATCGTCAGCTTTAAATAACCCATCGAGGTTTATATGCCGTAAAACAAACCAAACCAAAGCAAACAAAAGTGTTCAAATAGGAACATAAGAGAATGCTATAAACAAGGTTATTAGTTTTTTTTTTTTTTTTTTTCAGAACATATAAAATCCGCATTAATTTCACTTTAGCTTCAAAAGGAATCAGATATTTCGTCAATGGATGCAAATGTATTATCAAAGAAAATGGTATTCCAAATGAATTCACTATTGCTTGGAAAGGAATCGGACATTTCATCATTGGATTCAATTTTATAATTGTTATGATCCGGTTCCTTGTACCGCGGTGATAGTCCAAGGTAGAACCAATAAAGAAGAACTTGAATACGGATATGGAATACCACTGATATATTACAAACAGGAATATATACAGAGAAGTAGAAAGTGTTAATACGAACAATCAGGTTTAGTAGTAATTGTCTGAACGCGACTCTGTTTCGAACTGCCTCTGACTCGACTGACTGACTCCTGATGGACTTCACTCCAGACTTCAGACTGAACGGTATCTAGTCACCCCCCCACGAGGGCATCATGTGGCACAAGACCGGTTTAACGTGGGATCTCCGAGCCCGTGGGCTCGGCAAAAAATATGCCCTTTGAACCCGTATAAACGGGTTCAGGGTCGGTTTACCTCCCCGAAAGAGACTCCGCCCTTCGGCGTAGCCTCGTTCGGGTTCCTCCCCGCCCGAGGGCAGAGAGTTCAACCGATCAGCCGACTTCGGACTGAACAGTATTTAGTCACCCCCACCACGAGGGCATCATGGTACAAGGCCGGTTTAACGTGGGATCTCCGAGCCCGTGGGCTCGGCAAAAAAATATGCCCTTGAACCCGTATAAACGGGTTCATGGTCGGTTTACCTCCCGAAAGAGACTCCGCCCTTCGGCGTAGCCTCGTTCGTTCTCCTCCCCGCCGAGGGCAGAGAGTTCAACCGATCAGCCGACTTCGGACTGAACTCCCTGCTTCCTCTTGAGGCGCAGTATTTATTACGTATGGAATAGTCCATTATGTTATTATGGGTAAGGTCCCATAACAATAATCATAGAAAAAAACATCCCCATTGCTTTCATTATTGTTTGGAAAGGACTCGGACATTTCGTCATTGGATTTAACCTTACACTGATAGAGAATAACGTCCCCATTGCTTTCATTATCGCTTTGACACGAATCAGATATTTCATCATTGGATTCAACCTTCTAATGATAGCGATTATTATCTCGATCCCATTCATTACGTTAATGACGCTACATTTTGAAATAACTTAAACACAATATACCATTTTCCCCACAAATTCTTCATACATGTGCACACGTTTACCCAGCATCAGACTTCATACCTTCCATGGATAGGACGCAAGCAGATTTTTGACATCGAATTTAGGAACAAGAATGCGTTTTGTACTTTGTTGATTAGTACTAATGTAACGAAGTGCTCGACTCTTTTAAATCCAATGGCAATATGATGTCAATGTCGATAGAGACTAATACATGAAATAGGCGGGAAATTCATATCTACCATTAAAAAAGATATTGGTGAATAACGAAGTTACAGTGTAACCCAGATATAAGAGAGTTGTCGGGTCTGGAGAAGAAGTCTCTTATATCCGGGTTTCTCTTATATCCGGGTTTGGTCTATTTTATATACATTAACACAGGCTCTAATTTGGGACCAGAGAAAATCTCTCTTATATCCGGGTTTCACTTATATCCGGGTCTCTTATATCCGGCTTACACTGTATTTATATTATCCGTATAATAGGATTCGTTTAAACATCGTGGTCATCGTGTAAACAAATCCGCTTCATGTTTACTTGAGTGGTAACAAAAGGGAATAAAATGTGTAATACGTGATTGAGATGAAAGCTGCTTCCTATCAATGGGCTGAGATCACGTGTACTGGGAGCAAGACCCCAGGATTGTGAAATTAACGAGATGAACACGCGAGAAGCGCACGGTATGTTGAAATGTTGATCATGCCTCATGTGATATAAACAGAAATCATTCTATTCAGTGATGATCCAAGTCAAAACAAAGAACTGGTCAAAAGTCAGATTTATTATCCTCTCCAAATTTTGAAGAGGAGTTTCAACTTCTACCCGCTGTAAAGATAATCATGCTTATTTCATACTTTAATATATTTCTAATGCGATTCGTATATTTACCATATACAAGGTGTCCATAAATTATGTGTGCACTTTAAAAAATTATAACTTCATTTGTATTTGCGATAGAAATAATCGGTAAAAAATGTTATAAAGTTTAATGTACCTAGTTTTAAGTATAGCTAAAATAACTAATGTGATTTCAGGCATTTGCGTAAATCAGTTGGCAAATATTTTCCGGGAACTGCAAAATCGTATTACGCTTATGATGGAGGACATGTGCAAAGTTAACTAAAAATTTGATAAAACCTTGAAAAATAAAGATTTATGTCTTTCTAATCTTTTTTACAAATTATTTTTATAGCAAATACATATATAAAGTTATCAATCTTTTAAAGTGCACATGAACTTTATGGACACTATATTTTTATACAATTTCTCATGCGATTTAATTTTTTTTTCTTTTCAGATGATAAATTATATATATATATATAAAAAACTGTCCGAATGTTCTTTTTATCCGAGTTCTTTCGGCTATACATATAGCGATTTACAAGGATTAAATATTTTAAGTGTTAAATAAGAAATAGTTTGTTACTTGCATGTTTTATAAAATGTTTTCATGTTTCAAAACACGGTCAAGATATTCTGTCCATGTTCGTAGTTAATATTATTGTTTTCTCATTTTTTTTGTTTTTATTAATGAACCTTCCATAATTTTTAACCGTTTTTTTTTTGCATGTAGATGACACTATTATATTAATGTTTTCATCAAGTAAGTTCCGAATAGTATTAGGATGGTTTTTATTTTTATTTATCATCTGTAAAGAACAAAACTATTAGATAATATGAGAAATTGTACAAAAAACGAAATAAAAGCATCTTGTCTGTCGTATTCAATGAAATGTGCATGAAAGGAGTATTGCTGCCTAAATAGACACACACACACACACACACACACACACACATATATATATATATATATATATATATATATATATGATAAGTAACACTTTAAATTTAAGTCCAATTTATGGGTTATTTATAGAGTGCCTGTAAACAAAAGTGTACATTAAGGTCGTCTCTGCTGAGTGTTGACTTCAATGTCCATTTATATATATATATATATATATATATATATATATATATATATATATATATGTGTGTGTGTGTGTGTGTGTGTGTGTGTGTGTTATATGGAAAAATTTCTCGGAAGAGGGAAACCTTATTAAAATATAAATCTGCGCTCTGGATGTTTTCACTAGTCTCTATTTCTGAAAGAATTACTTCATTACGGAGAACAACATATATGACTTTAGAAGTTAAAAAATTAAGAAGGAAAACGGTTAAATTCATAATCTCCCGTTATTTAAAACAGATAAATGCATAAATTGATATAATTTAAACATTACTTGCATGAGAAACACAAACAACCAAAGACAAACATCATTTAATCACTTTAATTTATTAGACATTAAAATACATCAATTAGCTTCTTTCATAATATAAAAAGACATTTCAGTTAACCTGATGAATATTTATGAACGTCTATTAAATTTCAAAATTATGCAAACTAACATCGTTCTTTTACGTTTGTTTGTACTTGCAAAATGAAGTTTTCCGTTTGTCTTCATTCATATTGTCTTTTTACCTTTTACAGATATATATTTCACACGCATATAAATATATGTATATACATATGGAATCAATAAATATACATATAGAAAACACACACACATACACACATATATATATATATATATATATATATATATATGGTGTATTAGGGCAACAGATAATTATTCAAACATATATTGTTAAATATAAGAGACAACGGTGTCTATTATATCTGATCATGAACCGTTCTAAGCATCGTGTATTTGCTTTAATTTCGGGAGAATATAACACACATACACAAATATATATATATATATATATATATATATATATATATATATATATATATATATATATATATATATATAATATTGTTCATATAGGAAATCAAGGCATATTATACGATATTATTTCCTACTAATCAAAGTGTTATTTTCTGGATAGCCGTGTTTAAGGATAGACCCTGTTCTTTCATAGTGTGGATGCGTGAATTGCATAGTTAATTCCTTACTATATGAAACGTTATTTTGAATTACAGAGGAAATTATTTTCAATTAGACATGGAATTAACACTGTTTAAAAAAGCGTCTACACAAACATGGGTATATATAAATAACTTTCGGGGGCATATATATATATATATATATATATATATATATCTTACTTATTATAAAACGCAGGTTGTGTGTGTGTGTGTGTCTGTAACGTTTATATATTGGATCGAATTTCCTACATTTTTTAGCTGATTTCAACAAAATTTCACAGGACTACATAAAATTACCTTTCTAACGTTCTAACGGCGCCAAAAATGGGAAAAACACAGTTGTTTTTTAAGAAAATCAATTTGGAAACACGATTAAGACACATCGTGAGAAAGAAAGGGGGACAACTCACCCACGAAAATGTAAACAAAAGAGCATAGCATGATGAAAAAGACAAAATTTTATCGTCTAATGTTCATATTATTATTAAAGAGGAAAGATCAAAGTATTTTTGGAGTATTTTTTTTACATTTTTTAATCGTTCCTAGCACGTGTGAAATTTTCGTTAAAATATTGTTTTTTTTCTGGGTAAAAAAAAAGGACAGATAATCAATCATTTTTAATCATTTTTTTCGATTTGATAAAAAAGATTAAAATCTTACTTTGATATTCTTTTAAAATTCAATTATCATTTTTTTTTTAATAAAAACAGATATACTGTTTATTTAAAATATTTTGAACCAAGCTTAACTTAGCTTCTGCGCCGAAAAAATGTAATTTCAAAATAAAACAAAGCAGGTCATAACCTTTCGCGTCGCTTGACGATTGACGAAAGGCACATTCATGACGTTTAGATAACTTACGGGAGGGTAATTCTTTCTACGGATGGAAGGAAGTGAAATTATTTAAGTAAACAAATTATTTACCTCTTTACTTTTAAGGAAAATTTCAGCGCTCTAATTTTTTATTTTTTATTTATTTTTTTTTTGTACTTAGCTTTCATTTTTACGTTTACGATGCTTTATGGAAAATATAAAGAAATTAAAAAATATGACTGTTAATAGTGAGATTAAATTTCATAAGAAAAAGGTATCTAATTAATTTAGGTACCTTTCTTATGAAATTTTATCAGGAGTGTCCATAAAATACTATAATTTTATGTACATTTTACTGTGTTATTTGTATTTCCATTCATTTTATTATTAATTTTGATATTTCATTTATGGAAAAATGTCATAACTGTGATTAATATAAAAATAAGATCATATAAATTAAAGTTTAGCAGTAGTTAAATTTCATAAGATTATACTGTTACTTGTAGGTACCCTTCGCAGTTGAAATTGAAAACTCAAATTAACTTCTGCATACGTGTTTTCGCAAAAGGGCTTAACAGCGGAGAACAATGCTGAACTCAAATAATGTAACTAAATTGTATTCTGGTTGGTCTTCCGTACTTGATAATTACTGTCCGACTATAAACACAAAAATTACATTTCTTAATTACCATGGCTAATCTGATTGGTCCAAATTATACAATTTTCAAAGCGCTAGACAATGACAATCTCACACAGACATTTTGAAAGGTTGATGTTGCATTTAACTAATGTTAAAATATTTTTAAAATTCAATTTAAACATTTTTTAAAAATCTTTTTAAAATTAAAGAAATAAGAAATAATTGTATTAAAAATTCAATTTTCATTGAAAAATTTTTTGCTTCCAGAAAATATTGTCCATATTCATAAAAACAAATTAAAACAAATAAAAGCATTTGAAACTAAATAATTTATTTGTTTTATTGAGTTTTGTATGTTACAATTCACAGCTGATTTTCAGGTACGTTGGCAAAAAAAAAAAAAAAATACATGATTTGCATTCTTCAAAGCCTTGTGCTTTTAATTATTGTAATCATTAAAACCGATGGTCTCGAATTTCTAGAGTTTTTCATAAAATTATTTATGGGGTGTTAATGAATATAAAAAAAATAGTTCTGCCATGACTTTAACAAAACAAAAACATATTTATAATAATTTCGATCATCTGTGAATAGTTTCTGAAAGGTTCATTAACATCTGACAATTATTTTTATTTTTGAAAGATTTTACAAATTAATGTGTGTAAATAAAAAAAAACGCGCTAAAAATTATCTGTTATTTACTACCCCTTGTTGCGACAAAGAGAAACAAGGTTTTTAAATCAAAATTTAGAATATTCTAAAAAGATGGAAATTTTTTTTAAAATAATTAAAAAAGAATTTAGTCTATCCTCTTCATAAAAACATAAGCATTTTGACGATAAAATTTTGTTTTCATAAACTATAGCGTCTTTTTCATCAGACTATGCTCAATGTTTTAGCGATTCCGTGGAGTGACTTAGGTTAAAAAACCCAGGTTATTTGTTTGTTTGTGTGTGTGTGTGTGTGTGTGTGTGTGTGTGTGTGTGTGTGTGTGTGTGTGTGTGTGTGTGTGTGTGTGTTCCTTTATATATGGGATCGGATTTCTTACATTTTTCAGCCGATAAAACAAACATCCACTTTTTTTTTTGGCAGGTAGTATTTCTTATTGTCTTGCACACTTTTTTCTTTATTTACATTCAGAATGCTTTAAAAATTCCATTTACAAGACAATTGTTTATAATAAAATTCTATTCACCAATCGATAGACTCATAACGATTGAAAACAATGTTTTTGTTTGAGTTTGGGTTTGACCAATTCGTAAAAAAAAAAAAATAATTAAGACATGCGTGTCCGTCAACCTTAAACAATAATCTTTGTCAATTTTATTTTTCAGTCTTTATGATGGTCGATATTTGATCTATCTCTTACTGTTACATCCCCGGGCAACGCCGGGCTCTACTGCTAGTATTAAATAAAAACAGACCACTTTAAGGTTCCATGTAAAAAATTATTTCGCCACAGCCCTTTTAAAAGGACTGCGGATCATCCGACTTTACTTCCAAACAAAAAATGAAAAGAAGATTTACACATTTTTGACGGGGCGTATTAAACATGTGTAAATTAACGAAGTGAGGAAGTGAGGTGGGAGAGAGAAGACATGAGTGAGTTAGCAGATATAGACACATTTAAACGGTTAACTTAACGGAAGTTATATATTGATATCAAAGAGGTAGATAAAAAAAACCCATAGAAAAAGAGGGAAGGAAGGTAAGAGAGAAGATGTCACTAATTTTCTTTGTAAAAAAAAAAAGGCTCTGTTATTTTGTTTTACTTTCTATGTTTGCTAAGAAAATGAAGCACCTTATTGCGTACAACAACTATGGCTTTCATCATCTATTCTTCTTGTCTATTATTAATATCATCTACGGATAAAGCTGAATATTTTTACCATAAATTCTCCTTAAAATCCATTGTTTACTTATTTGGTGTATTTTTGTCTAACTTGTTTAACTGAGTGACTTTTCTGCCATCATCTTTAATCTGGATCCCCACAAAGCATGTGGACATGATGGTATCTTCGTAATAGTTCTTAAGAAGTGTACTCTCAGAGTGTCTCCTGGTCTCACTGAAGTGCATAATAAAGGCGTCGTTACTTTCATATGTTGTTCAAGGTTTTTATGAACTCAGGTTCTTGAACCACCCGACCCTTCCGTCTGTAGGATTATAATTATTTTACCTCATTTCGAGAAAATTCTACTAACTTTAATCAATGCCCAAATAGTTAATAATATCATATCGCAGGGTCTTCTTTCACACACGCAACATGGATTTCGTTTTCTTTAGGTCAGCTTCTGATGTATTCCCGATAATTACGGAAAATCTCTAAAAAGCTCTAGATAAACTTAGACTGTTGCTTTGTCATACAGGTCTTCTTCACAAATTGAACATTTACGGTGACACCACCCAAACCCCTATATTAGACACTTCCGCCTACTATAAGATTAGTAGGAGAGAAGGTCTTGGTGGGATCAGTTGATCAGATTGTTGAATACTGTCGAACTCTCTGCCTTGAGCAGAGAGAAACCCGGACGAGGCTTTACCGAAGGGTAAAGTTTAGTCCGGGGAGGTAGACAGGCGCTGAACACTTTTATGCGGGTTCTAACGGAATATTTCTGGCCGGACCTGCAGGCTCGGAAAACCCACGGTAAACTCGGCCTTGTATCACATGCATCCCTCGTTTCGTCCTGGGAGGTAGACAGTCCCGAGACCCGTTTATACGGGTTCTAAAGGAATACTTTTGGCCTAACTTACCGGCTCGAAGAAACTACGGTAAACTCGGTCTTGTACCACGTACAACACTCGTGGGTGGGGTCAGTAAAATATAACAGTCGAATATATTTTTTAACTGTAGAACTCTCTGCCTAGAGTAGAGAGGAACCCGGACGAGGCTTGCCTAAGAACAAAGTATCGTCCGTTTACAAGTGTTCAAAAGGGAATCTATATGCTGACCTATATATATATATATATATATATATATATGCCACAGGTCAATTTGTGCTAACACACATACACAAAACACACACACACACACATGCATAAATATATATATATATATATATATATATATATATATATATATATATATATATATATATACGTCAGAAAGATATATATATATATATATATATATATATAGGTTAGCATAATTAACCCGTTATATATATATATATATATATATATATATAATTTTTTATAAAAAATTACAACATAAGTATGTTATAAAATCACTACAAAAATAGCCATTTTGTTTCAACACACTCCGTGTCTTATCAAGTGATGATGTTGAAAAGAAAAAAAAAAAAAAAAAAAAATCTATATATTATATACTTTGATATTAGCTCCTATTACTGTCGAGCCCTGTCTATTCTATTCTTATTGTTGGTTATTGGAATTCATTCAGTGTATACCAATTATATACTTTGATATATATATATATATATATATATATATATATATATATATATATATATATAAAGAAAGAACAATATCATATATAATCCGCAGTTCTTGTTATTTTTATTTTTACAAAACAGTGCTCAATGTAAATTTACAGAGCATAAATATTATAAATTAACTGATTTAATATATGTTTTTTCGCTACATAATAATAACCGTGTTTCAAAAATGAAAGCTAAAAACTTTAAATTTAATTATATAATTAAATTAAAAGAATTATTTCCGTCACATCTTCAAGCGAATATTGGAATAACTTATTTTAAATTTACTGAGTCGTAAACACACATAAATTCATAAGTTACTGTTTCCAAGGATACAGATAAATCCAATCATCTCAGACAAGGGCAGTAGCGTGTTCATTTTTATTAACTATCGTTTTATCAATTATGAGTTATGTTTGACAAACGTTAATTTTAGCGACGGTAGGTGTGTATTTTTCAGCGAATTCTGTCATCCGTTATATGCATGTCGTCTGTTTTTCGGCATTTTTCCCGTATACTCAAAGATTTTTTTATGTGTGTTTGTGTTAAAATACGTTTTATTTAACTACAGTTTTAAAATATTTTTACTCTTATTTACTAATATTTTTCATTTCTTTTTAAAACCAAGTAAATGTAATAGAATTACTTGCATTATTTAAAATTATCAAATATAAGTATGTATATTACCAGCTCCCATTTTTAAATTTTATTTTTAAATTTTTAAGTTTGTTTTTATATATATTTTTAAATATTATTTAAGGAAAATTTATGACAATGACGGCAAACAATAGATATTTCAGTTCTCTGATTCAGTAAATTTTTAATTTTTATAAACATAGTAATATATTGTTTCTCATGTATGCAAAAAGGACATGAATCATCTAATGACGTACATATTCTAGCTTTTCTTATTAATTTCCATTTTACTGTAGGTGATTTATTGGATTCTTCTAATTGCCAGAAATAATTTGAGAGCGATGTTTGATTTCTGTACTTATCTATGCTAAATGAAGTTTGATGTTGATTGAATCGCTTTTGAACTCATGGCTTGTGCAACCTATATAGATTTTTATGTTTTCGGGATTCTCAATAGATGAGATATTGCATTGGTATACTAATGATTTCGCGCGACATTTATTTTGTAGAGGACAGTTATGAGAGTTTCTACATTTACATAATATTTGTTTATATATATATATATATATATATATATATATATAGAGGTTATCATAGATTGACCCGTGATATATATATATATATATGTATATGTCAGCTGTGAATACTTGTGTACTCGCTGTTGTTGTCACCACCAACGACACACTACTCGTTCTCACGAATACACTCCAGACCTCTCTCCTCGACTGTCGCATCTACCTCGGCCAATCATCTCGCAAACTTATTTGACCAAGCCTTAACAGGAACCAACAATGACACACTTGTACATAGTACAGATTCACACATTCATGAAGCCACACCTGCACACTCTAGTTTTACAACCATGACCTCACCCACCAAACAGGCTTATCAGCAATCCTTACCAACGTCAAATAAACAAACGCATATCAACAATTATGTTAAGATTTTAACAGTAGTTTGTTATTCCATTTTCAAATATATCCAGAGCTAATATTTAAAAGAAAAAAACAGACCACGTTAAGGTACCATTATAATAATTTATTTCACCAGTACCATATATGTTATTTGCTTAAAAAATTAAATATTTAAATTGATAGCAATCATCAAATTTTTTTCGACATCTAAATTTCTATCAAGCATTGAAATCTATCCTTTACATAAATTGTTAAAACCCAATTACAGCCTCTTTCGATTTACTTCCCTCTCTCTCTCTCTCTCCTTGCTGTAACACTCATTTGTATATATCTTTAATACTGTTTTCTGTCTCCTCTTTCTTTTTCATTTTTCCTTTTTCTTTTCTCCCTACTCCTCTCCCATTTCTATATATCATTTCCGTTAAGTTAACCATCTAAATAGGTCAAGGTCTGGTCACTCCTCCTACCGCAATATAAAGTACACTTGAGAGAGATATGAAATTAACCCCTCCCTGTACTCTACCATGTCTCTTTAACTATCCCTCTCACACTCCCTGTTAAATTACAAAAACCTACGCTACCCATCAATTTTAATTTCATTTTTCGTTTCATTTCATTTTTGGAAATGCTATCTGATGATCCGGCGTCCTTTTAAAAGGACTCTGGTGAAATAAATTATTATAATGGTACCTTAAAGTGGTCTGATTTTTTCTTTTAAACACACACACACACACACACACACACACACACACACACATACATATATATATATATATATATATATATATATATATATATATATATATATATATAAAATATATGATAACATTAACGCGTCTTAACGTTAAAAATATTTCGTAAGGTTTATTTGGTTTGTATAATGTCAATTGGCTAAAGTTAAATAAAAAATCGACCCTGATGATGGACGATGCCGTTCGAAAGTACTCGGTTGTCTTTTGGAAAATATATATATATATATATATATATATATATATATATATATATCATTTTGAAATAAAATGTCTCATTCGGAAATAAGAGAAAATACAAATGAAAATCAGCAGGACTCTGTTGTCTTTGGCGTTTAATACAACGTGTTTAAAATAGGGGATGCTGCCTAAATGCCCACACACACATATCTATCTATCTATCTATCTATCTATCTATCTATATATATATATATATATATCGAGCTATATATATATATCGAGTTTTATGTTGTTAGGTTCTATTTATCAACACACTGTCAAAAGTTCTTATCTGTGCTTTACCATTTAAGTTCAATACACGTGTGAAGGAAAAATTAACTCTGACCATTAACATTTTATGCATTACAGACACACACACTCGCACACACACAGACACACAAACACACACATATATGTGCAATATATATATATATATATATATATATATATATATATATTCTTATTCTTTTAAAAATTTAAAAATTTATATATATAATATATATATATATATATATATATATGGACAAATTACTTGTTAAGTGTTCTGTATTTTTTTGGACTGCATCCGTTTTTTCTGTATATATTTCATCTTTCATATTATACGTTTTTATTCTGTCTATACGTAATTCCAGCCTTTCTTTCTTTCTTTCTAACTCCATTCTTTCACGTCTTCTCTTCCTCTTTTTTAATTCTTTGTTTCTAGAGAATGAATCAAAATTACCCCCTCTTAATCTTTATAGTCATATCAGATGCTAACCCTATCCCTAGCACCGCTTCTCTATCCAGGATTTATTCCTACGGAAAAACCGTTCTGAGATATCCTCTTGTGAAGATAAAAGAGTTTCTGATCACCATTTTCCCTTCCATCTCACATTCCTGTCTTAATCATTGCTTTTAAAACAAGTGTTTTTTAAAAGTATTAAAATTAAAATTAAAATTATCAAGTCTTCCATCTATAACCCCACCTTAATTCTTTTGCCCGCTTGTCGAAGAAAATAAAAATAAAATATACCGTTTGTACGATTCGGTTCAAGACATGTAAGGTGACTTTACTATCGTAATGAATTAAATGCTAATCATTGTCCTTCTTTTATATACTGTAATTCTCCATGTATAAAACGCCTTCATCCATATTATACACTCCTAAAATTGTGCTCTCCAGATATGTTTCTGTTTGTGTTAGCTCCAGTGGGTGAGCATACCTGTATGTAAGTTTGTATGAGTGGCGTTCCGACGGCAATTTTTTCTCTCGCTAACATAAAAACACCGACAAACGCAACCATATATAAATCCAAAATTTCAAAATAAATCAGTTTGTCTTATGATCGCAAATATCTTGAAGCACAGGGTCACAAATTCACGCCAATCAACTAATTATGTTAGATCTATCACTGATATTGATTGCTTGCCGATGAGTACTGCGCATATATAATATATAAATAACATATTTAAAAATTGTATATATATATATATATATATATATATATATATATATATATATATATATATATATATTTATTTATTTGAATATTATAGCATAGATATGTTATAAAATCACTAGAAAAATAGCCATTTTGTTTCAACACTTCTGGTGTCTTATCAAGTGATGTTGAATGTAGAATAAATAAGTGGATTAACACAGATGATGTTATCAACTGGTTTACTAACGTCCACAAATTAGACAACTTCACTTTCATAATATTTCGACATTATTGACTATAATCCCTCCATATCCTTTGAGTTCGCTCGGGAATACTCCAATATTTCTGAGGGTGAAGTGGATATAATCATGAAATGCAGAAATTCTGTACTGGTCTACAATGAAGAATAGTGGACCAAAATGTCTTGCAGCGATAAGTTTGACATTTCAATGGGTTCTTTGGATTCCGCAGGCCTCCGACTTGGTTGGATTATTTCTTTTATACAATTTAAGTACTTTTGTATGTCTAGATTCTTATAGTGATGGCTTATTAGTTGTTTACAACTACTCTACTAAAATTAAGGTAGACCGTATAAGGAAATAAGGATTTAGGTCTTAGGACTATAGTTACAACTAACATTAAACAATAGATTTTCTGGACATCACCCTAGACCTTACTAGGAACATTTTCCAACCTTATGTGAAGGTATATTCCAGTATATGTCCATCCCAATATTAACCATCCCACCACGGTTATAAAGCACATACCCTCATCCATTGGATTTAGGATTAGTACTAACTCTTCTAACAAAGAGGTTTTGAATAAACATCGTGATTTTTACAATTCTACCCTTAAAAATAGTTGATACAAGGGTACCACTTTTCAATGTAGAAACCCTGTTATTTACAACCAAAATAACAAAAGAAGATCTAAACCTCATCAAGAGACATTTCCCCGACCCCAAAACTAAACTACTTTGTAAAATATTTAATAGTAATACCCTTAAATTAATCTATAGTTGTGCGGATAACCTAGAGAAAATAATTTAAAAACATATCGAAAGAGTGTTTAACAAGTATAGGAACTCAAAAAACTTGACTAATCACCAGGTTGCAAGCAGCACTACAAAGTAAAATGACACGAATAACAACTTGTAGGAATCCAAATAACTGACCACTACAGAATAATTGTTGGACTAGTTATGTTGTTTATCTTATTACAATCCCTACACTAGAAAACACAAATATAAAATAAATTTTACATTGGTAGCACCATGAATTCATTCAAAGAAACGTTGGCGTGTGCATATGCAATCGTTTAATAACAGTAACTATAAGTAAATGACTTCATTATCCAAGTATTTTTGGAGTCTAAAAGAAAAGAATAAAACACCTACTATCAAATGGAAATTAATCAGGAAAGCCCGAACATGTAACTCTGTATATTCCCCATGTTACCTATGTCTTAACGAAAAATCTGAAATAATTAGATTTAAAAATAAGACCCATCTCTTAAATCAAAGATATGAACTAAACTGTTAACTGTAAATGCCGCTATAAGCTTTCTTACTATAGGGGTTGTAATACTTTCAACGATAATGATATTTCACTGTACGTTTAGTAGGTTATTACTTTTATTACCTGATGGTCCTCCTCTTGATGTGGGTGTGAGTTGGTGTACGTGTAATATGTTGTTCCTGTCTGTATGCGTTTGTGTATGCGTGTATGTGTTTGCTGATATATATATATATATATATATATATATATATATATATATATGTGTGTGTGTGTAGGTTTTTTAAAATAAAAAAGTTGAAAAGGAGAAAGAAGAAAACGAGAGAAGTAAATACACACACACACACATACATACATATATATATATATATATATATATATTTATATATATATATATATATATATATATATATATATATATATATATATGATTCCACGATCATTTTCCATCTTAATCAAGATGATATTGTCCCTCCTGCAGTAACAAGTCACCATTGCTCAGTTGAGAAGACATAGTGGGGCTGACACAAAATGATTTTATCCTGCTCTCTTTCTAGCTGAATTACAATGTCCGTGTGTGTGTGTGTGTATTTGTATTTGTATTTGCATGCACTATGTACTTCTGTATGCATGTACATGTTTATGTGTATGTATGTGGGGGTATATATATATATATATATATATATATATATATATGATTAAATATGTATGTGTTTATGTGTATATACGAAAATATCTGTACTTATAGTTATATGTGTGTATATGTATATACATATATAGGTGTATACATATATATATATATGTGTGTGTGTGCATGTGCGAACATATATGTGTATATGTGTATGTGTATATATGGGTATTTCTACATGTTTTTATATATATATATATGTGGATGTATGTGCGTATGCCTTCGTATAAGTATGTCTATTTTAGTGTCTTGGAATGTATCATCAATACTAAAATCTACTTTTGTTTAATAATGGTTTTATTATGGCTTATAGACTTAATAATCAACAATTGTGTCTCATTATATTTTACTTTTCTATGGACTTTACTCTCCTTTATCGTCACTAAGTTAATGTTGTTAGAATATGTGTAGGTTTATGCTTGTATATGCCTATTTATGTGTGTATATATATATATATATATATATATATATATATATATATATATATATATATATATATATATATATGTGTGTATGTGTGTGTCTCTGTGTGTGTTTGTGCGTATGTGTGTATGCGACTATATATATATGTATATATATATATGTGTGTGTGTTTATGTTTGCGTTTGTAAGTGTTTTTTTCATATCCGCGTGTGTTTGAGTATGTGTATGTGTGTAGATATGTATGTTTGTGTGTTTCTGTATATATATATATATATTTTTTTTTTTTTTACTTTTTTATGTTGCTGTCTAGGTTGATATATTTATGCTTGTTTCTGTATGTGTATATGTGCATATAAGTATATGTATGTATATATGTGGATATATATGTATTTGTGTGTATACGTCTATATATGTGTGTGTGAATATGTTAGGCTTTTCTGTGTTTCTGTCTGTAGTGAAGAATGTGTGTACACATATGTCTGTATGTACGTTTTATTTGCTCTCCCCTACTGTTATATTTTTATAAACGTGTATGTGCACTAGTGCGTATATAGTTATATATGCAATATATTTTTCTATAAATTGAAGGTTTCGTGTTTATATATTAGATGGTGTTATTTTTATGTTTATATATCTATTTTTCTGTCAATGTCTGTCTGTTTTCATGTCCTTTCTTTCCCTCATGTTTGTTTTTCTGTTCGGCCCATGTTGAATTGTATCTATTCTACTATTTTTTCTATGTATATTTATAACTGGTATCAGTTATATTTTAGTAAGTAATGAGAATTCCTTTAATAGCACTTTCAAACTTGAATATTTCTTGGTAGGTGTATCGGCGTGTCTTTGTCAATGTATGTGTGTGTATGTATGTGTCGTTATCGGTGTCTGTGTGTATGGTCACTTGTTTGTACTTTCATTGTGTATGGATGTTGTTTGTTTTGTTTTTTTTATTTTTTTTTAAAACAAAAACAAAAACAAAACTGTCTCGTCGCTTTTTTGTCTGTATATATCTAAATACGTCTGCGTGTTTATGTATTATAATCTGATTGTGTATGTATTGTCTTTTGCAAGATGTCATCCTCCCCTGCCTCTGTTTATGAGTCAAATGTATCTATGTTGTCATAGATTTCAGAGCAACATTTGATCTTAACGTTTATTCCAACTAAATTTTAATAAAAACAAAATAAATAGAACACCTTAAGTTGTTTCTTTTTCCTCAGTAATTTTCTAATTTTAAACTTAATAGAGATTAAATTTAAATTGTAAAATGTGTAATTTTTAAATTTTAATTACAAATTTTATCGTATAATTTAATTTTTATTAGTTAGAATAAATTTGATTTTACTCTAACCCCAACATTAAAGCATTAAATAATTACTATAACCAAAGTTCGTTGTCAAGTTTTTCTTTTTTTAATTCTCGTATACTTGTATTTTAATTGGTCATTCCAGCATATGTAACAGCATTTCCTCTTAGCGTGGGGTGTTTGATTGATTTGAACATTTTAAAACCATTTATTCTACATTCAACAACACCACTTGATAAGACACCAGAAGTGTTCAAACAAAATGGCTATGTTTGTAGTGATTTTATAACATATTTATGTTATAATTTTCGAATAAATAATTATATTTGCTCTACTTTGTATTGAGCACTCTTTTAAGAATAGTATTTGTTAGTTATTGGAATATATTCCGTATAAACCAATCCTATATTTGGGTGTATATATATATATATATATATATATATATATATATATATATATATATATATATATATATATGCAAGCAACAGACAACAAATGTTTATTATGTTTAATCATGAGCCGTTCTAAACGTGGTATAGTTGCTTTAATTTCTGGAGAAAATAAAGACAAAAATTGTCCAAAATTTGGATATATTTTAGGCTGTTACTCGATCTCATCTTTCAGATCACATGAGCCATGATGAGGATGGTTATATGGCCATTTCAACAAAGATATACACCTTCAAAGTTGATATCCTGTTAGGTTTACATAGAAGTTGCTATGCGACTATAACGGGTTCGGAATAGCAGACGCTTGTCATAAATTCGTCGTGAAGTACGTGGGAACATGTAACTAACGAGGATATTTCTAAGACATATAATGAGGAAATAGGGCTGGAGAATCTGATACTCACAGGACACATTGGAAATGAGAGGTACAGAAAAAGCTGTAAGTGACCTAGATAACGTGAGTGTGGATGGCAGGACAGAGATATGGAAAAAAACAATACTTACTAAGAACGAGAAACCACAAAAGAAAGGGACATCGTTTTTCAGACTTTTGAACGAAAAGGTGCGGATATTCCTGTCATCGTTCTTATTGATATAATATGGAATTATAATTTAGTTATTTAATTTTGTATGCTTCATTTTTTATTTATTTATTCTTTATTTAAATTTATTTTTTATTTAAGTATATTTTCTTTCTGCTTTTGTAAAAATCACGAGTTAACCAATAGCAAAAATCAACTCATCTCAGTTTAAGAAGTTAAAAGATTACATTTCCTAGGTCCACCATAGATATAGGTTCCTTTTCTTTCAAGGTATATCAACAACTCAATGTTTTATTCCGACAATATTTTTAGGATTGGTTCGTGTGAAGAGAACATGTATTCTATGTAAGAAATCAATTTGTAGAGCAGGTTCCATTGATGTATTTTGGTAAAGAGGGTTTGTAGAGAGTCTAGTTTATTTGGTTTATTTTATATTACAGCATATCATATGACTCAGTCCCGGTCTGTCTTCTCTTGAAGTCAGAAGGCTACATTAGCTTATCCGAATTTGCTCTTCTTTATCAATTCTTAGATTGTGAATATGTTTGCCATATTGCTGTTGCTTTGCCTTATTACACTTAATTTTATGATATGACTCAGTCCCGGTCTGTCTTCTCTTGAAGTCATTTGAAGGCTTACATTAGCTTATCCGAATTTGCTCTTCTTTATCAATTCTTAGTTTGTGAATATTTGTTTTGCCATATTACTGTTGCTTTGCCTTATTACACTTAATTTTATCATATTTCAGTCCCGGTCTGTCTTCCCGGTATTTGAAGTTATTTGAAGGCTACATTAATCGTGAATTTGTCATTCTTTATCATTTAAAGTTTTTGAATTGTATCATTTATCTTTTGTTTCACTGTATTTGCCATAATTTTTCATATGACTAAAACCGGTATGTCATGCGTATTATACAGAGGAAATTTTATCATATTTCATTCTCATTCTTTTCAATTATTTGTTGTGAATTATTTGATGTATTAATCGTGAATGTCATGCGAATTATAAAGAGGAAATTGTCCTCATTTATCTTTAACTTTCACGGTATTTGCCATGCATTGTTCTATCTATATTTGCTCGGTCATTTATCAATTTTATTATTGAAAATTTTATCATATTTCTGTTGCTTTAGGTTTCCCGGTATTTAATTTTATTATTTGATGTATCAATCCCGGTCTGTCTGTTGAATTATAAAGGCTAAATTAGTCATCCGAATTTGCTTTTGTTTCATCAATTTGCCATGCATTGTTCTATGTTTAAAACTGTATGTCATGCGTATTATACACCGGGAAATTTATCATATTTCAGTCCATAGGTTTCCTTTTCTATTTGCCAAGCATTATTTGATGTATTAATCTGATGTCATGCGAATTATAAAGAGCTTGTATCATTTATCAATTTCTTAGATTGTGAATATGTTTTATGTATAAAACCGTTGTCATGCGTATTATACAGAGGAATTTTATCATATTTCATTCTCAGTCCCGGTCTGTCTTATTTGATGTAAATCAGAATGTCATGCATTATAAATCCGAATTTGTATCATTTATTTATCAATATTTATGATTGTGAATATGTTTGCCATATTACGTGTTATACAGAGGAAATTGCCATATTTCATTTAATTATTATCATTATTTGATGTATTAATCGTCCCAATTGTCTTCTCATTTAAGTTTCACGGTATTTGCCAATTGTTCTATGTATTATCCGAATACAGAGGAAATTTTTCATTCTCATAGGTTTCTTTGCTTATTTATAATTCTTTATAAAGAGGAAATTTCATTTATCTTTAACTTTCATATTTGCCATATTGTTCTATGTATAAAACCGGTATGTCATGCGTATTATACAGAGAAATTTTATCATATTTCATTCTCATAGTTTCCCGGTCTTTGCCAAGCATTATTTGATGTAGTTAATCATGAATGTCATGCGAATTATCCGAAAATTGTATCATTTTATCTTTATTTCACGGTATTTGCCAATTTTTCTATTATAAAACCGGTATGTCATGCGTATTATACAGAGGAATTTTATCATATTTCATTCTCCCGGTTTGTCTTCTCTTGAAGTCATTTGATGTATTAATCGTAATGTCATGCGAATTATAAAGAGTTTAATTGTATCATTTATCTTAACTTTCACGGTATTTGCCATGCATTGTTCTTTGTATATAAACCGGTATGTCATGCGTATTATACAGAGGAAATTTTTTGCCTCATATTTCATTCTCATAGGTTTCCCGGTATTTGCCAAGAATTATTTGATGTATTAATCGTATCATGCGAATTTAAAGAGGAAATTGTATCATTTATCTTTAATTTCTTAGTATTTGCCATATATTGTTCTATATATTAAACCGGTATGTCATTGCCTTATACACAGAGAAATTTTATCATATTTCATTCTCATAGGTTTCCCGGTATTTGCCAAGCATTATTTGATGTATTAGTCGTGAATGTCATGCGAATTATAAAGAGAAATTGTATCATTTATCTTTAATTTCACGGTTTTGCCATGCATTTGCCTATGTATAAAACCGGTATGTCATTGCGTATTACACTTAATTTTTATCATATTTCATTCTCCATAGGTTTCCCGGTATTTGCCAAGCATTATTTGATCTTGAATCGTGAATGTCATGCGAATTATAATCCGAAATTGCTTATCATTTATCAATTTCTACGGTATTTGCCAATATTGTTTGCGTATAAAACCGGTATTGCATGCGTATTATACAGAGGAAATTTTATCATATTTCATTCATCCAGTTTCTATGTATAAACCGGTATTGCTGTCATTCTTTGATTGAAGTCAGAATGTCATGACGAATTATAAAGAGAAATTTGTATCATTTATCTTTAACTTTCACGGTATTTGCCATGCATTGTTCTATGTATAAAACCGGTATGTCATGCGTATTATACAGAGGAAATTTTATCATATTTCATTCTCATCCATGTTTCCAAGATTATTTGGTATTAATCGTAATGTCATTCATTTATCTTTAACTTTCACGGTATTTGCCATGTTTCTATGTATAAAACCGGTGTCATGCGTATTATACAGAGGAAATTTTATCATTTTCATTCTCATATTTCATCCACATTATTTGATGTATTTTTTGTCATGCATTATAAAGTTGTATCATTTCCTTTCTGTCATTCTATTATAAAACCGGTATGTCATGCGTATTATACAGAGGAAATTTTATCATATTTCATTCTCATAGGTTTCCCGGTATTTTGCCAAGCATTATTTGATGTATTAATCGTTAATGTCATGCAATTATAAAGAGGAAATTGTATCATTTATCTTTAAGTCAGAAGGTATTTTTTGCTATGCATTGCCATATTTATATAATTCTTAGGTTTCCCGTATTTGCAATATGTTTTAATCGTATATTACAAAGAGAAATTTCATTTATCTTTATTTCACATTTATGCATTTTTCTATGTATAAAACCGTTTCATGCAGTCCCGGTCTGTATTTCATTCTCATAGGTTTCCTTTTCAGAATTACTTGATTATTAATCATCCGAATTATAAAGATCAAATTGTATCATTTATCTTTAATTTCACGGTATTTGCCATGCATTGTTCTATGTATAAAACCGGTATGTCATGCGTATTATACAGAGGAAATTTTATCATATTTCATTCTCATAGGTTTCCCAGTATTTGCCAAGCATTATTTGATGTCGTGAATGTCATGCGAATTATAAGAGGAAATTGTATCATTTATGACTAACTTTCACGAATTTGCCATGCATTGTTCTATTATGTCATGCGTATTATACAGAGGAAATTTTATCATATTTGAATATTATTTGATTATTAATCGCATAATTATAAAGTTGTATCATTTATCTTTAACCACGGTATTTGCCATGCATTGTTCTATCATAAAACCGGTATGTCATTATTATACAGAGGAAATTTTATCATATTTCATTCTCATAGGTTTCCCGGTATTTGCCAAGCATTATTTGATGTATTAATCGTGAATGTCATGCGAATTATAAAGAGGAAATTGTATCATTTATCTTTAACTTTCACGGTATTTGCCATGCATTGTTCTATGTATAAAACCGGTATGTCATGACTATTATACAGAGGAAATTTTATCATATTTCATTCTCATAGGTTTCCCCGGTATTTGCCAAGCATTATTTGATGTATTAATCGTGAATGTCATGCGAATTATAAAGAGGAAATTGTATCATTTATCTTTAATTTCACGGTATTTGCCATGCATTGTTCTGATATATAAAACCGGTATGTCATGCGTATTATACAGAGGAAATTTTATCATATTTCATTCTCATAGGTTTCCCGGTATTTGCCAAGCATTATTTGATGTATTAATTTTATCATTTATCTATGTCATGAATTTATAAAGGTAGGAAATTGAATTTTATCATTTTCATCTTTATTTTCACGGTATTTGCCAATATTGTTCTATGTCATATTAAAATAAAGTTGTATGTCATGCGTATTATACAGAGGAAATTTTATCATATTTAATTTTATCATAGGTTTCAGTCCGGTATTTGCCAAGCATTATTTGATGTATTAATCGTGAATGTCATGCGAATTATAAAGAGGAAATTGTATCATTTATCTTTAACTTTCACGGTATTTGCCATGCATTGTTCTATGTATAAAACCGGTATGTCATGCGTATTATACAGAGAGGAATTTTATCATATTTCATTCTCATAGGTTTCCCGGTATTTGCCAAGCATTATTTGATGTATTAATCGTGAATGTCATGCGAATTATAAAGAGGAAATTGTATCATTTATCTTTAACTTTCACGGTATTTGCCATGCATTGTTCTATGTATAAAACCGGTATGTCATGCGTATTATATACAGAGGAAATTTTATCATATTTCATTCTCATAGGTTTCCCGGTATTTGCCAATATTATTTTGATGTATTAATCGTGAATGTCATGCGAATTATAAAGAGAGGAAATTTTATCATTTGATCTTTCCCTTTCACGGTATTTGCCATGCATTGTTTGATGTATAAAACCGGTATGTCATGCGTATTATACAGAGGAAATTGTATCATATTTCATTCTCATAGGTTTCCCGGTATTTGCCAAAGCATTATTTGATGTATTAATCGTGAATGTCATCTTGAATTATAAAGAGAAATTGTATCATTTATCTTATCCGTATTTGCCATCATTGTTCTTTATAAAACCGGTATGTCATATGTTATACAGAGGAAATTTTATCATATTTCATTCTCATAGGTTTCCAGTATTTGCCAAGCATTATTTGATGTATTAATCGTGAATGTCATGCATTATAAAGAGGAAATTGTATCATTTATCTTTAAGTTTCACGGTATTTGCCATGCATTGTTCTATGTGTAAAACCGGTATGTCATGCGTATTATACAGAGGAAATTTTATCATATTTCATTCTCATAGGTTTCTGTCTTCTTGCCAAGCATTATTTGATGTATTAATCGTGAATGTCATGTGTCGAATTATAAAGAGAAATTATATCATTTTCTTTAATACGGTTTTGCCATGCATTGTTCTATGTATAAAACCGGTATGAAATTTACAGAGGAAATTTTATCATATTTCATCCTCATAGGTTTCCTTGGTATTTGCCAACATTATTTGATGTATTAATCGTTCTTTATGTCATGCTAATTTTGTGAAGAGGAAATTGTATCATTTATCTTTATCCATGTTTCACGGTATTTTTATCATCATTGTTCTATGTATAAAACCGGTATGTCATGACGTATTATACAGAGGAAATTTTATCATTTTTCATTCTCATAGGTTTCCCGGTATTTGCCAAGCATTATTTGATGTATTAATCGTAGATGTCATGCGAATTATAAAGAGGAAATTGTATCATTTATCTTTAACTTTCACGGTATTTGCCATGCATTGTTCTATGTATAAAACGGGCTATGTCATGCGTATTATACAGAGGAAATTTTATCATTTTTCATTCTCATAGGTTTCCCGGTATTTGCCAAGCATTATTTGATGTATTAATCGTGAATGTCATGCGAATTATAAAGAGGAAATTGTATCATTTAATCATTGTTCATTTAAAACTTTCACGGTATTTGCCAATCATTTTTCTATGTTCTAAAACCGGTATGTCATGCGTTATTTGATTGTAGAGGAAATTTTATCATTTTCATTCTCATAGGTTTCCCGGTATTTGCCAAGCATTATTTGATGTATTAAACCGTGAATGTCATGCGAATTATAAAGAGGAAATTGTATCATTTATATGTTTCTTTTAACTTTCACGGTATTTGCCATTATAAAGTTGTTCTTGATGCATAAAACCGGTATGTCATGACTATTATACAGGATTTAAATTTTATCATATTTTTATCATTTTCATTCTTTGATGTGTTAATCGTTTCCCGGTATTTGCCAAGCATTATTTGACGTATTAATTGTTCTGAATGTATCATGCGTATTATAAAGAGGAAATTGTATCATTTATAGGTCATTTATTTGATGTATTAATCTTTCTATTATAAAGGTTGTATTTGCCAATTTGCATTGTTTGATGTATAAAACCGGTATGTCATGCGTATTATACAGAGGAAATTTTATCATATTTCATTCTCATAGGTTTCCGGTATTTGCCAAGCATTATTTGATGTATTAATCGTGAATGTCATGACGAATTATAAAGAGGAAATTGTATCATTTATCTTTAACTTTCACGGTATTTGTGATTGTTCTATGTATAAAACCAATATGTCATGCGTATTATACAGAGGAAATTTTATCATATTTCATTCTCATAGGTTTCCCACTATTTATCATTATTTGATGTATTAATCGTGAATGTCATGCGAATTATAAAGATAATTTATCTTTAACTTTCACGGTATTTGCCATGCATTGTTCTATGTATAAAACCGGTATGTCTTGACGTATTATACAGAGGAAATTTTATTATTTCATTCTCATAGGTTTCCCGGTATTTGCCAAGATTATTTGATGTTTGCTAATCGTGAATGTCATGCGAATTATAAAGAGGAAATTTTATCATTATGACTTTCCCGGTATTTGCCAATCATTGTTCTATGTATAAAACCGGTATGTCATGCGAATATACAGAGGAAATTTTATCATATTTCATTCTCATAGGTTTCCCGGTATTTTTGCCATATTATTTGATGTATTAATCGTGAATGTCATGCAATTAAAGAGGAAATTGTATCATTTATCTTTAACTTTCACGGTATTTGCCATGCATTCTCTCATAAAACCGGTATGTCATGCTACATTTTATCTTATTCTCATAGGTTTCCCGGTATTTGCTTATCATGTATTAATCGTGAATTCATACAATTATAAAGAAAATTGTATCATTTCTTATTTCATCCATTTGTTCTATGTATTATGTCATGCGTAATTTTATCATTTATCACGCATTCCATAGGTCTGTCTTTGACTTATTTGATGTATTAATCGGAATTGTATCGAATTATAAAGAGGAATTTATCATTTATCTTTAACTTTCACATTTCTTTGTTCTATGTATAAAACCGGTATGTTTGCGTATTATACAGAGGAAATTTTTATCATATTTCATTCTCATAGGTTTTTTCATATGATGTCAATGTCCCGTCTATCTTGATGTTTAATCAAGAATGTCATGCGAATTATACAGAGGAAATTTGCTCTTTTCTTTATCAATTCTTATTATTGTGAATATTGTTTATTTATATTACCGTTGCTTGTCATGCCTATTACACAGAAAATTTATCATATTTCATTCTCCCGGTTTCCCGGTATTTGCTTGAATTATTTGATGTATTAATCGTGAATGTATTTATAAAGAGGATCCGAATCATTTATCTTTCTTTCAATTTTTAATTTGTATGTCATTATTATACAGAGGAAATTTTATCCATATTTCTCTCATAGTTTCTTTGCCAAGCATTATTTGATGTATTAATCTTGATTTTATGCGAATTATAAAGAGGAAATCATTTATCTCCACGGTATTTCTTCTTGTTCTATGTATAAAACCGGTATGTCAGGCTACATTTATCATATTTCATCCAAGTTGTTTCTTCTTTTTCAATTTATTTGATGTTTGTGAATATGTTTGCGAATTATAAAGAGACTGTTGCTTTGCCTTTCACGGTATTTGCCAATTTTTCTATGTATAAAACCGGTATGTCTGCGTATTATACAGAGGAAATTTTATCATATTTCATTCTCATAGGTTTCCCGGTATTTGCATTATTTGATGTATTAATCGTGAATGTCATGAGAATTATAAAGAGGAAATTGTATCATTTTATCCGTATTTGCTCTTCTTTATCAATTCTTAGTTTGTGAATATGTTTGCGTATTATTACTGTTGGCTTTTATCATATTTCATTCTTTTATCATATGACTCAGTCCTGGTCTGTCTTCTCTTGAAGTCAGAAGGCTACATTAGCTTATCCGAAATTGCTCTTGTTTATCAATTCTTAGATTGTGAATATGTTTGCTATATTACTGTTGCTTTGCCTTATTACACTTAATTTTATCATATGACTCAGTCCCGGTCTGTCTTCTCTTGAAGTCAGAAGGCTACATTAGCTTATCCGAATTTGCTCTTGTTTATCAATTCTTAGATTGTGAATATGTTTGCCATATTACTGTTGCTTTGCCTTATTACACTTAATTTTATCATATGACTCAGTCCCGGTCTGTCTTCTCTTGAAGTCAGAAGGCTACATTAGCTTATCCGAATTTGCTCTTCTTTATCAATTCTTAGATTGTGAATATGTTTGCTATATTACTGTTGCTTTGCCTTATTACACTTAATTTTATCATATGACTCAGTCCCGGTCTGTCTTCTCTTGAAGTCAGAAGGCTACATTAGCTCATCCGAATTTGCTCTTCTTTATCAATTCTTGTTTGTGAATATGTTTGCCATATTACTGTTGCTTTGCCTTATTACACTTAATTTTATCATATGACTCAGTCCCGGTCTGACTTCTCTTGAAGTCAGAAGGCTACATTAGCTTATCCGAATTTGCTCTTGTTTATCAATTCTTAGATTGTGAATATGTTTGCCATATTACTGTTGCTTTGCCTTATTACACTTAATTTTATCATATGACTCAGTCCCGGTCTGTCTTCTCTTGAAGTCAGAAGGCTACATTAGCTTATCCGAATTTGCTCTTGTTTATCAATTCTTAGATTGTGAATATGTTTGCCATATTACTGTTGCATTGCCTTCTTACACTTAATTTTATCATATGACTCAGTCCCTGTCTGTCTTCTCTTGAAGTCAGAAGGCTACATTAGCTTATCCGAATTTGCTCTTCTTTATCAATTCTTAGTTTGTGAATATGTTTGCCATATTACTGTTGCTTTGCCTTATTACACTTAATTTTATCATATGACTCAGTCCCGGTCTGTCTTCTCTTGAAGTCAGAAGGCTACATTAGCTTATCCGAATTTGCTCTTGTTTATCAATTCTTAGATTGTGAATATGTTTGCCATATTACTGTTGCTTTGCCTTATTACACGTAATTTGCCTTGCACATGTTACTTCTTTTTTTTTGGCCCTGTTCTTTTCTTTTCATTTTTTTTTTATATAATTTATTGCATACGTTGTCAATTCTGTTTGTTGGACATAGTAACCTTCAGTTACTTTTGCATTTTAACATGGTTATTCACTCCACAACACCTTTCATATTCTTCCAGACAAGGCAATTATATTTCTGTCAGTGTCAGTATTGATTTTGGCGCTGATACTGGTTCCTTATTATATAATAACCACTATGTTTTTCGCTTCCTTATGACATGCAAATCCCATTTTTCTTCACCTTTAATGATGAAATGCAAAAATGAAAGTTTGTGATTCTTAGCTAAGACATTGAGGTAGATGGTCGAATGTTCTGTGCAGTTATTTAACAAAAGCACAAGAACCTAAATTCCTATTTGACAATTTTCTCAATTAACTCTGAATGCACAAAGAGTGACACACTGTCGAATAGGAAGAGTTGATAAACTAATTCTATATGTAATTTTCAATTATTCAACCTTTGTTCTGCGTAGGTTGCTTGACTCGTATATGATATCAGTGAAGTAGTTAATTACTTTCCGAATGCCCTAATATTTGTTTCCAGTTGTGATATTGTTGGGAACAGACCCAACAGCGAAAAGAAATAAATATTGACGCT
>CAHIKZ030004817.1:1250000-1327500 GCA_903632075.3 Acanthosepion pharaonis | reverse complement strand
CTAGAGAATTTTAATTCTATGCCAAATTTCTTTTTATTTTTCTTCTACTAGTACTTTATCTTCTTCACTCTATAGCAACTTTTAATTCTATACCAAACTTCTTTTATTTTTCCATTCTTTAGTCGATTTTAATTCTAATCGAAATTTTTCTTCTTCTTCACTGTATAGCGAATTTTAATTCTATGCCAAAGATCTTCCTTTCCATTCTGTAGTGGATTCTAATTCTAATTGAAATTCTTCTTTCTTCTTCTTCTTCATTTCAATTATGTAAAGAATTTAAATTATATGCCAAAACTTCTTGCCAAAGCTGATCGTCTAATATCGATATTATTTCATTTGAAAACTATGTCATAATATAATCTATAAAGATACCCTATAAATACCCTATAAACTATTTCATCAAGATCTACGCTAGGCGAAGGAGTTACCGGCGTTCACTTTCGCTCGTAGGAAAAAACATAAATCAATCGCAGAAGAAAACATGTTCCGTAGTCTTGAACAGAAACTCCTTTAGGTGCAATAGAGCTCTGATTTCTAAAGCAGTTGTGCCTGAGGCTAGCAACCCGTAGAGAGGCCTTCTTACTACATATACCTCTGGTGCTATACTCCACATTAAAAATATAATGGCGCTAAATAGGGAGAGGTAAAGAAAGAAACGTGTGACGTGGCTGTCTCAGGGTTGATCCGTTGGTCACGGCACCACTTGTGACGTGGCTGTCTCAGGGTTGATCCTGGTCACGGCACCACTTGTGACGGTTACACACCTGGCCCAGTGTCGGATCCTTTGGTTACGGCGCCAACGGTGACGTCGCTCCTCCTGGTCGTTCCTCCTGGGTCCAAGCGTGCCGCTCCAACCCTTTGGTCAGATGATCACCAGCCTCGCCTTTCCCGACTCGCTTCCAATACCTGGTCACTAAAGCAACTATACCGATCTCCGGTCTGTCTACCCACGCTGTGTTTAGATCTTAGACAGACGGGACCAGCAGGGATCAGGGCCGATACAAGTTGAGTCCGACGGGGGTGGCAAAACACAAATAAAATAAAAACTCACGACACCAAACAAAATTGCTGATAAAAGGGTAACAACCTTTTATATCTTAAAGTCCGTTACATAAAAACAAAATTGTTCTCAATTCCCGACCCGCTCTGTGGACTATGGCACCAAGCTTCTATCACACAATAGGAAAATGTCGAATTACCTACTTTCTAGAATCATGTATGTATGTCGGAGTGTGGTTCAGTTCGACACTGGGGCTAATTTCTATCGATCATTCGCAGTTGATTCTTCTCTCCGACTTGAGTTGTATTTCTTCTTCTTCTTCTGTTTAGACTGGTAGATTTCTTGTTTCAACCCAGTGGAAGATTTCTTGCTTCGATTCAGTGGAAGATTTCTTGCTTCGATTCAGTGGAAGATTTCTTGCTTCAATTCGGTGGAAGATTTCTTGTCTTCAACTTGGGCTGGAAGTTCTTCTTGTCTGAGGGTTCTTTTCTTCTTCTGTCGTCCGGGGATGAACTTTAACTTCTCATCGACTTTCCAACTTGTCTGCATCTCCAATTCTTCTCAGGCTTTCAGGCAATCTTCTTCTTCATCTACTTGGGCTGGAAGTTCTTCTGTCTTCGACTTGGGCTGGAAGTCCTTCTGTCTGAGGGTTCTTTTGCCCGCAAAGGGGGCGAGTGAATCGGGTCTTATGTCCGCGTTCAGGATCTTCCCCTGCCCGCGGTCCTGCTGCAACTCAGCCCAACTCCGGCTGCATCTCAGCCCAACTCCGGCTGCATCTCCAACTCAAACTGATTTCTGTCGACTGGGGTCCTGCTTATATTGACGCCGCAACAAACCGGGGTGGGTCGGTCGGCGTCAGGGGTTTCTCGATAATTTCAAAAGCCGTATTAATTTTGACTTTCCATTATCGTTATTGTTTTCACCCCTACTTTCTCACAGTGCTCTTGGGGGGCGGCGCATATCTATTTCTCTTAGTCTCTCTCATGTCAGGTGATCGCTCTCAACCAATCGTTCCCGATCGAACCTCTCTTTCTCTTCTTTTCCGCAGCCCACGTGACCGCCTCGTCCAACAGTTATTGATCGAGGTTTTCTTTCCTTCTTCTTCCGCGGTCACGTGATTGTATTCGACCAATTGTTATTGACCGAACACCCTCTCCCCTTTTGTTGGCGGGTGTGGTTACATCGTGCTGGTTTTAAAAAAACAAAATCCGATTTCGCACCTTTTTGCACGTACGCAAAATGACAATCCTTGCCCTCTCTCACCTGGACTTTGTCAAACAGCCCTCTGCTAATTAGTCTTGACTTTTAGAAAAGGATCTTTTCCGCCTTCCTGGCGCCCTCCGTGGTCCAAAAACAATTGCTCTTCTTTTTACCTCTTTGTTTTTCCTGATAGTCGAAAATCTTAATTATCTAGGTCGAAATATCTCTACTTTCTTAACGTGGGTGTCCAATTCTTAACAGGTCAATTCCGTATATCGTTTTCACTGGTCACTCCCCCAACCCAAAAGACACTTTCTCTCAGATCTAAAATTTCATTTCTATTGTTCAAAAGAAAAAAATAAAAATTTCTCTTCATCCAAATTGATAAGGGGTTTTCCACGCAAGAGTCGGTCAGAGGCCTCTGACCGACATCTGGTCGATATCATGTCTTTTCCCTTTCTTTCTTTTTATTATTTCCAATTCTATTCTTCCCTTTGTTTTAAAAAAATAAAGTCGACCACACGCAGACCTATCTCTACCATCAACTGGGTCATGCGTCATACATTTCTCTTTCTTTCTTTTCTTCCCTTCCTTCCTTTTTCTTTTCTTTCCTTCTTCTTTCCTTAGGATCGTCTAGTACATTCTTAGTGAATTATTTTCAACTCAGTTATTTTCCGTTTTAAAAAAAAAAAAAATTAACAACCTGTTTAATAAACTGAATAAGAAAAAATTAACTCATATTTCTATGAATATTTCCAATAAATGCAAGGTGCCATAATCCTCCCTAACCGATTTGTCATTTACCCGTAAATGACACCTAAACCCAATTACATCATTTAACATGCACCATGCATTTGTCTCATGCAATTCTATTCTACTTTCTAACATGCAAGGGTAATGTTCTTTCCATTTTCTTTTTGTTCTACATGCAATGAAATGTTCTTTTCATTTTCTTTTTGTTCTACATGCAATGAAATGTTCTTTTCATTTTCTTTTGTTCTACAGGCAATGTAATGTTCTTTTCATTTTCTTCTGTTCTACATGCAATGAAATGTTCTTTTCATTTTCTTCTGTTCTACATGCAATGAAATGTTCTTTTCATTTTCTTTTTGTTCTACATGCAATGTAATGTTCTTTTCATTTTCTTCTGTTCTTTTGACATGCAATGAAATGTTCTTTTCATTTTCTTTTGTTCTACATGCAATGAAATGTGTGTGTGTGTCTGTAGGTGCAGATGTGTTCTTTAGGGTTTGTTCTTCTTGGTCAATGTTTTCCTCTCTGCTGTGGGAGGTTTTTCCGCCGCACGTGGTGGTCTCACGCCAGCCTCCTCCATTGGTCTTCCAGCAATTTCTTCGCCAGTTCTGTCTGAGTGAGGAACACCGCTCGGCATCTCCCCCTCGAGTTGTTGCATGCTCACTAGACTGTCGTTCGCTAATCTTCTCCTACTCTTAATCTTCCATATTATTACACCCCGATGGCTATAACTAGGAATGTACCCATTACTATTGACCAATTTATCGCGATCTGCTCATCGTCTTCCCAAGCTACACCTTCGTCTCCCAGCGCACTTAACTTATCTCTTAAGTGATCCATATCGATCTTTTCTATGGGCTTCATTAAAATTGGCATCTTATTTAAGGTAACATTAGAGAATCTCTTTACTATCGGCTCCCCATAATTCTGTACAATTGACTAAGCCTCTACCAATCATCTCTATGAGTGAATCTTTTCTTCATACCTTTCTTCCATCTGGTAATAGGGGCAAGGAGATGGACACCCCAACCGCCGAACATCCCATGGGTAGCGTCACCAGGGATAACGGTGGCCTTATTCTTAATGTCCTTGTGGACTCTCCCCACATACCCTAGACAGGCTGATATGTTTCTGGGTGGCTACTGCCCACACCCCGTCTGAAACACTGATAGCTTGTGGTAATGCCGAGTTTGTTAATACCTCCACTTGGCAGATTCTTTTGATTCCTTCTCCCCTCCCTTCAAACAATTCTAGTATGCACAGTTTGCGGTTACCAGTTTTATAGATAGGGCTCAACGAGGTACAAGTCCCCAGGGTATCATCTCTACACCTTCTAGCTTCTTCAGCTGATAGCAACATGAATTTCGTTCTCCCCGAATTTAATGCTATGTAGTCTGCTTCCACCTTGTACCTTGCTATCATTCCCAAACCTTGATCTCTTCTGGGGTAGGGGATGGGTAAGTTTATAACCTGGTATATCTCGAATATACTCTCGCTATCTAGTAACGGAACAGATATTACTACCAATAATCGTCTATTTTCTAACAAGGTCACACATCCAAGGGCATTATAGTACTTCCACAATTCTTTAGTGGGGTCCACTGGTAGCCTTAAATGGCGGGGTAACTCGGCCTGTATGCCCAGTAATGCTTCCTTTAGGTGACCCGGATTTACTATACTTGGGGAGAGGTGTCCTAATGACAGCATGTCTAATTGTGCTCTCACGTGTTCCAGCAAGGTCGTCAACGACTGACTAGTTTGTCGTACTTTATTCGTAATCGTCATTAGCTGGAAATATTTTTGCATGAATCCGCTTATTTCCTGTAATTCAACCATTACAGTTTCTGTATTATTAATTACCTCTTGTCTCAATTTCGCCAGGTTGTCTATTAACCAATTGATTCTGGCTCTATTTTTGGATACTTCTAACCTTGTCACATTTAATATCGTCACACTCTCTCTTGCCACCTGGGCAAGCGTCCTCTGGTTTACTTCTACTTGTCCCAGTTTCCTTCTTATGAATTTAACGTCATCTTCAGTTACTGTTCCAAACAAGACACTCAATGCCTTTCCCACGATCGGGAGTACGGATCTTCGTTCCCGCGTCTGCAGTAACTCTATTCCCTGCAGGTAGTTTTGCATGTCTTTCCATTGAGCCTCTATCATAGTGGCTTCTGATTCTAGGGAGTGCAATAAACTAAGATACCCTTTGTGCTTGGGATAATCTTGTCCTACTTTCAATCGGGCTGCATCCAGCTGCGTCAGCTCGTTTCCTAACTTATCTAATAGCGACTCATACGGGTTCAAATCTATCACGAATGTGACCAACCACTTAGACCTGGTTATTATTACTTGGCTCGTTTTTTTTAAAATGGTGTTTCGGCTGCGTTTCCCGGCTTCCGCCATCGTCACCACCAGCGTGGCTATCACCATCATCGTCATCACCAACCCCTTTCATCTTGATCATTCCTGAAAGGTAACAAATTCTCTTGTTGTTATTCTTCACAATCACTTAGTCTCGCTCGACTCATCACTCAATCATTTCATAACTTTTTTTTTTAGTTCGGCTCTTCCCTCCCTAACTAACCTCTAGCAGACAGAATGGTCCGGTCAGGTGTGCGTGGCGCCCACTCTAAAGGTCGTACTTCATGACACCACTGGTGATCAATCAACAATGCCAATGATCTTCTTCCGTCCCTTGTGAGGTGCAGCCCGCGACTCCATTCCCTCCACTCACATCTACCATAGTCAGCCAATAGGATTTTGGATGAGCCAGTGTCGCTATCTGTCGACACTAAATGCTCCTATTCTGCACAGCCCTTTTGTTCTACTGAGATTTGGGGTTCTTCTCCTCCCTGATCTCATCTTCTGAGGTGATTCCTGTTCAACCTCTAACCTTCTTTCTGTGTTTAATTCTCGTCCAGGAGGTTCCTTGTCCTCTTCTTCATCCCTTGATTCTTCTTCCTGTTTAGAGTCTTCGCCTTGAATGTCTTCGATACCTCTCGACTCTATGTCTAAACTTTTCTTGTTCCTTATCCTTTCCTTAAGCTGGGAAAGGGGTATTCGATCCTCCTCCTCCCACTCGCTGGACCCTTCGTCCTGTTCAGGGTGCCTCTTTTTAAAGCCTTCGACTGCTTGTTTGGACCTCTTCGTCTTTTTCTTCCTTTTCTTCGGACATGGGGGTGCGATGGCGATTCCACAGGGTCTTCTCTGCACTGATTCAGTCGACGACTGAACATCGCTAATCCCCGCTGAGGGTTCCAACTCCGTCACTCGGACTGCTTCGTTTATCTGGTCAAGTCGACCTATCTCCTCATCTTCCTCGGAGTCTTCCTCCGTCTCCATTTCTTCCGGTTCAACCAGAGTTACCTTCCTTTTCCTTGTCTTCTTAGGCCTCGGCTCGCTCATTTCTAGGTTAGCTATTTCAGCCTTCTTCAGATCATTGGCATGAACCCTCCTCGCTCGTCCTGCCACTTGATCCCATATTACATACGATACTGGGCCCGTCTGCTCTACTATCCGGTAGTACGGTTCCCATCTCTGGTCCAGTTTTCCTTCTCTCTGGTGGATTTTATAGTAGACAGGGTCTCCAACCTTCAATTCTACCACCTTTCTTTCAGCATTCACCCTCTCATTTCTTTTCTTCTGGGCCCTCTTTATTCTTCTTCTGGCCTGTACGAATATCTTATGTTGCTGTTCCAGCAATAGTTGATGATGATCTTCTCCCATATACCTTCTTCGGGGCTTCAGTAGGTTATCTACAGGCAGGACCACGTCTCTGCCAAACAACAAAAATAAGGAGAAAATCTGGAGGTTTCGTTTATCGTAAACCTCACGGCCGCCAGAGCCTGCGTCAAATACAAGTCCCAATTTCCAATGTTTTCTCTGACCAACTTGGCCAATACATCTCCCAAGGTTCTATGAAACCTTTCCACTTTAGCATTTCCCTGGGGGTGATATGGGGATGTTTTTATGTGCTCTACATTCAAACCTGTCAAAACCTCTCTCATGATGCTGTTCACATTCTCCGTGCCATTATCTGTTACCAATTGCACAGGGGCACCATACCTAGGGAAGATTTCGCTTATTATCAACCCGGCCACAGTTCTGGCCTTCTTGTCTGGTACTGCAAATGCTTCAGGCCAATTTGTTAGCCAATCGACAAAACTCACTATATAGTTGTTTCCTTGTGCAGTTTCCCCATATGGTCCTGATACGTCCATACTCACTTTCTCGAAGGGGAAGTTGGGTACGTCTGTTTCCTCCAAGGTGCCATTTCCTGCCTTCTGCTCTGCGACTGGCACACTACACAACTTCGAACATAGTTAGTGACTTCTCCGTACAGTTTGGGCCAATAGTACTTTCTTCCTATGAGATCACATGTCCTATCAATTCCCATGTGACCCAACCTCTCGTGGCACTGTTCCAATATCTCTGGTCTTAAACTTTTGGGCACATACAACTTGGGTTTGACTTCTTCATCCCTTCCTGAGAGATAATACAGTCTTTCCTCTATTATGGCATACTTGGTGGTCTCTCCTGACTTCACCTTTTCTCTCAGAGCAGCTATTTCACTGTCTGCTTGCTCCTTCTCAATTCCTTCTGTCCAGTAAGGATCGGTTATTATCTGGGCGTCCCTTCTTCGTCCGATTCTAATATAGGGCGATCTTTTAGCTTATTAGAGTTAATTACTCCTATTCTATAGGCTTTATCATCTACTCCCTGTTCTACCCTTACAGATCTTTCTTCCAGTTGTTTCGGTATTCTTGAGAGTAAATCTGCGCACGTGTTTTCCTTTCCTGCCAAATACTCTATCTTACAGTGGTAGCCACTTAACTTAAGTGCCCACTGTTGAATTTTCTTATTATTTGTCCACTCTGCCTGCAATAGGTACTGCAGAGGCTTGTGGTCTGTCTTTATAGTGAAGACCGCACCATTTAAATAGTAGTCCAGTTTTGGAGAGCATACATGATAGCATATGCTTCCCTCTCTATTACTGGCCACCTCTGTTGTGTCTCTGAGAGCTTATGGGAGAGGAAGTATATCGGTACTTCCTCTGGTATGCCTGGCACTGGTCCTTCCTTATCAGGACACGGCTGGGTAAGTACTGCTCCTACACACTGCTCACTGGCATCCGTGTATAATATCATGGGCTTGCTGAGGTCTGGGTACGTCAGCAGTGGAACGGTGGTCAACTGTTCCTTTAGCGAGTCAAATGCTCGTTGACAGTCCTCTGTCCACTTGAACCTAGCGTATTTCTTCGTCAGGGCCACCAGCGGTATGGCAATTCTTGAAAATGCCGGGACGAAGCGTCGGTAGTAGCCTATAGCTCCTATAAAACCTCTTACCTGCCTCACTGTCTTAGGCTCTGGCATTTCCCTTATGACCTTTACCTTATCCATGTCGGGTTTAATACCGTCTCCGTTTATGACGAAGCCTAAATACCTAGTTTCTTCCCTCAGAAACTGACACTTTGACAATTTCAATTTTAATCCGTGTTTCCTCAACCTTCCCAACACCTGTCCTAAATGAAAAAAGTGTTGTTCCACTGTCTCCGAAAATATCAAGATATCGTCCAAATACGCCATGGCAAAGCTCTCATATCCTCCTAACACTATTGACATTAGCTGTTGGAAGACTCCCGGGGCATTAGCTAAACCGAATGGCATCACTCTGAACTGAAACAGTCCCAGGTGACACGCGAATGCGGCCTTCTCCTTGTCAGCCTCATCCAGGGCTACCTGCCAATACCCGGACCTCAAGTCCAACGTAGAGAAGTAGAATAATGCCAAAATGTCGTCTATCAATGGCAATGGCACCGCCAACGGCTTCGATATAGAATTCAGCTTTCTAAAATCCACACAGAAACGGTGGCCGCCATCTTTCTTACCTACTATTACTATTGGGAAGCTCCAAGGAGAGATCGATCTTTCGATCATCCCAGCTTCCAACATTTCCTCTACTGCCTCTTCTACAAGGGGTCTTTTATGTATAGGTGTTCGGTAGGGTTTTAATTTCACAGGGGGTGGTCTCCGGTGTCGATTTTCATTTCGACTGTTTGGGTCTGACCCAGCTCCTTGTCTGACTGGGCCACCACATCTCGATTGTTCCTTAACAGACCCCCACTCTGGTTCTAAATTCATCCGGTGCTAATATATCCTCATCTAAGATTCCTTTTGTTTGCTCTACTAGCTTCCTTCGTTCCTCCTCGAATCTCACCCGATTCAGAGTTCGTAGGGAAGCGCTCTCCCTATCTTCTCCCTCTCCTAACCTTTATAGTCTTTTGGGCCTGGTTCACCATCATAATGGGCACCAACTCGGCTGCCTCCACTACCGTTTCGCATAGGGTTACCTCGTTATCTTCTAGGCCCTTTCCTTCTACAGGGACCAACTGCAGAGGTCCTCTCCGTACCTTTTTTCTGACATTAGCCTACCCTTTCCCGACACTGCGGTCCTAGGAGGTAACTTTACATCTTCCTCCACCACTATGGTTATCTCTTCCTCTGGTGGGCATCCCAATGGCGTTCTCTCGCCGTTCACCACCAACACAGTAGGATTAAACTCAATCTGGGCCCTCTGGCTCCGGAGCCAATCTTCTCCCAAGATTGCCTCTGTACATAGGTCGGGGGTTACATAAAAATTTTGGGTGCTTTTCACCCTCCCAATCCTCACCAGGGGAGCCTCACCATCCCCCTTATCTCCAGGGGGGCCCCATCTGCTTGCGTGATCTCTATGTCCGCTTCTCGTAACCTTCTCTTCCGTTTCACCCGCCTGTATATCTCCTCTCTCATCAATGACACAGATGCTCCTGTGTCCACTAAAGCCCTCATCTCTCTACCACCTATCTCTGCTTTACAGGATAGTTCTCTCTCTTTGCGTTAGCGAAGAGAACACCTGGGCTTTCTTCTTCCTGGGTCCCCACCTTTGGGTTAACCCAGCCATAGGCGCCAGTAATAATAATTCATCTTCATTTCTTTTTATGAGGTGGAGTTCTGCGCCCCCCTGCACCTGGGTGACCCCGGCCGGACCTCTCTCGGTCTCTCGTGGCCGTTTCTAAGAATACAGTTTCTTCTCAGGTGTCCTGGCCTCCTGCAAAGCCAGCACCTTCTTGTCGGACAGCTTGCCGCAAAGTGGCCCATCCGACCACATGTCCAACATCTTGCTCTTTCTCTTTTTTTAACTGGGTTGGCCTTGTGTCTATCCTCAGGGGAACCTGTCCCCTATCCAAGCGGTTCGCCCACCCACTGGTCCAAGCCTTTATTTCTCTCCTTTTTAACGGGGCCACCCTCCTCTTAATTCTGGGGTGGCCCGCTGGCTTTTCCCTGGTCCGGTCTCTTGGGCTCAGCCTTCCTTGTCAACACCGGTGGGGCACCCTTCTTCAGCCCGCACTACTTGGCCAGGTGTCCTTTCTTACCACACCTGGTGCATCTGTCCTGATGGGGCAATCCCCACTTCGTCGGACATTCCGCCGCCCTGTGGTCCTCGTACCCACAGGTCCAGCAGACCAGCCCATATCGACCCGGCGTGGGCTTATAAAAGCCATGCCTGGTCGACCATGCCCTTCTATTGGGGTCCTCCTCCCATATTTCTGCCCGATCCACCTCTTCCTTAACCCTCTTATTCCATACGGGGGTTCTTCCGCCTACCCCCCTTCTTCCAGCCTCCTGACTTGGTGTCTGCTTCTTCCCACACCTCTTCACCTTATCCCATACCCCCTGGCTCTCTCTGGCCAGCTCTATCGCTGCCGACAGTCTGAGCGGTCCCTCTTTCAGGACGTCGTGCCGAACACGCTCATCACTCAGAGCTTCCACATACAGGTCCGCCAGTTGGGCCTGCATGACTGCGTTGTCCCTGACCACCTCGGGGAATGCTAATGACGATAGCCTTCCCGCTCGGGCCCCCCAATTCTCCCGGGGTCTCCTCCCGAAGCTGTGTTAGTTTTAAAAGGGCCCTCATGGCCTCTATGGCCGTACCTCGTCGGCGAACTCTTTGGTCAGCAGTTTTTTATTTCTTCCCAGGCCAAGCGGGGATGATTTTCCAAGAGTCCCCTTACGAACTCCGACGCTTTTCCCTTTGTGGCATCGTATGTCAGGTACAGGGTTTCCTGGTCCGAGAGCTCGTAGATGGTTCGGCTCTTTTCGAGGATTGTCAGCCAGTTCCTGAACTCCTTCCCACTACCATCAAACACTGGGACCCTCGGTCCACCCAACAGCCCCCTTAAATCTACTGACAACCCCCGCCCTACTTCTTCTTCACCCCCCACTGCTCTATCCGACTCATAATCTGACATGTCTACAGAGAGCAACAATCGAGGTAGGGAAATAAACAAGGTGTCCTACCTTACAGACGATTCTGTTCCTTCTTTTCCTTTGGTCCCGGGTCGTTCTGATTTCTGCTTGAACTTTCAGCAACGGCGGTCGATCGTGGTCTTCTCAGGGCTGAAATCCCTCGGTCACCACGGCACCATATGTGACGTGGTTGTCTCAGGGTTGATCCGTTGGTCACGGCACCACTTGTGACGTGGCTGTCTCAGGGTTGATCCGTTGGTCACGGCACCACTTGTGACGTGGCTGTCTCAGGGTTGATCCTGGTCACGGCACCACTTGTGACGGTTACACACCTGGCCCAGTGTCGGATCCTTTGGTTACGGCGCCAACGGTGACGTCGCTCCTCCTGGTCGTTCCTCCTGGGTCCAAGCGTGCCGCTCCAACCCTTTGGTCAGATGATCACCAGCCTCGCCTTTCCCGACTCGCTTCCAATACCTGGTCACTAAAGCAACTATACCGATCTCCGGTCTGTCTACCCACGCTGTGTTTAGATCTTAGACAGACGGGACCAGCAGGGATCAGGGGCCGATACAAGTTGAGTCCGACGGGGTGGCAAAACACAAATAAAATAAAAACTCACGACACCAAACAAAATTGCTGATAAAAAGGGTAACAACCTTTTATATCTTAAAGTCCGTTACATAAAAACAAAATTGTTCTCAATTCCCGACCCGCTCTGTGGACTATGGCACCAAGCTTCTATCACACAATAGGAAAATGTCGAATTACCTACTTTCTAGAATCATGTATGTATGTCGGAGTGTGGTTCAGTTCGACACTGGGGCTAATTTCTATCGATCATTCGCAGTTGATTCTTCTCTCCGACTTGAGTTGTATTTCTTCTTCTTCTTCTGTTTAGACTGGTAGATTTCTTGTTTCAACCCAGTGGAAGATTTCTTGCTTCGATTCAGTGGAAGATTTCTTGCTTCGATTCAGTGGAAGATTTCTTGCTTCAATTCGGTGGAAGATTTCTTGTCTTCAACTTGGGCTGGAAGTTCTTCTTGTCTGAGGGTTCTTTTCTCGCTGCCGTCCGGGGATGAACTTTAACTTCTCATCGACTTTCGGCTTGTCTGCATCTCCAATTCTTCTCAGGCTTTCAGGCAATCTTCTTCTTCGTCTACTTGGGCTGGAAGTTCTCCTGTCTTCGACTTGGGCTGGAAGTCCTTCTGTCTGAGGGTTCTTTTGCCCGCAAAGGGGGCGAGTGAATCGGGTCTTATGTCCGCGTTCAGGATCTTCCCCTGCCCGCGGTCCTGCTGCAACTCAGCCCAACTCCGGCTGCATCTCCAACTCCGGCTGCATCTCCAACTGATTTCTGCCGACTGGGGTCCTGCTTATATTGACGCCGCAACAAACCGGGGTGGGTCGGTCGGCGTCAGGGGTTTCTCGATAATTTCAAAAGCCGTATTAATTTTGACTTTCCATTATCGTTATTGTTTTCACCCCTACTTTCTCACAGTGCTCTTGGGGGGGCGGCGCATATCTATTTCTCTTAGTCTCTCTCATGTCAGGTGATCGCTCTCAACCAATCGTTCCCGATCGAACCTCTCTTTCTCTTCTTTTCCGCAGCCCACGTGACCGCCTCGTCCAACAGTTATTGATCGAGGTTTTCTTTCCTTCTTCTTCCGCGGTCACGTGATTGTATTCGACCAATTGTTATTGACCGAACACCCTCTCCCTTTTGTTGGCGGGTGTGGTTACATCGTGCTGGTTTTAAAAAAACAAAATCCGATTTCGCACCTTTTTTGCACGTACGCAAAATGACAATCCTTGCCCTCTCTCACCTGGACTTTGTCAAACAGCCCTCTGCTAATTAGTCTTGACTTTTAGAAAGGATCTTTTCCGCCTTCCTGGCGCCCTCCGTGGTCCAAAAACAATTGCTCTTCTTTTTTTACCTCTTTGTTTTTACCTGATAGTCGAAAATCTTAATTATCTAGGTCGAAATATCTCTACTTTCTTAACGTGGGTGTCCAATTCTTAACAGGTCAATTCCGTATATCGTTTCACTGGTCACTCCCCCAACCCAAAGACACTTTCTCTCAGATCAAGTAAATTTCGTTTCTATTGTTCAAAAGAAAAAAAAAAAATTTCTCTTCACTCCAAATTGATAAGGAGTTTTCCACGCAAGAGTCGGTCAGAGGCCTCTGACCGACATCTGGTCGATATCATGTCTTTTTTTCTTTTTTTTTCTTTTTATTATTTCCAATTCTATTCTTCCCTTTGTTTTAAAAAAAAAGTCGACCACACGCAGACCTATCTCTACCATCAACTGGGTCATGCGTCATACATTTCTTTTCTTTCTTTTCTTCCCTTCCTTCCTTTTTTTCTTTTTTTCTTTTCTTCTTTCCTTAGGATCGTCTAGTACATTCTTAGTGAATTATTTTCAACTCAGTTATTTTCCGTTTTAAAAAAAAAATTAACAACCTGTTTAATAAACTGAATAAGAAAAAATTAACTCATATTTCTATGAATATTTCCAATAAATGCAAGGTGCCATAAACGTGTCCTATCCTCAAATGCTACAAAAAGAGAACTTTCTATTTGTTTTCATATATATCAGAAATACAGGTACTATGTAAAGAGATAAGAAGGAGAAAGGCGGATTTCTCTTATATAATAACGGCATACAAACAATTAGAATGGAGACATGAATGTCGATTGTCACAAATGGATATATATATAACGAATCAAAGAAAAACTCACCAGAAGTACTATAATTTAGGAAGCAAAAAAAATTCTACAAAAATTACAGAGGGCAAAGTAAGTTTTGTATTAGCGAGCTTAAATGCGACTGTATATAGAGCACATGAAACGTGAAACAATAATCTATTAAGAGCAGACCCAAATAAGACTATTAAAAATAGACATGATTGGATGGGATTAGCGATCCATTGGTAACGGCACAAATTACAAGCATATATCAATTTGTCTTATTTATTTGATTGGTAAATTATGTGTTTGGTTGTTAGATAGCATTGGTACTGTTTTAAGTCAATAATTTCCCCACTTTCGCCAAAACATACCTTTAGGTTTTGCACACTGCCTTCTGTCTATCCATGCATATAATTACATAATGGTCTGGTTACCAAATGATCGCGCTATTTTTTTTCTGCTGTTACAGTGTAAAACATGACGGCTACGAATAAAATTAATAATAAAATACGCGTAGTAATAAAATTTTCTGGACTCAGAATTTCAAGGTAAATGAGGAAGATTAAACATGAAGAGTCATGGTGCTGCTGCTTCTGATGATGATGATGATTATTATTCCAAAATATGACGTCCCGGCTTCAGTCAATTTCCCACCGTCGTAATATAGTTTCCGTGTGTGTCTTCTACAAATACTTTCATGGCTGCTGTTCGGGTGCTCCTGCTGTTTATCGAGAGCTCCCTGATAAAAATCTAAAAGCAATCAGCAATATTATTGGTCCTGATCTGGCGGCTCAGCTCCGGTAAAGTTGCCTCCCTCTGCCTATTCTATATATACTTCCATGATAACCGTTCCAATGAGCCCTTCGTCATGGCATCGGGACGTTCTGAATTTAAGCATATTGTTAGAATGGCGACAGGGTTTCACCAATTTACACTTATATTGGTTAGATGTAATCGTAAGTTCTATGCTAAGAGTTTCTTTTTGTCGCATTTTTCGTTTATGGAGCTCCATGTCGTCCAGCCAACTTTAATCCTCAAAAATCTAAATGCAATGTCAATCGATTCCTAATATCTTCCTGATTACTTTTCTATTGCTCTTGCAACTTTGTAATTTTTTTCCTTTCCGTTTTTTTCCATACCCACTACCTTTTCGGGCCTTAGTAGCTTTGTTAACTTACAAATAAATCAAAAAGTCACAAAAACTAAATGTTTAATAAGTTTTATATCAATTGCCACAGTCTTGTTTCTCGTTTTTGCTTTTCGCCTGTAGCAATAGCGAAATTCATTAGTTTTCTATCGATGCGTCAAGAGATTTACTTCATGTCTCTCAAATTATAACAGAATAATTCTTATTTACATCTTGTTATAAAGGATTCAACAAAATCCCTGTATTTTAAAGCACAAGTGGACCAAAGACAGATTAGAAATCACTTCGACACCGACTATCCATTTGTCTATTAAAACTGAAAATGCAACGTACATATCAATACCTTGACAAAAGCTTGTAATAATTCTCCAGATTCACGAGGGGGAGATGAAAAATTCATAGGCTGATTATGAACGAATGATATTAGAGCCATGAAAACTTGCAGGAAATTATTTCAACTCATTAAGCTGTATTTTTTTCTTTCCGGGTAAAACTGCATCTTCAAATTTCTTTTTCAGATAAACTGAAATCTGACTGTTTAAAATACAATTTCAAAAGTAAATAGTAAAGGCTTCTCTTGAAAATGGCAAAAAAAAAAAACCTTTGCATCGTGGTGTCATAAAGTACCTGCAAAAAACGAATTCAGCCCCAAAGAACATTCATCTTTACATGGTTTCTACATTAGAGAATGCCGTTTCAGTTTTATTAACAGTGCAAAAGAGGACAGAGGGATATGGGAGTGAGAGAGAGTTTTGAAAAGACTCAAAATCTGGATGGGTTGCAACTGCCATCAGTGTAGAATACATTCATCGTGTTCAATATATGTTGATCAATGGCAGGCGATTTACTATAAATGAAATAACCAATGCTATTTGCCTATCCCGTGAGAGAGTTGAGAATATTCTGCATAGGGATCTTGGCATGACGAATGTTTCTACTCGGTGGGGCCCATGTCTTCTGACATTTGATCAAAAGCCTATCAGACTGATCATACCACAGGAAAATCTGACATAGTTTTAGGCACATCCTCCTCATTTTTTTTATGTTTCCCAACCCAGGATGAGCTAGTGACCAAGAGATAAATTGAGATGCAGTGAGAAAACGTCTCCTCTTCTGGTCTAAAAAAGGGAAAGTCTTTTCATTTGCAGGGAAGGTGATGGTTTGTTTTTTGGGGATGCAAAAGTCATTGTACTTGCATTATTTACATTATTCAGACTGGTATCCTCATCACCATATTCCCAGATATTTCGGCCGTTGTACGCTCCGGCCTTTTTCAAGTGATTGGAATTTCGAACCGAACTCTTTATTTCGTCCATCATGGTAGATTGTTTTAGTCCCATGTGTAATGCCTCTTCCGGTTGCCACAGTTATTTCCATTTAACTCAACTCTCCATGTTTCGGTACACAACTGCTTTGGCCTGGTATTGAACATACAATTTTTGGGGTCAAGTGACGGGATCTAACCAACGTCTTTATCCACTGGGCTACGCGTCCTTGAAGACATGTATGTTTTAATTGTTGGGACTTATAATCCTAATGTCCCAGCAACCATTTTTTCTCAGTCCCAGAACGATCATAAAAAAACGCCGACGAAAACTAACCAAATCGGACTTGTTTTATTAGAACAATGGATGCTGTGCGTAACTCTGTTTTTGAACAGGTTGATCACCCTCCCTATTCTTCTGCTTTGACCTCATCTGACTATAATCTGTTCCCCAACATGAAAGAAACACTCGGCTGGGAAACAGTATCACAGTGATGATGCCGTCATATCTTTTTACCAACAGGATGAAAGCTTTTTCACGAATTGATGGAAAAAAGGCATAAGTAATCCAAGCACTACAATAACGATGAAAGAGGTGTGTCGGTTGCAAAGGCCTCTATGTTAAAAAATAAACGTCATGTGATTTCCATATACGATATCTTGGTAAGCCTATGAAATTTTCTGCCGACCCACTTATATTACTAGGAAGAGACTGATGAATATCAGTTTAGTTTGGTATTGTTAGGTTTATTTTGTTTTAGTTTATATCAACCCAAATGGTTTCTTTAATGCCGATAATATTTTTAGAATAGATTCGTATGACTAGAATACGTTATCTTTCTAAGAAACCAGTTTGTAGATCAGCTTCCATTGACCTATTTTTGTAAAGAGGGTTTTTGTCAAGAGTCAAATATAATGCTGGTAATATTTTTATTTTCACAAAAATGAATTGCTGGTAATTGTATTTTATAAAAAAATGTATTGCTGGTATTTTTTAATGTAAAAATCGATTTTTATACTTAAACAGTATTTTGACACCAGTTTGGTGTTTAACTATTTGCCCATAGATGTGTCCTTAACACCCTCCTCAAAGCCTTCGGATCAGAGTCATTGCTTCCGGATATAGTTTATCGTCATACCCAGGATAGGTAAATATAGGTGAAACTTTTGGTAGAAGTAATAATAAACTGTTGAATATATGTAAACATTTTCAAAGGTTAAATAATATACAATGATAATTAGCTCATAAATATGAGTATAATATAAAAGTAATTAAACAAGACATTCCGCTCTTGCTGATTCTCCCCTAGAATAGCTACTTTGTGGAAGATAAATTATTAATTTTCACCATTCTACAAAATGGGAGATTTATGTAGTTTACATTATTTACATTATTCGAACTATTGTCCTCATCTTTGTCGCCATATTTATCACAACGTTTCGGCCTTTCAGTATCTGTCTATATTTCTGAGATGAGGTATTATGTACACTATTTACATTATTCGGACTATTGTCCTCATCTTTGTCGCCATATTTATTACACCGTTTCGGCCTTTCAGTATCTGTCTATATTTCTGAGATGAGGTATTATGTACACTATTTACATTATAAGGACTATTGTCCTCATCTTTGTCGCCATATTTATCACAACGTTTCAGCCTTTCAGTATCTGTCTATATTTCTCAGATGAGGTATTATGTACACTATTTCCATTATTCGGATTACTGTCCCCATCTTTGTCGCCATATTTATTACAACGTTTCGGTCTCTTAGTATCTGTCTATATTTCTGAGATGAGGTATTAAGTACACTATTTACATTATTCGGACTATTTTCCCCATACTTGTCGCCATATTTATTACAACATTTCGGCCTTTCAGTATCTGCTAATATTTCTGAGATGAGGTATTATGTACAATATTTACATTATTCCGACTATTGTCCTAATCTTTGACGCCATTTTTATTACACCGTTTCAGCCGTATTACGCTCCGGCCTTCTTCAGGTAGTTGGAATGTCGAAGTGAACCCTCTATTTCGCTCACTGGGGTAGACTGTTCTAGTTCCACGTGCCATGTTTAATGGATGTCATTTATAAGTTATCTTCTGTTAATTTCCCTCTGAAGATCCTCCACTGCTCTAACAGGGTATTGAAGCCATGCACTTTGGGTCCTATCACTGGATATAACCAACGCCTTTATCCACTGTGCCATGCGTCCTTGTGGATACGTGGCACAATGGATAAAGAGTGTGATTTTAATACTCGGTTAAGGCAGTGGAGTACTTGCACAGGGGAATTAACAGGAGATAACAGTGAAAGGGTGAGAGCGAGATGCCAGCCTAGTTGAACGCTTAAATTCATGAAGTCTGGGAACCAGCGAAAGCAAGTCATCGGAGCAGTTACCGTGAAAGTATTTGTAAAAAAGACAGAGGGAAGCAACGGTACGTCTGTGAGAGCGGCTGCAGACGAGATGCCAGATCAGGGTCAATTACATTGCATATCCGTCTTTGGATTTTATCAAGGACCTTGAGACAATTAGAAGGGGCTCTACACCATATATGGCAGCAATACTCCATTCAAGGGCGAATGGTTGATTTGTAGATTTGAAGGATCAATTCCAGAGAGAAAAATTTCCTGGCGCGATACAGGGAGCAACTTTCCTTGCGGTTGACGAAACAATTGACTCAATGTATTTGTTCCATCTCAGGTCAGCAGTCAATGTGAGACCGAGCAGCCGCAGTGAGGTGCTCTCGTGATGTTGAGCGTCAGACATTCTAAAGGGGGGGGAGGATCTCTGTCGTGATTAATAGAGAGCAGTTTTGTTTTAGAGGCGTTGTAGATAAAAGAAAAAAATAAGAGAGGAAGTTGTGGAGATCCATGATAAGGAAAGTATACGAAACATAAAAGAAAGACAGAAGGCAAAACATATCAGAAATAGGAAGAAAGAAAACACTTCAAAGCGTCCAACATTTGCATTAACAAAATTTATTTGCACGTGTAACTAGAGCAGAAACTAATGTTATAATCATACTGTTAACTTTCCACACTACCAGAAACAAAAGGTTTGGAAGGAAACTGCCATAGTTCCTATAAAGCGATATAAGAATTAGCAGAGTTGAGAAATCTCATTTCTTGCAAAATCTGTTTTAAGAAAAATATTTCATAAAATTTCAAACACTCAGAAAAATTAACTGTTCCGTCAACGAATGGCAACTACTTTTTGTATGATATACCTATTATAGTCAAAGTCTGAAACAAGTGAATATTTTGTTCATTTAAAGTCTTAACGTGGGAGAACAAATGCCCCCTTAGCGCTATTTACCCTGTATTCCAATTCATTATCTCAGGTGCTAAAATGTAAACTGAACCATACACTGGGGTATTAACAAAAGCGATAATCTCCTTCACAACGAATTACAGAAAACCCATGAGATTAATAGAAACAATTTTGCTTAAAAACGGAATTGCATTTGTAAACATCAGTAGATTTAAATAGATGTAAACAATTGCAAGATGGAATTTTTACCACCAGAATATATCTTACATATTCGTCTTTGCTTTGAAAATTCCTGCCACATCTAGTGTGGTGCTCCTGCTATATATTTAGAGATTCTTGAAAAAATCCAAAGTCGAATTTGCAATTTGGCATATCGGCTTTGATCCTTTTCCCATCGTCTTAACGTAGTATAGGGAGACCAAAGTTGTTTCCACTTGGGTTGAGTTATTCATGGGATTTTGGCCCCTTTAAAGGGTAGAACTCTTCTGTCCTTTTTAGTCTTCCCTTCCGTTTTTGTAGGAACGGCCTATTTACTTTCCTGATCACTAGGGCATCCACACATGTGGAAACTGGTCAATATGTGCACGGCCTAGCGAAAGTAAAAAAGTAATTTCTATTCACTTATCTACGGACGATCAAAGGCCATAAAGTTGGCATGTTATTTCTTTGTTCTCGTTTTGTAAAGCTCCTCTTTCCTTTGGGACAATATGGTCAATCATTTGTTTTGGGACATATGTAAATCTTTTGAATATATGTACGTGCGTTGTTTGCCTTATTAAATGTTTTGTTTGTTACGCCAGCGTATTTCGTCTTTCTATATTCGTATTCAGTGTGTCAATGGCTACACTAATGCTAATATTAGTATCTGGTGTGCTACTGGAAGACTAATACACGTTATTCTTCCTAACACAATTCGTCGGTAAACTCTATGTGGCAGATACCACAATACTAATAGCCTTTTTCTTAAATATTTTCATGAAAATAAAAGTTTTCCGCTATGCTACACATTGGGGTTAGGTTTTATTTTTTAATTGTTATTTTGTTCCACTCTCCCACAAACAAAGATTCTACATATTGGGGCTAGTTAGCGTTTCATAAAGACTTTGAGACATTATGGTGGATGTAGTAAGAATGTTAATAATGTGGTATTTGGTGTTAGGTATATTGTTTTATGTTTGGAAAATACAAGATAGATTGATGAACAGACTCCCCCATTCATTTTCTGACCTTGTGTTGCATTTTTTGTTATTCAAAATAAATATTACTGTCCGATATGATAACTAGACTTTAGGAATTTAAGCGCTGTAGTAGATTGGCAGCAAGGTCTTTTTACTTTTTAATTGACTTGAGGTAACTTTTTTGTTTTCTGCTAATAGTTTTTTGTCTTTATCGCTTCTCACTTGCGGAATTTTTTTTTCGATTTCATCCTTTTCAGATTTAGATTTTCAAAAGTTGAAATGTAATGCCAATCGTTATATTCTGCTTTCTTAATTACACTCCTTTCATTGTTGTCATTCCTTGATGTTTTTCTTAGTTGTGGTATTCTCTGACGCTCAGTAATACCTTGCTTCTTAGGGGCTTATTTGCCTTACTTGGGTTGAAAGGATTAAAATAAATGTTTAAGAGATTGACCAAAAAGAAGTTAAGTCATTTTGAAAACGACTCATTTCGGAAGAATTCAGTTCATGTCGACATTTTACCTTTGACGTATAATGCAAATAAGATTTAAAGTAGCTTTCTTTGTATTTATACTAGAATTTGAGTGGCAGTTGTCTAGTATGAAATGATATTGAATATCCATACGTACAATTTATAAAAAAATGTTTGTTTTTAATAAAATGCGGAAATTTTCGTGATGGAATAGGAAAAGAATTAAAAAAATATTAATAATTCTTAGAAAAAATCATTTCACTCGTGATCAAGCGAATATTTTGCAAACGTTTTTATTTCTCTATAAATATATAAAAATGTTTTTTATTTTATTTATAAATTTCGGCTTTAACAACTTCACATTTTAAAGACGTTAAACAAAGTAAAACTTGAAATGTTTTAGAAAAATGTTAACATCTTGAAGGCAATGTATAAATAGCCATTTTTTAATGAAGTTAAATTCATATTATAAATCATAAAATCTGTATTAATAAACAGGAAAGGAAAGAATACTGGACTGGTACAGGGGTTGGACAAAATAATTGGAACACTTGTTAAATTCAAAGAAAATTTATTTAATATGAAGTTGGTCCTCCTTTCGCCTCACAGACAGCTTTAATACGCCTAGGAATGGAATCATACAGCTTCCTGACTTCATCCAGAGGAATTTTCAGTCATTATTCCATTAAAACCTTCTCCAGCTCTTTACGACATGACGGTGAAGGATAGCGGCTCCTAACTTGTTGCTCCAAAATGCACCACAAATGTTCAATAATATTGATATCTGGAGATTGGGGAGGCCACTACATGTGTTCTAGCTCATTTTCATGCTCTTCATACCAATTCTTAACCATTCGAGCGGTATGTATTGGATCATTATCGTCTTGGAAGATGCAGTCACCATCAGGGAATTAAGTCTTGGCCATTGGATGAAGATGATCTCCCAAAATGTTCAGGTAATCTTTGCTGTTGATTCTACCATTCAGAACTGAGACATTTCCATGATATGGCCGCCCGAACTATCACTGTTCCACCTCCATGCTTCACTGTTCGAAGAAGGCAGTCAGGGTTGTAAGCTTATTTGGGTTACCTCCACACATAAACTCGCCATGAAGTTGGGAAAAGAGAAAAACTGGACTTGTTTGAGAATATGACTTGCTTCTATTGGTCTGCAGACCAGGCATTGTGATCTCTGCACCACTTCAACCTCTTTTGAATGTTGCGAAAGGAGAGAAGAGGTTTCCTCACAGCGATTCTTTCTTGATATGCAGCCTTATGGAGCTCATGGTGAACAGTTTTAGTAGAAACTGAACTATTCAGATGCTTATTCAACTCAGCAGTCACTTTGGCCGCATTTATCCGATGATTTTTGCCACATTGCGTTTCAATGCACATCATTCCCTGTCAGTAAGTTTGCAAGTCCGACCCGAATTGCTACGGTTGCTAGAGTTCTTGCCTTTTTTTCTCGAATTGGATCAGTGTTCTTGATATGGTAGCTCTTGAGAAACCAAACAGTTCAGCAACCTTAGTGGTCGAGGTTCCTGTCATGCGAGCTCCAACAATTTGCTCTTTTTCGAAGTCGGAGAGGTCACGCATTTAGCTTAGATTTTACTAAATTCTAAAAATAAATAAGACAAAAACAGTAAATTAGATAAATAAACGTATTTACAATAGATATAACCTGCAATTACGAAGTTTTAGTTAAAGTTTTTAATATAATAGGTCTTTGAAATATAGGAATGGATTTTGCAACTGTTCTAATTATTTCGTCCAATCCCTGTACGTAATCTCTTTTCACGTACATGGTATTGAATGCTGGACAATCTGCAAACAGCTAAAAAAAGGGATTTGAGGAAACATTAATTTGGCGCTATAGAAGGATGCTGAAAATACCACAGACTGAATATCTGAGTGTTCTCAAAGACTAATTCTTTAAGATTAGGTGCCAAAACCAGAGACAAAAGGAATCAAGCAATGTAGTTACTGAGATCTGAGAGAACACTGTAGCGAGTGCTGCAGACCAGAAAAGCTTCTAGAGTTACCACATCCATGCATATCTTTAATTATCTTGAAGTGAATTGCAAAAAGACTCGAAGAACTAAAAACAGATATCATATATTAGATTCAGTGATAACCATTCTCAGCTTTTCTTTATCGGTTTTATTCTCCAAAAAATACATTTATAAATACACGGTGTCCATAAAGTTCGTGTGTACTTTAAAAATAATAAAAAAAAACTTTATTTGCATTTGCGATAGAAATAATTTGTAAAAAGGATTAGAAAGAAGTGAGTCTATATGCTTTAAGGTTTTATTGAAATTTTATTTAAGTTTCCACATGTCCTCCATCATTAGCAATACAAAGGCTAATACGATTTTGCAGTTCACGGAAAACATTTGCCAACTGATTTACAGTAATGGATGAAATCACATTAATTATTTTAGCTATACTTAAAACTAGGTACATTAAACTTTATAACATTTTTACAGATTATATCTATCGCAAATACAAATAAAGTTATAAATTTTTTGAAGTGCACACGAACTTTATGGACAACCTGTATAATCGCCATTATTTGCAATGACTTGTTGCCGCTCATCAGGCAGCTTATCGATGCCATTTGGGTACTATTCCGCAGGTTTTGTAGTAAAGAAGTTTCGGCAGTCTCTTAAATCTGGCAATGGGTGAGCTATGTAAGAAATGAATATATTCCCATTTTTGTTTTCACTATTATAATAAGTATTACAACCATGATATAATACCACCATATTTTGCTGACGGAAAAGAATAGCCTAAAGAAAAGGAATGACCAACATGATGTGTTCTCCGACAGTTTTATGCTGCTAATTCATACACAAAATTATTTACACATATTTACAGCTGTTCTACAAAGAGAAAATATAACATATATATCCAACAACAGGCACATTGGAAAGTTTAAAAAAAACAAACAAAAAAAAAAAAAACCAGCCTTATTTGTAAAAAATTCCCAACGTGATTTAGAGTTGATGGTGTTTAGGGGGAAGACATAGTATTGCTGCTGTATGAGGGATATTTAGCCTCCAGGCGAAGCAAGGGCCTCATCGGTGCTAGAAATGCAACTAGTCGGTTCGACTCCGAGAAACTGACAGAAGTTCTGAACAGTTTTGCCACTCAAGGAAGTGACGTCACTAATCGACCGTCACGTGGCTTACGGGGTTTCACGAAAGGCAGATAATGGCCATTTGTATTACTACACTGGTTTTCATTGAAGAAATATTTCCCATTCAAAGCGTTTGACTGCGATCAAAGATGATGTGAAGCGATTGGTACAGAGTCAGTTCAATAACGCATGTTGACCAGACGCAGGGATATATCAGGTAGACAAGCCGAGATAAAGAATTGAAATATAATGATCATCCTCATCATCTGCCTACAGCATTCCTGGTCGTTTATTTCTACCTCTCCTTAAGAATGATTTTTCTTATATTCTTTTGCTTTCAGTTATCCCTTGCCCCGTAGTGGCTTCACTTTCTTTCTTAGATTGAAATGATTAATAAAAGAAAATTGGTCGGTGGAAGTTCAAGTGAATATGGAAGCTGGGAACGAACTGACCAAACGAGTTTCAAAATATTTCCTTGTGTTATTCATGCCGTATGCGGTCTTTCATTGACATGGAGGAGAACAATCTTTTTCATTAAATCCACTCTGTAGGCTTCCACGACTGTATAATATCTAAGGTGAGTTAGTATATTTAAAATTTATTATTAACTGCTATTAGTAATTTGAATGACACATACGTCGTTACAATTACTTTCCCAAAACGGAAATTACTTAGAACTTAAGCTAATAGATAAGAGGATTATTAAAATTAGCACGGATAGTAAGGAGGGTGCTGGGGAACTGAAGATACTTGCTGTCCCTTGATCCACAGCGGCAAAAATTAGTGAGGTGAGAATTCGTCAAATAAGGTTAAGGACAAAAAAAAGAAGCTCCTGCTTTACAAGCACCATTATTAATTCGTAAGTTAAAACATAAGAAACGGACTTAAACCTTTAGATCTTCCGTCTTTTGCTCTTCCGATATTTCCCCCCTAAAATCTTCCATTTTGTTTTCTTCGCTTCCAGATGTATTTACCACCCATCCCTCATCGATTCTGCGCCTGCCAGCACTCTTTCCTTCCTTAAAAGCCATCCCAGTCCAATCGATGGATTGCTGGTTTAATCCTCACCCCACCCGTTTGGCCGTAGGACAGCTTTCAGTGCGGGAAGAGTGACGTTTGTCGTCCCTTAGGTCTTAATCCGACCAATACGGATGTCACTCATTGATTCCTGCTGATGACCAACGAGACATCTTTTGGTCAAGCCTCGTTCTGGCCTGCGTTTGACTTGATTGGGAAAATAAAGATGGAAGGACAAGTTGTGGAAGGTGGCTAAAGAGAAAAAGGCTTAAAAGTAACTTTAAATGGATGGGTAGGAAAGAAAAACAAGAAGTAAATGAAATAGAAAAAAAAATAGAGATGAAATGACGCGGAAGAAATAAACAGGGAAGGATAGAATGAAGAAAGAAAGTCCGCTGTTTGAATCAGACCATTTTGTTCAATAAAAGTGCTTAATACAGACTAAGTAACCAGAGAGTTCAGAGAAATAAATAATGAAACGGCTATGGTAAGTTTTAAAGTGCTGTAATCAGCAAGTCTTCGAAAACTAAATACTATGACCGCAAGAGGATTGGAGATACGAGATCGAGTCTCGCCGGAAGTAGAATTTATTTTACTGGTATATTCCGTGCGAAGGGAATGAATACGCAACACCAGGTGGATAATAGAAGAAAGGTTTATTGTACACAACCAGTACAATATTGAAATACGGTACAGTTATACACACAGGTCAATCTTGTAGGGAGGGTCACTAATTGGAAGGTCAGACATGTTTGCGTCTTCTCGCCGCGTACGTGTCAGATTAGGTCATTTTTTTTACAATATTCACTCTTTACAAACCCGAGAGACACTCCTGTTAGGGAGTTACAGAATAAGAGGAACAGTTTATGCAGGTATAGGGGTAAACATGACGGTTACCACTACATATGAACAGGTTAAGATTGTAGTGATCAGAGAAGCATCTTCTTGGGAGTCGGTTCCACAAAGCAGTGGTTCGTGGGAAGAAGGGTGAGTTGAATACACATCTAACCAATGGGATACAAAGGAAAAGAACACACTCCATGGGCATAGCGATTGAACAGCGGGAGGCTTGCGACGTTTCGTCTCTTAGAAAGAGGTTGTAAGGTGGAAAATAATTCATCACCCAGAAGGACGCGAAGACTATTTTGGACTCTGTCAAGACTTGAAAGTGATTGCAGTGCAGCTTCTGCATAGAAATACCGAGAGGAACAGTAAAGCTTTCGAAATCGTTCAGCTGTTCCCCAGGACAAGTCACTTCTGCGGGTGTTTCCCAGCCGCTTCTTTGTCTGCGGACAGAGACACAATTGAGTCGCACTCAACTCGAAGACAGAGACGCAAACGAGAGATAATAATTCTACCCGGCATTGGCAACGGAAGTTATGATAATCTATATGGTAGTCAATGCTGGACAATGTCTTAGCAGATAAAGCGATGATTTTGATGGAACAGAGATGCATTTCATTAGAAGGATGCTGAGAATACCACAGATTGGAAATGTAAGCAACGTTGAAGTTTTTTTTTCAGGAAAATAGAAATCTTAGAATTAGAAAAGGGAGTGTTTAAATATCTGTGACATACCGTGTGTAACAGCAAAATTGTCCAAATCATGTAAAAGCAAAATTGCTGCATGAACCAAGGAATCCCTGTACTTTGGTGAGATGACCACACTCTACGCACTTTCATTCAATGGTCTGCTATAAACAACGGAAGTGAACGAAAAAGTTATAACTTAGATTACATGCGTGAGGGAATTGAATTTTAATCTGTGCCAAGTGCCTTCCCTCTGTGTATTTTAACTCCGTTACCAAAATAATAGTTCCGATAATGTTTTCAAGCATCGTACTCCATGAAATCTAAACAAGCGATGACCAATGTAGTGTATCAATTTCACTGCCCAGTACAATTACCTATATTGGACACACTACCACCTCATTTAATATACAGGTCACCTATCATTTATCAAATCAAGTCACAATAAAAAAAAAAAAAAAAAAAACATCTAGACATGCACGATTTACAATATACCCTAAGAAAAATCCTGGTGGAAAACTTAAAAAATAATATAAATAAAATTATCGAAAACATTACTCTGTGGGAGAAGCCATATAAATAAAACAAGTCAGTCTCACTATCAACCTCACCTCACGGGTAATGAGATGTTGAAAAAAAACAAAAACAAAGATGTCCACTTGAAATGCTACACACGGAGCTCGAAATAAATGCTCTTACTAGAATTCAAACAAGACAATACAACATGCACATCATATTAACAACACCCCCATCTGAAAATGGCAAAGGGAAGTGGCCGAAACGTTTGGGACAGGGGACAATACTGACAATTTTTTCGCTTCCACCAAACGAAAATGTAAGAATGCTGGAATAAATTTAATAATTAAATTCTCCTTTGTGATATTCAACGAAACACATTTGAAAGAAATGATGCTGCCCAATTATAGATTATTATTATTATTATTGTATATATATATATATATATATATATATATATATATATATATATATGGATTTTATCCTCCTTAGGTTTACGCATACGGATTACCTAGTTTTTCATAAACTATATATATATATATATATATATATATATATATATATATATATATATATATATACATACTGTTTCGCTATATAAAAGCTCATCAGTGTAACTAGACATTCGTTTGCCTCAAGCCAGGATCGAAAACCGACTGATATGGCATCAGCAGAGGCATAATTTTTTTATGTATTTATTCTTGAATAAACATGCCAGTGACTCAGAGTGCTCGATTCATAGAAGAGCTTTGCATTATCAGCAATAGCAGTCACTGTTTACAAATTCGTGCAGTACTTCTAAAGTGCTCGACCATATTTTATTTTTTCGGGACGTATATATTGTCATCCACACATAGACTATCTCTCTCTCTCTCTCTCTCTCTCTCTATATATATATATATATATATATATATATATATATATATATATATATATATAATGGACTCTCCCGTCGGATTCGACGCATGAGGATCTGCCAGCTTAGTTGATTCAGTTATGAAATTTTGTGCGATAATCTTAAGCGGCATTTAAGACCCGCTAGTGAGGCCACATATGGAGCAAGAGTGGGAATTGTGATATGTGATCACTGTTAGATTGGCTGACCTTTTAGTTCTTGCTCTCGTTTTTTGAAGATGATTCAGACGAACTGATTGAAAACTGCTGAAAACATGTTGATCTCCATTCTAGCCGCTCCAAAGCTAAGCGCTCAAGCTAACCGGACGCCAAATCGCTAAAGGCACGTGAAGCTAAATGACGATTCCGTATAGGATACAGGTTCGAATCCTGTCGGAGGACGAACATTTTCTGTGAAAATTTGTCGGACATTCAGGCCGGTAAATTTTGTTTAATACTGTTTATTACAAATAGAGCATTTGCCTAAAAAATGTATCTATAAAAAGAATGTTAAACATAAAAATGTCTTAATATAAATATATATATATATATAATTATTTATTTAAAAATATGATTCCAAATCGCTACATAAGAGGTCTCATGTTTCAAAACAAGAGCCGAAAACTTCAATATAATCCTTTAAATTAAATTGAGTCGACGATGGCCAATACATCTTCCGTTTCATTTTTGACACCCCCACCTTTCTCCGACTTGACACCTTGAAACCGCTACTTATTATAAACACCCTACACTCGCCTACCCAATTTAGACAATTCACCATAGCTGTTACCATGGGGATTTTGATTTCAATTTTAAAACAAGTAAATTTCAGATATACGGTATTCCAACAAAAATTTCGCTTGAAGATGGAACGGAGCCCATTTTACTTTCAACTCAATTTAATTTAAAGGATTATATTGAAGTTTTTCGGCTCTTGTTTTTGAAACATGAGACCTCTTATGTAGCGATTTGGAATCATATTTTTAAATAAATAATTATATTTATGCTCTACTTTTGTATCGAGCACTATTTTTTAAAAAATAACTAAAATACTAAGAGACTTTGGATTATTTACCTAACCAGTTCCTTCCTATTTTCTATATATTTTTCACACACATATATATATATATATATATATATATATATATATTCGTGAGAGGATGGGTGAAGACCAGTGTTGCCCGTTACCCTTAAAAATAAGGTACAGTAGATGAGCAACAATGTATGAGTGGTAGCGTGTGTATTTATTTCGACAGCAAGAATTCTCTCAAACATGTTTTGTTAACTTGTCATTTGCTAGAATTTATGTGCAATTCGCGCACTTAAGATGAACATATGAAGAATAAACAAAATAATATTAGACACATTTTAATAGATAACACCAAAACATTATACAGGAAATACATAAAATTATAAAGGTTATAATAAAAAAACAAACGAACGAACAGCCAAGGTTTTATCAGATGTCTTCATCCATAATGCACCGTATATTGAAATGTGTTTAAGAAGAAAAACACACCCGCACATAGAAATTTTATTTAGCCCGTTTGTATGATATCACTTTGAGTGACTGAAATTGCTTCTCGCAAACGTGAAAATTAAATTAAAATCTAGTTGTGAAATTTCACACAGAACAATCCTTTAAAACGAATGGAGTAACATTCGAAAGTACTCGGAAAAAAAAAATTAATCTGAAGTTTAGCAAATTTACCGATAGTACAAAACAGTAAGACCAAGTACGCAAATTTAGTGTAGATGACCTTGGGATCAAGCTACTCTCTAGACATTACAAAAATATATATTTTTTTAATCCCAAGCACCCTCGTCTGTCCTCATATCATACATATTCGAAATATTGTTTATGATATATAAAAAAATATATCGAGATCTCATATATATATATATATATATATATATATATATATATATATATATATATGTATATACGTATATGTACATATATATATATATATATATATATATATATATATATATATATATATATATATATATATATATATATATATATATATACGTATAGTGTGTGTATGTGTTTGTGTGCGTGAAAAAAAGTGTGTGCGTGTATATATATATATATATATATATATATATATATATATATATATATATATATATCAATATCCGAGATAGAGTTAACATTTTTGTTGGATTGATGTGAGTTTGTGACGAGCGGAAAAGCGTGAAGCCCAGGATCACAAACTCACATCAATCCAACCATATATATATATATATATATATATATATATATATATATATATATATATATAAATTGAAAATGTTTTATTTTTTTATGGGAATTTGAATGTTGAATATTGAAAAGATTTATTTATTTACTTAGTTTTTTATGCAGCAAGTGTTGTATATTTCGTCCTGCACTAAAACAAATGAAAATAAATAAATTAAATAAAAAACTAAATAAATAAAAATAGAGGGACTAAACTTAAATGACCCAGCAGCGATTGAACTATTGATAAATCAACTTGGCTAATAGCGCCTGAATTGAGTAATATATAGATCCCCACACGACGTGAGCCAAGAATTATACTAATCACGTTTAAGTTCCTTTTTGTATAGAGAGTAAAATCTAATTTAGTTCTTTGAAAATCGTGAGTTTAATTCCTGGGTCAGTTTGAGCAAAAATATAACTATCTCCCCAACAACAAATAAATAAATAAATAAATAAAATAAAATTAGTCTTTCCAAGAGGGTAACCAAATATGGCGTACATTTGAAAATAATCGTAAGTTGTAGCGATAGACATACTATGATAAAAAAAAAAGCAACAAAGACGTTGAAAAAAATTATTCTAAACGATCAATGCAATACGAAGAACAGTTTCTTCAAGAAATTCAGCTAAAAGATTTCAGGACAGGATGAGAAGTTGATGCGGCATCAGTGGACTTGAGGGAATGCAACGACTGAAATAAGCGCATCGCATAACATCACGTCCCTTAACCATTAGGGCCCTAGGGTCAACACGGAAGATTAAAGACAGATCCCAACCCTCCCCACGCTGGTTTGAATTCAGAGTATAACTTCTTCTTGACTGGCTGCCACACAAGGCTCAATCTGTCCTGCTATTTATCCATAGCTAGGGGGAGTAGAATTGGATTCATACCTTTCCCAAGTTAAGTGAAATTTGAACTCGGCCCTCCGTTTTCTCAATCCGAGCTGCTAACCACTACTAACACCCACGCTTCCATGGCATATACTTTCGTAAAACTATTCTTTTGTAAATCTCTTCACAATCAGTGTTTCGTGTCATTTAGAAAGAAGGAGAAAAACATCGCTCATGATCATTTGTTGCGCAAGTAATCGAAGGGCTTCAATTTTGCATGAAGTCTAAAAGAATAAAAGCAAGCAACAACAACCGAAGCCATAGATGAACAGACTTCTATCCAGCGTATCTTCTCTTAGATTTTTCTTTTAGGAAACGCTACACCCTGACATACAGAACGCGCGTGCACACATGAAGATACACACACGCGCGCGTACACGCGAAGAAACTGGCGCGCGCAAAAAACCCCAAAAAAACAAATGTCAAAAAACACATACAACGACACAAGCACACAAAGAAACACACACAAAAATATAGATTTGTAAGAGTGTATGTATATTCGTGTGTGTATTACGCAGGTATATGCCCGCTGCTTATATACGAACGTGTTTGTGCTTCGCAAATATAGATACATAGATATTAATTATATATAGAATTACTTCATCTGTAATAAAAATTCTATAATAAAAATATAAAATGTAAGATGACTTTAAATGTATCGGACACGCAGCCTGATTTCCCCTTTCAAAAAGCAAAATATAACGAACAGAAATTAAGAAATGATGATATGAGTAAACTTGATTTTTGAACTGACACAATATTTCTTATCAAATCGCGAAATGATGTCTATTTTGAACGGCTACTCTTCTTAAACGTTTTGCATGAAATCAGGTGCACTCAGGGATCCATCCTTGGATCTACATTTTCCTAATTTTCATCAAAGACATTTCTTCTGTCAGCATGTCCCAACTCCGGTCATACGCTGATTAGAGCAGATTGATTTTTCAACTTTCTCATAGAATCATACTTGCAGTTGGATTGAAAGCTGGGGTTCAATGTAATAAGTGCTGGCACCGACAATTAAATTTGTAGTTTTTTTACCAATTCTTGAGATTTAAATATCGTCTGAAAAAAATGACAGAAATTTCCGCAGCTTTTTGCTTACAAACTGATATCAAATTTTACTATTTCAATAATAAATTCAAATAAATAGATATCTTTTGTATTAGATACATTAAATGAAAAATATATTCAAACCAGGATTCTAATTATGAATCACCACAAGCGAAATATGATTTTTTTTTACTGTATTCGATACGTAAAAACTGTGTAACAAGTGTAAATGATTACAAAATGGCTTCTCAATGAATAGAATTGTTAGATTATAATTAATAAAAAAACAAAAAAATGAATAAAAGTGTATTTAACATCATAATACTGCTGGGCACAATTTATGAGAATAAATGATTGAAATTTACATTGTTTATGGAAAATCGCATCAGAACTACTGTACTGTCTAAGATATTGCAACATAATTGTTGTGTACGATACACCTAATTTACATAAGTGGAGTACCGACCATATAAATATGGGTTGGTACCGGAAGACGGAAAAAAGAGATAGTAAGAAGAGATCCAATCCAGATACTCTGCCCGACTGCGACTAAGTCAACCCATTCTACAGGAACAGTCTTCCCAAGAATATACCAAAACTAACTGTAAATATTGTGTACCCTTTCCTTGTTTCAATACATTTTGTTAACGTACATTTTGTGTTGTATTATTATTATTCCATGCTTATCCAAGTTTCAACAATAATATAGCTACATTGTTCAAAGTTGAAAGTAAATGGAGGTTTTATTTGATGACACTATGTTTTATTAATAAACTGCTTGTGCCATTCACCAACAATTTGTGAAACTACTGTATATTATAAATTTTATAAGGCTGTAATATAAGAGTTTCACCGATCACCAGACTGAAGCTGCAACATTTCCTGAAAAGCTCTTGTGTCAAACCCCAACATTCAAATGGGTTGCAATATCATGCTTCTAAAATCGACCTGATCTAATTCTGATGACATAAGTATTGACACCTGTCTTAATAGTAAGGCTGATCATTTTGATAATGTCAAATTGGCAGCTGATGTAAAAACAAAAAGCTACAATCTGTTGTTAACCGGAGCAAGGAATGGCTTGTTAATTTTTACGCCTCCAAAACGAAACTATTCTTCTTTAATCGACTGATAAATTCTTTGGTACCTCGCACCAGTATATAGATAATGCTAACCTCAAGGAGAGTGACAGATGGGGCCTTCTCGTGCTGACGTTTCATTTGACATGAGGATTAAATATTATAATGTATCAATTGCTAAGTCTGCTGCGTGGAAATTTAATTCATTGCATCATGCTAGACAATTATTTAGCCTGAATCTATCTTACATATTTATAAGTCTACCATTGATCCGTGCATAACATATTTCAGTCACATCTGATCTGGTGCTTCTATGTATTTTGAGAGTCTTGATGAAATACAAAGAAGAATACGTGATGTTATTGCTCCTGTTCTGGCAACTCGTCTTCAGGCATTTTATCACTGTCATAACGTAGATTCACTGTAACTTTTTATGGTAATTATTCTGATGAGTTTTCCCCCTTTGCTATTTAGACCTAATGAATTTAAGGGAAGTACTTGACTGGTGGTAGATCTCATCATTCTACAGTTGAAATGGCTAGATATAATCGTAGTTTCTATGCTAACAGTTTTTTTTCTTTCGCACTTCTCGCTTGTCGAACTCATTTCCGGCCTCTTGTCTTTCCGGTCTACTTTAAAAATCAAAATTCAATGTCAATCATTATGTTCTCTCTTGTTTATTTTTGTTCTTTTATTGTTCTTTCTCCTTAATAATGTTTTCTTTTTTTCTCATATTTTCTCACCCCCAGTAAACCCTTGCGTTTTAGTTGCTTTATTGTCTTGCTTGGGATATCGTGATAAATAAACAATGCAGTTATGATATTAGTTAAATGTGCCGTTATTTTTGGAGGCTCATATCTTGTTAGCTTTCTATTGATATTTTAACTTCAATGATTATAAAAGCAGAAATCTTTCCTACTTGTGACAATAGAGTTAATTGTTATCAATAAAAATTCTCATTTAATAATCCATAAAATATAACGATTGCCATTGAAAAATTATTTAAATACTACATTAATTCTGTATTTCTGGCGGTATTTTCTGTGAGATTTCTTTTGGATATTTTTTTTTTAATTTGAACGATTCAAAAAGTAGAAATCTTTCTTACCCATGGCAATAGATTTTGATTTTTTAGATAAGAATTCGAAAATATATATATTTACAGAAGATATAAGCAATGCAATTGCAAAGTTCCTTGCATATACGTTTGTCACAGTTTAAGGATAAAAATCTGTTTTAGCTTTCTTTTGATATTGTTCATTTCTTCTTCTTCTTCTTCTTCTTCTTCTTCTTCTTCTTCTTCTTCTTCTTCTTTCTACCGTGCCCGTGCATGCAATCATGGCTCTCCACAATTTCTTGTCCCTTGTAGCTCCAGGCAATGTTCGCATCAACCGACTTAGTCACCTCTCTGTCATCCATTTAAACCAACTCGTTCGACCGGCTTACTCACCATTTCCCCCTGCCACTCTTTCGCTCTATATATCCCGTGAGTTTTTTGTTTTCCAAGCCTTCTTTCCGCATTATGCATCCCAGAAATTTCAAATTTATTTCTGTCGTTTTCGTTCCCACTTTCTTTATAAGTTCCTATTTACTCAAACATTCAGCCCCTCTTCATCTATCGTCAGATCCACATGTCTTTTGCTTGAATCTCTTCTTCGCCTGTGAGAAAATTGTCCAGCATTCACTAGCTTGTAAGGGATTAGATATTGCAGAGCACTTTGTTCTTTGTTTCTAATGAAATATACCTATGAGTTATAATTATCAAGATGCTCTTTTATTTAGTAGTCTAAGCGTTGTTATTTCTAATTATAAGAGAAACGACGTATTCCGTTGTTACGGTAACAGGATGAATTATTCAATGCCAACAAGCTAATTAGTAAATAGGGATCGTTTTTATTTTTTTTAGTAACGGCGGTTTTTTGATATATTTACTTTTAAAGATTTCAGAATCGGTATTCTTTTTTATGTGTTTGTTTAACGGCATGCCACAACTTATCTGTCATTTAATATTGAAATTTAATTTTCTTGGGATCTTTGAAATAAAAAAATATCAAATATGTTATTCTGCTTTCAAAATTGAATACAATGCAATCGATGTTCATCTTTTGTACACATACATGTTTGTGTGGACTTTATTCCTACAGTCAGTGATACGTGTATTTTATCTTGGAGTTTTGTTTAAGTTATATTTTGCAACACATTTAAGAAATTATAGGATATTATATGGATTAATATCATGAAAGAGTTCTTTCATGTTGTTTGGTGTATTCTCGGTGATTCTTTTTATATAAAAATGTGATACTGGTATCTTTATTATAGAAATGTATTTTTATACTTTTATTGTGATTGGTTTTAATAGGTGGAGATAAATATTTGCCCATGGCTGGGCCTTTAATAAGTGCTACCACCCCAGGTCCGGTTGGCACTCGCAACAACAACAGTTAAGAGGTGGTTCCACACCCCACGAAACCCCCTATCTCACCATCAGCGGCCATGATGTCAGATGTAGGTCAGACCAGAAAAAAATGAAGTTTTGCGGTTACATCTGGGCTGGAGCTGCCCAATTCTCACTTAGCTGTTTTGATAGAGTTCAAAAGCATCTTCGCAGCGGTGATAAATTGTTACAACATTTGGACCATGAACGAAACGCCACACAACACTTGCTATTCAATTGCAAAATACCTTAGTCCCATCGATCCTAAACTATACAAATATGGCCAGCCATGATACCTATGTAAGGATGAATGATCGTAATTGCTTTCGTATTCCATTAATAAAAAAATAATTTCTTCTTTGACCGTTTCTTCCCAAGGACTGCTGTCTTGTAGAAAGAGATTCTAGGCAGAATGTTTCCCATTATAAACCCTTGTGTAAATTAATTAAACCAACCACCTCAGCTTCCTTTCTTTCACCAGACGGCCAGTTTTAGACCCACTGGAGTGACAGGGTGCAAACGATTTCTATTTTTTCCTCAGATTAGGTCATTTGCAGTGATGTGCAGTAATATGAATCTATTTTCGAGTTTTATGATGAACTTTGTTTGTCCTTGAAGAATATTCCGTAATCCGTGATTGCATCAGATTTTTTATCACTATTGTCTCGACTGTCGATTATTTATCCTACGGCCATTGTCTGTGATGGACATTAATCCAAGGAAGCATACGAACATTTTAATGCTGCAAGAACACACTGGCAAGACTTATCAGTGAGCAAACCAACGTACTACAGACTGGTCTGGAAATTCTCTTGATTTAAATCCAATCGAGAATCTGTGATCAGTATGCAAGGAACGACATCGGGAATGGATATACAAAGTACTGTCATGTGCATTGGGTCATGTTTCATTGGAAAATACGAAAGAAAACGTAAATAATATTATAATTATATAACATATAATAATTATTCATTTTGATTCAATTAATTTGCACAAGTATGAACAATAGTGAATTCTTCAAAACTAGAGTTAACTGTTATCTTTTCCGAACAAACTCATGAACTTCGCTTGGTGTTCTTTCTTACGCTTATAAAACATCACACAGTAACACCTCGATATTAAGTGGCTCTTGGGTCATCTGTTCGGTGAAATTTAGTTGAAAACAAATCTTCGAAATATATATAAAATATGACTTCTCAATGGCGAATTGTAGAGAAAAAATGTCAGATACAAATACAAACAAATGATTACATTTGTATATAGTATATCAACAAGATCATTTACTCATTTTCGTTTACTCGACATTATATTGTGTCAGTTAGTGTCATCCATAAGTTACGTAGACATTTCAGTTAGCCTCGTATATATTTGGGAGTGGCTCTTAAATTTAAAACAAACGATATGTTTACTTATGTTTATAAAATAAAGTCCTTATATTTGTCATGATATACTATCAAAGAACAAAACGCGTAGGCTATGGCAGGTCTTCCTTTTCTCTTTAGTCATACAAATATGCAATTGGGAAAGAAATATCCGTACATATACAATTTTTTAATTGATGGTTTTTCCAGCTAATATATAGATATACATTTCACAGTACACAGATGCATAATAAGTAAATATACATAGGACATTGAGAAAAAAATCATTTCAATACAAAATATATACTATTTAACCATTATTTTTAATGTTAAAGATAATGGTTAAATATGGCTACTGTGAAGAGGAAAACAAACGGATGGAAAGAAGAGGAAAAAACGGATTGAAAGATGAGGAAAAGAAACAGACGGAAAGATGAGGAAAAGAAACTGACGGAAAGAAAAGAATATAAAACGTATGGAAAGATAAGGAAAAGAAGTGGATGGAAAGAAATGGATGGAAAGAAAAGGAACAGAAACAGATGGAAAACAGAGGGGAAAATGGATGAAAAGAAGAGGAAAAGAAACGGACAGAAATATAAGGAAAAGAAATGAACGGAAAGAAGAAAAAAGAAACGTAAGGAAAAAAGGAGGAAAAGAAAAGAAGGGAAGAAAAAGGATAGGAAATAGATGGAAAGAAGAGGAAAAGAAATGGACGAAAAGAAGAAGACAAGAAATGGAAGGAAAAAGTGAAAAATAAAGGGATGGAAGGAAGAGGAAACTAAATGTATGTGATGAAAAAGAAAAGAAACGGAAAGATGTGGAAAAGAAACGAATGATAAAACGTATAGAAAAAGATATGAAACGGGAGGAAAGAAGAAGAGAAAATGAATGGAAAGAGAAAAGCACGGAAAGAAAAGGAAATGAAACGGATGGAAAGGAGAGGAAAATAAATGGATGGAAAGAAGAAGAAACGAAAGGAAGGACGAGAAAAAGTAACGGACGGAGATCTGAGGAAAAGAAGTGAATGGAAAGAATAGTAAAAGAAATGGAAGGAAAACATAGAAAAAGAAACAGCTGGTAAATATTAAACCTCCAAACAGTACATTTTATAGTAAAATTAACAGCAACAGATTTTTATAACAAAATGTCAAATAATACATGAAGTATAACAATGCATTTTTAGTCGTGCCATTAACAGCAATGCATATTTTCATTAAATTACTAAATATAAATATATATATATATATATATATATATATATATATATATATATATATATATATATATATATATATGTATGCATCAACATTCAATTTAGGAACTATGAAGAAGTACTCTTAAAGAGTTCAGAGTATCGTTCCAGCTCTATACAGGAATAAAGCACATCAAGCAGTAAGCATCATTCGACTGCGTGAAACACGAAAGCGAAATAAAACAGCTACCAGTGTTCCTGCTTTTCTTGTACGCCTTACTTTCTCCTGTTCTGTTTGTGGTCTTTTGGGCAATTCTCGAGCCGACTTCAAAAGTCATGGCCGTCATAGTCATGAAGATAATCAGTATGTGGTAGTCGAAATCTCATACGTCGAACTCGACGGAGAGTCCAACAGATATATACACATATATATGCACACACACACATACGCGCACACAGACACATACGCACACACACACAACACACACACACACACACATATATATATATATATATATATATATATATATATATATATATGCGTCAGCATTCTATTTAGGAACTTTGAAGAAGTACTCTTAAAGAGATCAGAGTATCGTTTCAGCTCCATATATATATATATATATATATATATATATATATATATATATATATATATATATATATATATAAATATTGGAATTGCCAATAATATATTTTATCATCTACAAAGTATATATCGGCAAAGGTAAGTTTACTTTCAAAGTATAAAATTATGTACAAAATATTTGAAGGCATAAAACTTTCTGATTTCGGCATTAAATAACCCATAGAGGTTTTGATATGACATCAAACAAAAACAATTAAATCAATTCTTTTTCTCACGTAAACTGAGCCTATTTATTAAAAGATTTTGTTTAAAAGAATTAGCTGAAGTAATTAATTTCGTTAGATTTAATTTGGAAAAGTATAAATCTATCTCTTGTCCCTCCGGCTATGGGTTGAATAGTACGACAGACTAGGTCATATCGCCTTGGTTGAAAAACAGTCTATTGCAGAAAGAACCTACTAGGGGAAAATATTCAGCCTCGTCAGTCATGGATCGAAACAAACGTATACGCGGTGTTTTGTATCGCGTATGGAAATTTATTGACTCAATTAATTTTTAATTAATTTTATTTAAACTTTATATAGGATTAAATTGCATTTGATAACAGTGTATCACCACTCTTATAAAATCTTAATAAAATACACGATAATCTCGAATAAATTATATATATTTTAAAAGCTAATACCCTCAAGAAATAATTTTTTAAAAGTCTCTGAGGCAAAAATCGAAATACTTTAAACTGTGACTTGAAGTTGTTTATTTCGCAAGGCATTTTAAAACTTTATCACCGAGATTTTTCAATAGAAAAAGAAAGTATATTTACACTGAATTTCCTTCTATATAATATGTCTCAAAAATGTTCTTCTTGCTGTAAAGTTGTTATTAAATAAAAACGCTGTTGAATAACACTGGTTAACAAAATCAAATTAAAATGGTGTCGAGACACCAAACATATTTTTAGCTAATTTGAGGGCGCTGAATCTGAAAATGGCCTTAGTTTTTCTTAGTTCCCTACTGTTTCTGCTGTACAGAAATACGTCATTTTTAGAAAAAAAAATTTCATTTGTTTTCTGACCGATGGCAATATTTCTCAAAATAAAATCGTAGACACATCTCAATTCGTATTTAAACCAACAAATATTAGCCTGCTTATTGAGAATTACTATTTTTGCAATAACAATCAGACCCTAAGTCTTTAAAAATAACACGATTGAATATACCAAGACCAACAAATATTTTCATCAAATCATTTAATAAACTAAAAAAAAATAATAAAAAATTTAGTGAACATAAGATCTGTGGTAAAAATTTTCTCCTTCTTGATTGTTTGTCATGTTCAATGTTATTTAAGTCCCTTTTGATGTTCCAGCGGGGTATCATGTACAATGGAATAGTTGCATTCAATTGGGATGTCTTTAGTTGGAGTCTCTTTCCAACTGTGAAAACAAAATGCTCTCAGTGTGTTTGGTTTCCTTCCATCGTGAAGGGATGAAAGTGATGGGATAAATTGATGAATATCAAACAGAAAATTTTAAGGTTTCATTTTTATATGTCACCTTAATTATCAGGTTAACTAAAGTGTATTACAGATAAAGTTTATCAGTTAATTTGAAGTTTGGCGATAAACTGGAAAAATTCGGTATTTCTATTTTAAAATTTTTGACTCAAAAACACTGTTTTCTTTTAAACATAGTTTATTTCAAGTGGCCTACTTGAAAATTGATTGGTATCTACGAACTTTATTAACTAAATTTTGGGATCAGCCAAGATCGGAAATTGATTTGTTTTTTCCAAAAATAAGAAATTTCAGTACAGCAAAAACGGTAGCTAACCATGAAAACCTAAGGTCATTTTCTGAATCAGCACCTTCAAGTTAGCTAAAAAGCGTGTTTTGTTTCTTGCCACCAAAAATAGTGCTGACCAGGCTAATTGATCAATAATGAAATCCGACACGAATCATTATTCGTTTAATCAGGCGTGTGAAAAGGTTTCCAAATAGATTTATTTCAAAATAATTAGTTTGAAATGTGTATTCAATATCAAACGAAACAAAACAAAGGCGCTAGTAAATGCTGAACGCAGTTAATAATTTCTGTCCATATTTCTGAAATGAGGTATTGTAACTATTTACACGGTTCGTCCTGGTAAATCAACGTCATCACATCCTATGTGAAGGGCTTATCTTTAAAGATAAAAAATCTTTGGTCCTTATGACACCAGGACAACCTTCGGGAGTGGATACATCTCTTCCGAGTAAGACCAACAATAGATGGGTACATGACTAAGAACTGTGTGTAACTCCATCCGGTGGAGTTGTGGCAAGAAATATAACTAGAGGAATCCTTGCATATCCTAATCTAAAGACACCTTCTAAACCAGTCAAATACAGAAATGAATACAATATGGGAAACACATAGTGAGATTATGGTTATCAGAAATGGTTACTATCTTTATAAGTCCCAAATATTCATTCACTATTGTCCCATACCAAACACAGTGGATTAATGCGTTTACTCATTGATCAAAAAAGTCACTGGACCCAAAGAGCCGTGAGTCCATTCCCTGACCTCAGTTATAAAGGCGATTTTAACTAAAATTGAGATTTCACGGTACGTACGAATGGTACGTCGAATTAGAAAAATCTATCCCATTGGACTAAATAAAGGGTTCGGATCGAAATTCTAATAAATATTACCTGAAGAAGGCTAGAGTGTATAACAGCCGAAACGTTGTGAATATGACATTAAAGATGAAAGCAACTGTTCGAACAATGTAAAGAGTGTAAATATCTAATAATTTGATTTTTGAGTATGAATTTAAAATGTATGGAGGCGTAGTTATTCAATACCAAAATCATTTCCTTTTTTTTTCCTTCGCTACTATGCCTATTAAAATCATACTTGTGAGTCTCAAGCTGTTTTACACAATTATCAAGTGGTGACAGTTATTTATATTTTTAGTCTTTTAAACTGTTTAATTATGTTGTGACAGCTTTGTTAATCGATCATTGAATCGAAAAGTCAAACACGCGTATCAATTGTATAATTAGTGCATTTGTCTTGTTTGTATCGCATTTGTTCTTTTGACCTTTGATTCAGCCAAAGATTGATTGGTTTGTCAGTCTCATGTCCCGCCTCCAAATATTTGAAGAAGTTCGATCAGGCGGACACAGCGTCCTAGTAAATTATACACCTCGACTAATCGATTTGTTCATGAAAACGTTATATTACAATGAGGAAATACAGGGAAATAAAAATAAATCGGATGCCCTCGAATTAAACTGGAAGAATTGGACTAGTAAAATTATTCCATAAAGAAAAAAGAAATGATAAGAAGAAAGTAGATTAAGTGAAAATTAAACATTTTATAATCCAGAAATAGATGAGAGGATTTACAAAAAGGTGACGTCTTGAGAATATCAGCCGAGGGGAGATGATCCCAACGTGCGGTGCCATGGAGAAATTAGTGAAAAGAACACCATGAAACTGTTTGGAAGATGTCGATGATAGTATTCGAAAGTCACTAGTTCAGAATCTCTGAAGCCTTGATTGGCACTCAATATAGAAATTGTGTCGTGATAATTACCCAAGAGCTTGATTTTTTTTTACCTAACCTTTGTTTTGTTAGGATTTATGTTGTTTTGTTTTTTGTATATAATTTCTTATGAAGACTGATATTGTACGAGAGGAAATCAACCAAATGCAGGAAGATGTCCCCTTTTACTACTTCGACTTCGAGTGGGGCTCCTAATGTTAGTGAAATTGGCTACTTGATACGTTGCACTTTTTATTTATACTTGGCTGGCGGACATAGTAGTAGACACACGACTGCACGTGAATATTTATCATGTTCGATATTCCATATTAAACGGTATGTTCTTGAAGAATAAATATACAAATAACTTAATAGCATGATTAAAAATTCAAATTTTTATAGTTTAATAATTTGATATATGTATGATATGCTGTCTACATAATCATCTTATAAGTTAGAAGTTGGTCAAAATGCAAAATACATAGCATAACTGTGCAATGAACAGAATTAATAAAGTTTGCAATACAAATTAAAAAAAGGCCAAAATAGTATCAGGCAAACAAAGAAACAATACATGTAAAGCAAATTCACAGGTAAGAAAGCAAAAAAAGTTGTACAAATCATGAATTGGTGTCTATGCCCAAAATCACGGTCAGACAAGTGAACGCAGAGTTCTTTCATATAGGCAAGGCAGATCTGAACTTAGGTTATTTACTTCCTCTCCCCAGAAGGCTGGATGTGGCACAAGGCCGTTTTTATGTGGGGCAAATTCGAGCCGTAAACTGGGGCAAGTCTTAGCCCATAATCTTAGGGCAAATATTCCCTGTAGACACCGCATACAGGGGTTGTACTTGTCTACTCCCCGAGACGTGACTCTGATCTTCGGTATCGCCTTGTCTCGGTTCCTCTGTGCCTAAATGCAGAGAGTTCGACAGGTCAGCCGAAACCGCCTGAAACGGCAGATGTTACCTGAATGAAATCAAATTCTACACCGACCTACTGTATTAACTTAGTACCCATTTTGTGGACTTTTCTCGATAAAAATGGCAGGGGGAAATTTTGCAGTCATTCCCATTAGAGATTGAAATCAACATCATCTTTCTTCGTAAATTATAAGTTAATTAACTTTTTTATGTAAAGTTAGGATACAACGAGACGTGATATTTTATCTTAGCAATAATTTTCAATAAAAAAAGTTGTTTTTTTTTATTTCGTCTGAAACTGATTATTAATATTATTTACATTATTCGGACTCATGTCGCCATATTTATCACAACGTTTCGGCTGTTGTACGCTCTGGCCTTCTTCATGCGGATGGAATTTAGAGGGAAATTAGCAGGAGATAACTGATAACTGACATCCATCAAAAACATGGCACGTGGAACTAGAACAGTCTACTCCAGTGAGCGAAATAAAGGGTTCAGTTAGAAATTCCAACCACCTGAAGAAGGCCGGAGCGTACAACGGCCGAAACGTTGTGATAAATATGGCGATAAAGATGAGGACCTTAGTCCGAATAATGTAACAGACAGACACTTAATGTAATAATATGTCTGCTATAATATCATTTCATGACATCTTAATACATATAGGTTTTCTAATATTTTCTACACAAACTCTACAGATTAGACTGTATGTATCTTATTAAATTTTTAAGTCCTGTACTTATTCAAACTCTACAGCGAGGTTATCTTAAGATCTTTCAGATCATAAGATAAACAGGGTTTGAAAACTCATTGTACAGACTGGAACTGAAAGCCTGAAGTCTTTTGTTCTTGTCATGAAGAAATTTCTTGGCAGCACGAAGGCGAAGATCAACGCAAATCTTGTCATCAAAATGCTGACTGCTTTCAGCAACCTCGGATGCAATATAAGCCCCAAAATGCATTATTTATTCTCACATATGGATGGGTTTCCTAAGAATCTGAGATCAATGATCAATTCCATCGTGATACGAAAGAGATGGAGACCAGGTATCAGGAATGCTGGGATACAATCATGATGGCTGTTTACTGCTGAACTTTTTAAGAGAGACACGTCTGATCATTCTAATGATTAAAATAATCGGAATGTCAATCGCTTTTTTTTATCTTGTGACTAGGTGTGCAATATCATGTGTACTGTAGTCCTTGTCACAGTAAAAGATGTGTTTCTTGGGCATGATAGGCTGACGGAACACAAGCCTCTCGAGGCCGGTTTTAATTTTAATTTTAAATTTCTAATGTAAATTACGGTTTATTTTTTATGTAAATTCCCATTAACTTTGAATATAACTTCAGAACAAAAATATATAAATAAGAACAAGTAATCTCCCTTTAATTAAAAAATAAAACATGAATATTTTTTTATTTTGTAATTTTCTTGTCTTTTTTTTTTTACGTTCCCGCTCATTGTAATTGCCAAATATAATTTTTAAATTCTAATAATTAAAAATCTGATATATTATAATTCAAATTGCGTACTCAGGACCTGTAGATTGAGTCGTGCTTGAAACTCCAACTCGTTCTAAAGTTGAGAGATAATATATATATATATATATATATATATATATATATATATATATATATATATATAGTTGTTATGAAAAACTTGGTAATCCGTATGGATAGTCCCAAGGAGGATGAATGCATGAGAGCTCATTTTAAATCCAGAGCTAATATTTTGAAGAAAAACAGACCACTTTCATTATAATAACTTATTTCATCAGATACCTTTTAAAGGACGCCGGATCGTCAGATAGCATTTCAAAAAGATGAAACGAAAAATCGTTTCATCTTTTGGAAGTGCTATCTGACGATCCATCGTCCTTGAAAAGGGCTCTGGTGAAATAAATTATTTTAATTGAACCTCAAAGTTATATATATACCTTATTCAGTATTCAAGTCAGGGTACCTGGATAGACAGGATTTGAGAAGCATGTTTCAAACTGATTAAATGTTCTATGAAACTCATCAGATTGACTGTCTGCCATAAGCAAGAACGAGGACCAAATTTCTCAATTCCCACGTTTGTGTATCTTTGGAATCATATGTAAACCACTGGCAGGAATTTAATGTTATATCAGACATGGACATTCCAAGTAAACTTTTTGCTAGACGCTCATGAGTTGAAATCTTATTGTTATTCTTTTCTTCTTCTTCTTCTTCTTCTTCTTCTTATTATTATTATTATTATTATTATTATTATTATTATTATTTTTATTTTCTTTGATTTCTGGCGTTTACACATTTCTTTCCGGGTCCCGTCCAGGGACCTAAGGTTAGAAATGGCGTCATGACACTTTCCACTGACAAAAAAAAAAAAAAAAAAAAATACATAGATAAAGCCCTTCGTAAGGTGTGGGCTGTACTTGTCAGAACAATTTTTTGTATCCCCTTGAGGCATGGACTTCCAGGAATCTCTTTAATTGGTCTACTGGAATCTTTTCCAACCAGTCCTAGGGCTCCAACTACAACAGGGATTGTTGATGTTCCCATATGCCACATTTTCGCGATTTCTATTTCAAGGTCCTTGTACTTTGACAACTTTTTGAATATCTTCAAAGATACATTGCAGTCAGCAGGGACTGCCATATCAATAAGGAGGCATCGTTCTTGTTTGTGGTCTTTAATAACAATATCTGGCCGGTTGGCCTTGATTGTTCTGTCAGTGTGTATTGTGTAATCCCATAGAATTGTAACAGGTCCTATCTCCGTAACCGGGTCTGGGTGGTGTTCATACCAGTTTCTTTAAGTTTTCTTCCCGTAGAAGTTGCAAATTTTCCAGTGCAGATATTAGCCCACTCTGTCATGTCGGGTTATTATTATTATTATTATTGTTATTATTATTATTATTATTATTATTATTATTATTTATGTTGTTGTTATATGAAGAAATAAAAGGAAAATGTTTAATTTACTATCCAAACCCTGACAGGAAATTACTATTTTCACGAAACTCCTTTAGGGAGAAAGAAGTTAAACTTTTAATTTTATATCTTGCTGTTAAAGTTCAAGATTTTGTTACTGTGTCGTTTAATTACAACGACTGCTATTTTGAAAATCATTGCCTATCAGAAATACCCCAGTCGACTGTTCTTTTGGGGAAAATTCCACAGACACTTGTTCTTTTGGCCAAAATACACCAATTCATCGTTGTTTTGGGAAAATACACCAACTGATCGTCCCTTTGGTGAAAATATCCTCGTTGACCGTTCTTTGTTGAAATACCACAAACGATCTTTCTGTTGGTGAAAATGCTCTAGTTGACTGTTGTTTTGGTGAAATACCCCAACTGAAGGTTCTTTTGAGGAAAATTCCGTATTTGATCGATCTATTGGTGAAAGTACTACAGCCCACGTTCTTCTGGTTAAGATAAACTATTATAGTCATATCTTGAATTGCCATGACACTGTTCGATGAAAGTCAACTCGAACAAACTAAGATCTGGAATTTGAAGGAAAGCAGTGATGGTATCTACACTGAATATTTATAAATCACTAATATTTCGACTTAACGATGTGGAATTGGGAAATACTAATTAGGAAATGCTATTATCTCTTTCATTGTAGTAAGGCGTGTAAGGAAGTCATATTCATTATCAAACAATTGCAGTATACTTTTCAACTAGAAAATTATATACCTTCTATTGTGACTTCACAGCATACGTCATCAATAGTGACTCCTGCTTCTCATCGATTAGAAACCAATTTCCAAGCTCTGAATCAACGAAATATGTATAACTGACAGAGGAACTGTATCCCTCCACAATATCGTACACTTTTTGTGAGGAATCTAATCCAGAAATATTTCAAGCATCAGCAGGACGACTACAAGGAGAAAATAAGGATCATAGTCTATTTAATCTCTTATTAGACGACACTCTGCGCACATACAACGCCAAATGCAAACGGACGGAATTTATCATTCAAGCATTCCACATCACATGCCAAACGAATCTAACAATAGATGACAACAATAAGGTTTTTCTTTCCGATACCAATATATTGATGATGAGTGTGGGGTCTGCAGATTACATTGGCATTCAGAGTTGCGATAATAAGGATCTTTAACAGAAAACCGATATCCTTCTGAACTTTGCAAGAAATACGATTCAATATAAACCTTTCCAAAACAAACTAAGATCTGGAATTTGAAGGAAAGCAGTGATGGTATCTACACTGAATATTTATAAATTACTAATATTTCGACTTAAGGATGTAGAATTTGGAAATACTAATTAGGAAATGCTAATTAGAAATTAGCAAATACTAATTAGGAATACTAACTAGGAAATAGAAAATACTAATTAGGAAATACTATTTAGAAATTAGGAAATACTAACTAGGAAGTACTAACTAGGAATTAGAAAATACTAATGAGGAAATACTAAGTTCTCCACCGTCTAAACCAGGTATTGAACTCACACACTTTGGGTCCTGTCACTGGATTTGACAAGCGCAAATCATGGCCATAAACGGGGTAAAGCTGCCTGCTGCATATGCAGCTTGGCTCTAACGCACGTGATGCCGGCGATGGAAATGCAATGAAGCGTTTCCTCGTTTGGTTTGTGCGACAACGACAAGCCGTTAACCGTTTGCCGGCATTAGATTTGAAATGGATTGGGAGGAAGACATGTTGCTTTAGCGCAAAATCTCCTCGTCGGGTCTGGGATGTGGCCTGGGCTCGGGGAAAAGGTTTAAAGAATTGCAAAATGAACTGCTGAGGGCGGAACCATTTTCACTCATCACGTATGCGGGGGTTTTTTTTTCAGTAAAGATGCAAATAAAGGAAGTGATTGTTTTGGTAAGATGCGACGATTAAAGCAAAAGTGTTGACAAAGTCAAATATGTCATTTGTGGCTCAAAGTCAAACCTGGTAGCAGGTATAAAAAAGTCGAATTTCAATGGCCCTGCACCCATTCCAGAATTTGAGGTCAAATGTTTTCCTCCACTCCACTGCACGCACTGACCTGTTTCTCCCCGCGCATAACGTGACCTTAAATTAATCTTCATTTAGGAAATACCTAATCGGAAAAACATTTTTAAGGGTTGACCGATTGTCGATTTGAACTCTGTTGGGGGGGAGGGGGCGCTAAGAGTTGATACTTCACATGGTGACTCCCAATGGCCTCCTCATAAATCCGGTCGGTTTTCGCTAAAAACCGACATGTGGTTCAGGCGCAATCTGGGCGTATCGGTTTTTGGGTTTTATCGATTTTCCGCGCTGTTTAGGGGTCCGTGGTCATGAAAATTCTGGAGAACATTTCTAATGGTAGACTCTAAGAGGGTGTCAAATTTGGTTGAAATGCGATCATTCCTTCTGTAAGCATAATTTTTTCGATTATCGATTTTTTCGGAACCTGAGTCCGAACTGAAAAATCGGGCTCCGTCATGTCCTTACGGCAGCCATTTGCAAACTTGTGTTGAAAACCGCATCGAAATCGGGTGAGAAATGCGGCCTGGGCGAGGTAACAACGCCCACGACAGACATACAGACAGACAACATTAGAAATATATATATATATATATATATATATATATATATATATATATATATATAAAGCCATTTACAGATTTAATATATTAAATATTTTCTATTTTACATTAATGTAAACGCATCTAACATTAACAGTATAAATAATTCGAATTAATGTTAAAGAATGTTAAAAAACTAAATAGCTTATTATATCATATTTGCCATTACAATTGTTATATAGAAATGAAGTCATTGGCAGAAGTATGTGTAAAAAAGGAAGTAATTCGAAAGCGCATCGAAATAAATATCTATAGAATAAAACAATAGTCATTCTGCAATCAGTACATTCATTGTTATCCGTAGTCGCGACGAGTAAAAAACATGAAACTCAGAGTTGATATCTGATAAGTATTGAATTTTATTATTTCTGATTCAATAATTATTGTCTAGACAAATATTGAGCAGATTATTTGCACAGATTCTGTTGGCTTCGATATGCGTTGAATTAAATTATTCCACGTATATCACGAGTTAGAATTATATTGGAAAATGAATGAATCCTCCTCCTCTTCCCCAGCTATGGATAAATAGCAGGAAAGTCTGGGTTCTATAGCCTTGGATGGCAACTCGTCTAGGAGTAGGACAACTCTGAATCCAAAACCTCCGGAGGATAGTTTGGGGACCTTGTGGCACGTAGTGCACCAGGTCTCTGTATTCGACCCTTAAATAAGTGTAATTGGTTCTACACAAAGCCTTCCCCACAATAACCAAATCATATGTACTGGTGTCTGGGCTGTCGGTTCATAGGAAATGAGTTACTTGAACCACATACGTCGAAAAACGACGTGAGAGTCCAGTACACACACACACACACACACACACACACACACATATATATATATATATATTATTTAATTAAAATTTAAAAAGAGACAACCTTAAGGGTCCATTGTTAATATTTTATTTCCACAAGAAAATGTTTTTTCCTGGTTACTCAGATCACATTTATAAGCATAAAATGTTATATATATATATATATATATATATATATATATATATATATATATATATATATATATATATATAAGCATATCTTTATTCGAATATGTTTCATATTCATTGAATAATATAGATATATTTTCTATTCATTTTTATATTGATCCTTTCCGCTTTCTTGATTTTCAGAAAAAATACATCAAGGAAGACGTTACCCTTTTCTCATACGACGTAAAATATGACAAAATGTATTGGGATAAAAATATGCCTTCCAAAAACTAAGCAAAGTATTAGGGACAGAATAAAACTCGTTAGAAAAAGAAAAAAAATACTGAACTGTTATTTAATATCGGTCCAACTATTTGGCTGTGAATACTGTTCAATCTCATCACAGACGAAAAATAATATTGAAGCAACTTTGTGGTCCTACAGAAGTATTCTCAAAATATGATAGACCGAAGAGATAGTTTAATCTTCTGGTCCAAATCATGAGCAAGTTGGTTTTAGAAAATTCGGTAGTCATAGTAGAGTTTGAATGCAAGAGAAAAAACTAACACATAACTGACGTAACAAGACTTTGATGTCAAGTAGGCTAAGGTAGACAGAAACCGTAGTCTACTCCGGAAATTTTCTGCCATTTCCAAATCTAAAGAGCCATGATCGGCCAAAAATGTATAACTGGCTTATGTATATACAAAAATATCTTGAAATACTAATCAGCAAATGTATTCAATAAAATCGCCATTGGCTTCAACCACGGCCACCAAACGACATCGGAATCTCCTGCGTGTCTTCTGGGCGGTCTCCTTGTTAATTTATTGCATGCCGTCATAATGCTTGCCTTCAGTTCATTTTGGGGTTACAAGGAGTTTCGATGATCTGTCGATATCTCTCTCTCAACTGTACCCCACACATAATAATCAAGGATGTTGCAGTCTGGAAAGTTAGGTAGCAAGATGTAAGGGGTGATGTGTTCACAGAAATTATCTGACAGCCATGGCTGTGTTCTCATGCATGTGGGCATGGTGCAGAGTCCTGTTGGAAGACATAGGGTCTTCCACGCGCCACCTTTTTAACACAGGGCAACACTACATCATCAAGGCATTTGATGTCAGCCTCCGTATTGAGTCTGGGTCCGTGTACGAAGATAAATAGAAGCATAACATCAATAATAATGACTCCGAACATCATGTTGAGTGGAAAATATCGTTCAGCTCTTTCCTCAGATTGACACCCAAACACTTTGAAATTTTCGTATTGTAGCTTCCATCTTGAATACCAAGTACAACAGCATGCCGTTTCCAAATTTTTGGTGGAGTGAATTGTGTCATGGTCATCTTTTTTTCTCACAGACGGCGCCCAACTTACCCTTCTATACTGTGCAGTCGACAAGATCAAAAGAAAGCGAATGGTGAAATTAGATATATAAAGTAGAGGCAATTTACCCATCGCATCCTATAGACACGAATTCAATTGAATTAATGTTTTAATTTAACTGATACTGATTTCCAGCTAACATTTTAATCCATGAATATAATTGTTGTATTTTTGTTCGAGAAATTTTGAATTTTTTCGATGTTTATCATAATTCAAAATATGATAAAATATTATTAAATATGTAATATCATAATATTAAAAAATTCACTTTGGTGACGCAATTACCACACTCGCTCGTCAGTTAACTTGACACCTACTTAAAATTGAGAGTTTAGCGTCTATATAATGATAACCGACATTTTTTCGTCTATAATTTCACTCCACAAATCTGAATTCGCAATAGCTTTTAGCAGACATTAAACCCTTTTACAAGTTACGCATGCGTGAATAACCCTATCAAGGGAAGTAACCCATTTCAGCATTTGGGAATGTGTATCATGAAAAAGTATGTATAATATAACAAAATGTACACCCAAGCATATTGTATTAATTTTACAAATATATCAATAATGACGCCAATAAAAAAAATAATTACTGTATACCTACCATAAAAATACATATTCGAATATTAGATAACATTCTGTGTTCTTAGTTCTTACTTTTTATACGAACAAAATATCAATAATAATACCCTATTTTAGACGTAATATTCCATTTTAATAATGGTAATTCTTCAGTTTATTACTAACGAAAATTTCCTGCTTACTCATCTACAACAGTGAATACACGTACAAGATAAACATGTAGAGAGATAATAATTGTCTTTCCTTGGATTGGAGAGATAATAATTGTCTTTCCTTGTCTTTCCTTGGATATTTTGTGTCCGTTGGTCACGTGTGAATTGATCCCCTTACAAAATGTTCGCTGCTTTTGATTCAATGGAAACGAAAACTTTGTCTCCAACTTCGACAAGACACTTGATTTCACCAAAAAAGTAAGAAATTTTGTATTTATCTTTTATGTAACTCAGTTAGACATGCTCGTTTTTGTATTAATCTGTACAAAATATACATTCATCTGATTTAATTGTGTACAGTTGTATGTCGTCTTTCATTTATGTTTATTCAGTCTTAGCGTATCAATAGATACACTAATGTTAATATTAGTAACTGGTGAGTAGAGAACTAATAAATATTTTCCTAGCACCAGATTGCAGGTAAATAATGACTGGTAGGTAATATTGTACTAATATCTTTAATGAAAAAAAACAAACAGCATTAAACTTTTCCCTGGGAAGAAACTAACCCAAATGCCATAAACTATAAGAGAAATTAAAAAGAGGCTAAAATAGACTAATTGGGTGTTGTCTTCAATGTTTACATGCCCGCTATCCCTGATATTGAGCATTTTAACCCATAAATATTGCATACATTAAAACTATATTTTATCATATATATATATATATATATAATTTATTCGAAAATTATAACATAAGCATGTTATAAAATAACTACGAAAATAGCTGTTTTGCTTCAACACTTCTGCTGTTTTATCAAATGATGGTGTTGAATGTAGAATAGAGAAATTTAAAAAAAAATCTTTATTCTATATTCAACACCATCACTTGATCAGACACCAGATGTGTTGAAGCAACATAGCTATTTTTGTATTTTTTTATAACATGTTTTTGATATAATTTTTGACTAAATTAGATTTGCTCTATTCTGTACTAAGCACTATTTTAAGAATAGTATTTTGAGGTTTTTTGTATTTTATTCCGTATACACCAATCCTATACTTAAAGATATATATATATATATATATATATATATATATATATATATATATATATATATATATATATACTATTTAAAATATTTTATCATCGCGACATGGAAATTTCTGTTTCGGAATTGAAGATTAAAATTATTGTTCCAGTTTCAAACGATCTTATATAACTTCAGAAAAATATGATTTACTTTTGCAAGCGAAGTAATATTATGATTTATGACATTTAAATTTTTTATTATGGGTGTTTTCTTTTTTTACGAGTCTAAATGCAGTTAGATTGGAAAAGTGAAAAATGCAGGTTAGGTTTGGTGTGGGTATGTAATTCATGATTGTCTAGAATTGTCTGTCGTGTAATAGACATGTCATACACACTGTCTTTTTTTAGAACGCTTATAAGATAAACTGAAATACAGAGAGGTGTATGTATTTTATTATTATTATTTTTTTTTTCTTCTTTAGGGCTGTATAAAGCGGAATTTTATATAATTTAATCATTTTTATATATATTTTTATACAATTAATTTCAATGATTTAAAATGCAATACTTATTATATTTAATGATACATTAGACATGGCAAAGTTGAAATTAAAATTTAAGGAATAAAGTACACATGTTTTGTACCATTATATGTAATTAAAGTTTAAGTTATAATTAAGTTTAAATTATAGATTATTTTACATAAATCCTATTAATTATATTTTTATGTGTACTTGGTACTATAGCGAGAAAAGCAGTTAGTTCGTTTCATTGATTTAATAAATCATTATTTTTAAGAAAATTAATAATATATAACTTTTCTGTTGGCAAAAGGGCATGGGACATTCAATGACCTACAAGTTCTCGTTATTTTTTAAAATAATTTCCACTTTACTGTGGGGATTTTATTTGTTTCTTTTAAATTTCAAAAATATTTAGAGAGTGAAGTTTGGTTACGATACCCATTGTTTTTTCAGTACGTAATATATTGGTGACATCTTAATTTTCAATCATTTTTTGTGCTACCAATATAATTTTTTTAATACCTTGATGTTTACTGGATTAAATAATACTTTGGTAAACTTTATAGATTCTAAGACATTTATTTTGCAAAAGACAATTTATGAGATTTCTACAGTTACATAATTGTTTATTAATATTATTTATTGATTTTCTTTAGGGAATCACTCTTATTATGATTTTGATTTAATCATATATATATATAAGTTATTAAAACTGATCCACAAAAAGAGCTCAATGCATTTATTATTTCAGAGCAAATAATTATTAAACAATAAATTCCAAAAATCAACTCATATGAGGAATAATCTTATTTCAGCAGACGTACATATAAGTTGCCTATCTTATTAACCCAGGTATGGCCCGAGTTCATGACAGAAATGCCACACACACACACACACACACACACATATATATATATATATATATATATATATATATATATATATATATATATATATATAAGTTAATTAGTACTTCTCTTTCTCTACGGAAACATTGGACTCATGTTAACGCCGCATCCGAGGGTTGGATTTTGATTCACCGGCTGTCGGCGTAGCATGTATACACACCTTCAAGGATAGTGGAATTTGAATTCAGAATTTCCTTCTCCTAGGGCCTATTCTGTCCTGATATTTTACTTGTAGCTAGGAAGAAAAGAGAAGGATTCATATCTTTCTAAAATGAGTGAATGCAATGAACTCGACTGGAATTTGACTCTCCAATTCCTCAGTCCGAGCTGCTATCCATTAACCCACGGTGATTGATTAATTGATTATTTCTCATCCTACAACCCAATTCACTTAGACGAAAGTCGCAAGCTTGTCAATGCTCTATCGCATGGAAAAGTTCAGGTTAAAATAGATAGATAGATAGATAGATAGATAGATAGATAGATAGATAGATAGATAGATAGATATCATCTGACTGAGACAAAGTCAGGTAGATATCATTTGGCTGAGATAGATAGATAGATAGATAGATAGATAGATAGATAGATATGATCTGACTGAGACAAAATCAGGTAGATATCATTTGGCTGAGATAGATAGATAGATAGATAGATAGATAGATAGATAGATAGATATGATCTGACTGAGACAAAGTCAGGTAGATATCATTTGGCTGAGATAGATAGATAGATATATAGATAGATAGCTAGCTAGCTAGCTAGCTAGCTAGATAGATAGATAGATAGATATGATCTGACTGAGACAAAGTCAGGTAGATATCATTTGGCTGAGATAGATAGATAGATAGATAGATAGATAGATAGATAGATAGATATGATCTGACTGAGACAAAGTCAGGTAGATATCATTTGGCTGAGATAGATAGATAGATAGATAGATAGATAGATAGATAGATAGATAGATATAAACAGCATAAATAGATAGATATCAATGGAATATTAACATGGAATACTTATTATATTTAGTGGTACATTAGACATGTCAAAGTTGAAATTAAAATTTAAGGAATAAAGTACACATTTTTGTACCAATATATGTAATTAAATAATAGATATATAATTTTAAATTGTAGATTATATATATATATATATATATATATATATATATATATATATATATATATATATATATGTATGTATGTATGTCTATATATATATATATATATATATATATATATATATAGTTGTATGGGTATGAGCTTGACCCTGGGTTTTAGGCTTTTGTCATCAAGAGAAAACTATAATATGTCTTTAAAAATAGTATTTATTTACGCTTGTTTAACGATAGATAGATAGATAGATAGATAGATAGATAGATAGATAGATAGATAGATAGATGTCACCTGTCTTAAAATATTATCACTTGAAAAACAACAAAAAAAAACTTATAAATTCGGTCAGGTGTGCATCTGTCTGAATTCGTTAAATTAGAATTTAATAAAGTAATCAAGCATCGCATACATTGGTTAAACAACCACTACAAACTGCGCCGATTAACTTGTCATTTATTTGGTAATATCACAATTAAATAGCATAACACCAAACAACAGAATTAAAAAAAAAACACATGAATCCAACAAAAACTTATGAAAATGCTCTACCATATCTCAAAATTGAAATGCTCAATGATGAAGAGTAATACGGACCCTTCCTAACTAAAATGCGAATTTATGCAAATGCTCTGTCCATAATAATATTTCTATCAGCTAAGATGAGAAAGCAAGTACATTGATATTTACTAATCACAGAAATGGAATAATCAATTATGCAAAAGTAACCTTTTACAATTATTTATTTTAGATATTAAATTCCTCATTCGCAAAATGTCATGAGATTGTATCTTTTAATTGTCAACCGTCCAATAATTGTTGCAAGACCAACAACACATACAGACCCCAACTTCTTTTTAAAACAGAATATAATTAGAAAAGGAAAAATATCCGTTTGTTCTTTGTTGGAAAATGACGCGGACGTGTCCGATAATTCTGACATTTTGGAATCATGCTTCTAGTGGGAATACTGCTCGGAGTTACATGTTATATGATTATTCATACTTTTTCACTTATTTTTTATATGACCGCTATATTTACGTGCATAATAACTACATAGTCGATTTACAAAAAAATATTGCTACGGCAATTCTCAAAATGTTCCTTCTACTGACAAGTCTTGTGCAAATGCATGTTATATATATATATATATATATATATATATATATATATATAAAGACAAAGGAAAAACTTATCTTAACTCATGCGTTTTCGTTTTTCTGATGGACATTATAATGAAAACTTGTTTTCATTATAATGTCCATCTTTTTCAGATGTATATTTAGGTTCTCTCTGTGATTTTGCACACACGCCCACGTATATATATATAAAATATATATATATATATATATAGTATATATATATATATATATATATATATATATATATATATATATATATATATATGTATATACATCGCTCGCCTATATATATATATATATATATATAGGCGATGTATATACATATATATATATATATATATATATATATATATATATATATATATATATATATATATATATATATATATTTTTTTTATACAAAAATAAAGGAAACAAATTGGCGAATTAAGTATTTGCTAAACGCCGTTAAAAGCGGCAAATGCAAATTCAAATATCTGTTTCGTATGCACTGTGAAAATAGATATTTATTTTCCTGTCTGCATTTTGAAATTATTTCCGATCTTTGGTGCAGTCATTTTTTTTTTTTTTGTTAAGTGTGGGAGATTATTGCCAATTTTTCGTTTAGGCTAAGTAGGCATCTCTTTGATATATTATTATAGGTAGGTGCATTATTCCGTATTTCGCAGCTTATTTTTGGTATGATGTTTCTGTGTTTTAGTTGCCATATGTATGTGGATAGTATGGTGCTGTTGGAGTATTTTCTGTTGGAGAATAAAAGATCGTGGATGTATTTTCATTGCTTGAATGTACCGTCAGTAGTGCCAGCGTAGTGCAATATAGCGTTGTTTGCGTTTACCTTAGCTTTGTATACAATGTTTGTTTGTAGACAATTCCTTGCAGTGGGCATGTGATTTTGTCTCTGAAGTTGCATTGGTAGTCTTTGACTGCGCTGTTACTAGTTAATATGTTTTGGCTTTTTATTATCTGTGTTATGTTTTCAGCGCAATTTTATCTAACTTTATTAAATATATTTGCGAGGGGAAGTGTTTATGCGGATGTTTATGGATGTGTTAATGTGTTCTGGAGTGCATGTACCCTTGTGGGCCTGTATCTATGTGTGTGAGAATGTCATCCCAAACAAATACAGTAGAAATCCAAAGCAAACATAACGAAGTAGAAATAGATCCGATTTAAAAAAAACAGTTTGTCTGTTGATCACAAAGTTTGAAACCCAGGGTCACACACCCATATCCATACAACTGAATATATATATATATATATATATATATATATATATATATATATATATATATATATATATTAATAGTAGTACTCGTTTGGAAAAACCTCGGAGAGCTCAACTTGCATATATGTCATGACAAATCGGTACTGAGGAAAAAATTGAAATAAAAAAAGGAGGAACTAAAAATATCAGAACAAGACGAAACGAATCAAATCGCCAAGTGCTTTAAGTCCTTGAAATTTATTCCAGTATATATATATATATATATATATATATATATATATATATATATATATATATATAAAGGGTCTTGTCAGGTGAGCACTTTTTTATTTGACAAATAACAATCTCAAACGTTTACTAACCTAACATGTTTCCTTTACTAAAGATTCGTCATAGTATAAAATAAGGAGAAAATGAAGAAAGATATTCTGATATTTTTACTTTTGTGTCGTTTGCTTTTTATGGTCAACCAGGTACCACGTTCAGCGTTAGTATAATTTCTGGCGTTCCGAATTCAAAGACTGATTGCGCGTCCATCCGAAGTTTCAAGATTAACGGATTCCAACATACCTGACTAACCTTAAATATTGCAATATATATATATATATATATATATATATATATATATATGTATGTATATATGTGTGTGTGTGTGTGTATATATATATATATCTGTGTGTGTTGGTGTGTGTCTGTGTGTCTGTGTGTGTGTCTGTGTGTGTGGGGGGGTTATAAGCATTCTAGTTTGTCTATGTGAGAATTAGATGATAATTTTATTCGTGAGATTTTTTTGTTTGTGTGTCTCGTAGATTACACTTGTAATAGTAACGCATATTGCATTAGATATCCCGTTTATTTATTAAACAGTATACTTATTTTACTCTACTGGTCCGAGTCTTCGAAAAATCTTGTTAAAATAAAGAAAAATATTCACTCTCCGACAGGATTCGTACTTGCATCACCCCCGGCAAGAGGAACCATAGTCAGATTAACCAAAGTGGTGGTGAAATACCCAAGCCAATAGGAATGCACGTGCCCGTGAGGAAGTGTAAGTTTGTTTGACAACGCAGGCGGTAGATCTAAAAAACGTCAAGAACACCCCTACCCGCTCCTTGTTGAAAGGGACATCGCTCGATATAATAAAATCTAGGATACCGACACAGAAATAGAATTACAACTGCGTATGTATGGATTGTCCAAACTCATTGATGTGTATCTGCAACTAGCCTCAGATTATATATATGGATGTGTTTGTGTGAGCTAAAATGCGTACACCTGTATGTTTCTGTGTCTATGTCTATGAGAGTGTGATCCCAAACAATCACAGAAGTAAACCACCCCTCCCACCACCAAACATAGTCAAACAAGCGTAAATAAATACTATTTATAAAAAATATAATCTAGTTTTCTGTTGATCACAAAAGCCTGGAACCCAGGGTCACAAGGTCATACCCATATATATATATATATATATATATATATATATATATATATATATATATATATTAGAATTATATCAATCGATCTTTTGCAAAGAAAGGACTTTTTATTCAATCTTCAAATTTCTGTCTTTTTCACCAACTCGTTTCAAAGTAAACTTATATTGTTAGAAACTCTTAGAAACTGAGTGAGTGTTGATATTTGCTTGGAGTATAGTTTGGCCATTCGCACACAAAAATTCTTCCTGGGGGACTGTTTCTCAGATTTCTATATTTCTCAAAGAATTCCAATGCAGTTTATCCATCTCTGTGGACGTCTGGTGATAATGACGTCTTTACGACGAAGGAAACCCTACGAATGTTTAATTTGGCAAAACCGTCCGTGGTATAGGATCAATGAACGTATTTATACAAACGAAGTATGACTAGCGTCCTTTGGGTCCATTAACGCCATTTCCCTATAAACCGCAACGTGTCAGGGAAATCAGGACAGGCTGAAAGAAAAATAAAATCGAGGAAGCGAGAAAGCGAAAGCAAAAACGTCAAAGGAAAGAAATAAACAAAATGGAGAAGGGAACATGAGGCGTAGTCAAGGGAGATAACTACGAAAGTTTGAGAGAAGCGCGAAAAGAATTTTAATTATTACTCAATAAAAGTAAATTTATCAATTTGAAATAAATGTGATCCTATCACTCTCTGTGTATGTCTCTCTATGTAGGTCATTAATGAAAATTAAAAACAGAGGAGGCCCAAAGATGAAGCCATGGGGGGGTACCTACGTTAGTAGGAAAGGTTGTAGACGAGCGGCTGTTTACGATAACTTTTTGATGTAGCCTTGTTAGTGCCAGAAATAAAGACAGAAAATGAGAAATTGAGTTAAACAAATATATTAACAGAAACAGTAATACAATCATATACAAACGAGAGTGTTACAGCAAGAATGTTCGGTCCGACTGTCAGAGCTGACTGCTGGAAACCTCACCCTCCAAAAGGCAGTACCTGCTCCTATTTATAGCTGAGAGAGCCCATGCGTGCGTGTGTAAATTACCATAACACTAAATATATCTATCTACATGTCTGTCTGTCTTTTCATTTCATATCTATCTATCTATCTATCTATCTATCTATCTATCTATCTATCTCAGTCTGTTCGTATCTATCTATCAATCTATGATAATAAAGCTGAATGCATTGACCGTAAATTCGTCTCAAACTCTACCCGGCATAACTTCCCTCCAAGAACTGAGTCTTTGTTAAATGATATGCATATCACACTTTCTGTGGTTTCCTCCTATCATTTCTAATTTTGATCGCTACAAAGCATTCGAACCCCATAGTATCCCTATAAGAGTTATGAAGAATTTTACTTCCGAAATTGCTTCTGTTCTCTCTAAACTGAATAATAAATACCTCGCTGCCTTCCGCTTTCCTACCTGCTGGAAGCTATTATCAGTTTGTTCCAGTTTTTAGGTATTCTTGTGAGCTGCCTGACCCTTCCAAATAACGGCCTATAAATTCCTACTCATTTTTGGAAACTCATAGAGGCCATAGTCAATGCTGAATTAGTTCATCATCTCTCATCGTAAGGCTTTTTCTTAGACAAGAAATACTGCTTCCGTTTCCTTATGTAAACTGTTGATGTACGGACGATATTTACAGAAATCGTTTATAATGCTCTCGATAAAAACGAACGTCTCGAATGCCTTTGACAGGTCCTGGCATTCAGTTGTTCTCCACAAGTTTAAAAATTAAGTTGTCTCCGGACACTTATTTAAAATGACCCAGTCTTTCATATCGAATCGTGAAATGAATGTGTCATGGTAACTTACCCACGCACGCATGGACCCTCTCAGCTAAAAATAGGAGCAGGTACTGCTTTTTGGAGATTGAAGTTTCCAGCAGTCAGCTCTGACAGTCGGACCGAACATTCTTGCTGTAACACTCTCGATTGTATATGATTGTATAGCTGTTTCTGTTATATTTGTTTAATTCAATTTCTCTCTTGTCTCTTTATTTCTTGCACTAACAAGGCCACAACAGTTAAATAGATATGAACAGACGGATAGATAGATAGATAGATAGATAGATATGAAATGAAAAGACAGACAGACATGTAGATAGATATGGTTAGTGTTATGGTAATTTACACACGCACGCATGGACTCTCCCAGCTATAAATAGGAGCAGGTACTGCCTTTTAAAGGGGGGATAATCTAGCAGTCAACTCTGACAGTCGGACCGAACATTCTTGCTGTAACACTCTCGTTTGTATATGTTTGTATTACTGTTTCTGTTAATATATTTGTTTAACTCAATTTCTCTATTTGTGTCTTTATTTCTGGCACTAACAAGGCCACATCAAAAAGTTATCGTAAACAGCCGCTCGTCTACAACCTTTCCTACTAACGTAGGTACCCCCCATGGCTTCATCTTTGGGCCTACTCTTTTTTTAATTTTCATTAATGACCTTCCTGATAACATCAGCTCTCGACTTGGCATCTACGCTGATGACGCAAAAATTTACACCTGCCTCTAAAAATAATGGTCAACAGTTTGACAAGATCACAATCCGTAGTTAACAGGGGCAAAGATGGCTTGTTTATTTTAAGGCCTCCAAAATTAAACTTATCTCCAGTAATCGTCTGAGAGACCCCTTGCTGCTTAACATCAGCATGACTGATGCTATACTCCAGGAAAGTGATCATGTCTTGGGTTCACTTTATCTACTGATATGAAATGGAAAGACTGTATTGAATTCATTTTTAGATCAGCTGCTGAAAAAATAGGTTCGCTATGTCGGGCGAGACAATTTTTCTCTCCAGAATCTATTTTACGTATATTTAACTCTACCATTGGGCCATGCTTAGAATATTTCTGCCATATATGGCCCGATGTCCCTGCTATTTACCTTGAGTACCTTGATAAGATCCAAAGAAGAATCTGCAATATTATAGGTCCTGATCTGGTGGTTCAGCTACAGTAAATTTCCCACTGGTGTAAGGTTGCATTTCTATGTATTTTCCTACAAATACTTTCATTGTAATTGTTCAAATAAGCTCTTCGCTATGGTACTTAGATGTATTTAATTTAAGTGCAGTGCTACTCTGGTGTCAATATCTCACCAATTTACAATTGAGCTGGGTGGATTTAGCCGTAAGTTCTATGCTAACAGTTTCTTCTCTCGCACTTCTCGCTTGTGGAACTCTCTTCCGGCTCCATGCTTTCATGCCAACTTTAATCAGCAAAAATTTAAATGCAATGTGAATCGTTATCTAATGTCCACCTGATTACCTTCTTCTCATTCTGCTCATCATCAATGTTTCTCTTCTTCCACACACAGCACACTTTGTATTTTAGTGGCATTACTAATTGATTGGGATGGTTTCGATTTTTAAAAAATCTATCTTTCTTTGTTCATATCTATCTATCTATCTATCTCATGCTGTCTCATTCTCTTCACATCTATCTATCTATCATAACCTTTTCATATCAATCTCTCTAAGACTCTTCATATTTACATATCTTTCTCATTCTGTTCATCTCTCTCTCACTCTCTCTCTCTCTCTCTCTCTCTCTCTATATATATATATATATATATATATATATATATATATAAAAAATCTAAGTATTACAATTATATATCCATTATTTTATTATATTTAATGGTAGATATGATATTAATTCAATACCTTGATTTTTGATTTTAACATATATATATGAAAAATATATGTATTACAATTATATATCCATTATTTTATATTAAATGGTAGACACAGTATTTATTTAATTACTTTATTTTTAATTTTAATATTACCATGCCTTCTGGCTCATTGAATATAATCAGTATTGTACTTTAATGTATAAAAATGGTTTAATCATATTGGAAGCCTCTTTAACAGATTTCGAAAAACATATACAAAATAATTAAAAAAACATAAAACCATAAAATTAACCCATTATATACATATATATAAATATATATATATATATATATATATATATATATATATATATATATATATATTGTTTCATTGTATCTTCAAATTTTATTTTTAACTGGAAGTAATCGTGACACGTCTAAAAATAAGAATTCACCTAGACAAGTATGAATAACAACACCCCTCCATCCTCTAACCGATATTTTTCACTTTTCTGCTTTAAATTTGACTTGACTTTTGATTGGTCAAACAGGACATACCCACAAAATATGGAAATCTTGTTCCCCCTCCTTCTTAACACTTCAATAAAATACCATTCTGCTTTCAAAAGTAAATCATGGTCATCCTAATTTACTTAACATCGCTTGACAATGGAACAAATTTAAAGTTCCAAAACAGTAATTTCCGTGTTGCAGCGTAGAATATTTTTTAATAAATATATTATAAATATATATATTTCTTACAGTCCGTCAGTCGATCTATATTTGTCAACCTTTCTATTTCTTACTATATACTTTCTATCCTAGCCTAGCCATATTCTACCCATAAGCAACAACGCATTTACCTAGAGTCAATGTTATTGACAGTTTTAAAAAACAAAGCGCGTTTTTTTTTCATGTAAAAATCAAAATTGGTTCGATTTTTTTACGCGATACTAAACAAATATTTTCTGTTGAAAAGAATACTCTGTTGTGTTTTTAACAAGAATACAGAATGAATATTCTATGGGCAGTGCCCAAAATAGACCCTGATATTAAAGAACACAATCAGAAATTATCGAATAGTAAACCTACAAATAAAGCAACCATCTACAATTGTATAAAAAATGGAAAATTGCCCATTTAATGGAGAATGTTTAACTGAGTACGCTGTATATATGGCGGAAGTTGAAGGAGAAGGAACTCTCACTATGAATGATATTCCAAGTTCACTTTTAAACGGAGATATAACAGTACGTTAACAACGCCTTTCTCTGTACGAACATCTGTAAAATTAAAGATGAAGAGAATATGGAAACGGGGTGAAGTCTACATCTGGGTAAAATGATTCTTCATATGATAATTGGCACTTCTTTGCAGAAGTTCATCTCTTCAATTGAGAACTTCTCTGGGTTTTTCATTTAGAGTTTTATTATTGCCATCATTTATACCTGAGATAACGGTTTGCTAAGGGCTTGTAAGTGATTCTTAAGGCCAGGCAAAATTCTAAAATCTCTCTTCTACACATGACTAACAAAGTTTGTCTGTGTTACCTAATTTGGACTCTTGCCTTTCCTTGTGGATAATGTGACCCCTGTGTCCCAAAAAAGACCTAGAAACCATGTCAAAAAATCGTACAATTAAACTGCAGGGCATTCTGGTACGGTTGCGTTCACTGGAGTTTGCATCTCCGTGGTTTGATCGCATGTAAATGGCTGAACCAGCCGTTTTGAGGCTGACCTTTCCAAGAATACTGCAAATGTGTTGGTGGGTTAATAGTTATGGGGGCGGATCCTATTTCTCCCTTCCTAATCGTGCGATTGTTTTTCACCCCAAACAAGGTGGGAAGCCACTAGCACCCAAGGGGTTACAGAGGATTCGGAGAGAGAGCAGGTAGGAGTGATAGAGGAGAGGATGAGGAGAAGGATAGTGGATAGATCAAGGCAACTGGAGATGTCGATTGACATTACATTTGAATAGTTGGTGATTATAGCTCTCAGGGAAACAAGAAAAGGGGAGGGAGTTCCACAGGCGCGAGGTACGATATATGAAGCTATTTGAGTAGGAGAGACGGCTACATTTAACAGTTTCGACAGTGAAACGGTGAAAACGGGATGCCAGCCTCAAAAGGACGCTTGAATTCATGAAGTCTGGGAACCAGCGAATGCAGCTCCTCGGAGCAATTAAAAAAGACAGAGAGAGGCGACGGCATGTCTGTGAGAGAGCGACTGCAGACGAGAATCCAGATCATGGCCAATTACATTGCATATCCGTCTCTGAATCTTATCAAGAACCCCAAGACAAACAGAAGGGGCTCCAGACCATATATAGTAGCAATACTCCATGCAAGGGCGAATTTGAAGGATCGAATCCGGGGAGAAAAATTTCCTGGCGCGGCACAGGGAGCCAAATTTCCTTGCGGTGAACGAAGCAATTCAGTCAATGTATTTGTTCCATCTTAGGTCAGCAGTCAATGTGAGACCGAGCAGCCGCAAAGAGGTGCTCTTGAGAAGTTGAACGTCAGACATTCTAATGGGGAGCAGGGTAGGATCTCTGTGGTGATTAATAGAGAGCAGTTTTGTTTTTGAGGCGTTAAAGTTAACCAGCCAATTCCTGCCCCAGTTCACAACCAATAGGAAGTCCTTTTCGAGACGAAGGGCCAGGTTAGTTTTGTCAGCGATACTAGATTTGTTTTTGAGGCAGGAGTAAATTGTAATGTCGTCCGCGTAGATGCCTACTTGAGAACCTATGACGCCAAATCAACAATTGGGCTAAATAATAGCGACTAGTTCATTTATCCAATTTATTATTAACTTTTTCAAATTTCCGAATAGATAGATAGATAGAAAAACCGAATAGAATAAGATAGATAGATAGATACATACATTCATACATACATATATACATATATAATGATTATCACTTCTTTGCAGAAGGCCAGCTCTTCACTTGATAGCTTTTAAGTGCTTTACATTCATAATGTTATATTTCCACCATTTATAACCGTCTCGTAAATAATTCTTACGGCCAGCTTTACTGTAACAATCACTCTTGCACACGTTGCAAACAGAAAGTTTGTGCGATGTTAGAAACGTGCTTGTCCCTTGGTACAATCATGTGATGCTTTTACACCCGCAGCTTACTTACAAACCGTGTCACAAATCTCGCATAATAATCTGCATGTCTTGCTCATGTGACTGGCTAAACCAGCCGCGTAGATGGTGACCTTTTCACAAACACTGCAAATCTGTTGGTGTACTAATAGTTCTGGGACAGATTCTATTTCTCCGTAATGGCGCGCTCTTTGTTGGAATGATCAACTCTCCTCGGCTCAAAATTATTGCATCGTTTCCAAATCGACATTCACCATCTAAATCTATCTCTAGCAACAGTTTATCTGTCTTAGATATTAACTCCAAGAGTCATTAAATTACATTTAACAATATTCTTGAAACTTTTTTTTTGCTTTATGAGCAAGTCAATTACTTTGTTCACTATAAAAAAACCTATCAAGCGTATTTAATTATGGAGAAGCAGTTTCTCTATGATGACTATGTTTGCTCACCGCTGAAAGGCTTTTGTATCTGGTGTACAAGACTGCCAACTGAGGTCCAAAAATACATGCATACATAGAAAACAGACTAAGGTAGATAGGTAGATAGATAGATAAATAGATAGAAAGAAAGAAAGAAAGAAAGAAACAGATTGAGATAGATAGAAAGAAACAGATTATAATAGATAGAAAGATAGATAGATAGCTAGATAGAAAGAAAAAAGAAAGAAACAGATTGAGACAGAAAGAAACAGATTATGATAGATAGATAGATAGATAGATAGATAGATAGATAGATAGATAGAAAAAGAAAGAAACAAACAAACAGATTGAGATAGAAAGAAACAGATTATGATAGATAGATAGATACATACATAGATAGATAGATCGCAGTTCACTATAAAAAATTATTTTGGGCAATAGGTCATCCTTCATATGTGCCAGATGACCTGTCCAGCACATTTGATTACGGAGAAGAGCACTTGTATCTGGTGTATAAGACTGCCAATTGATGTACATACATACATAATTGCATACATAGAAAACAGACCGAGATAGATAGATAGATAGATAGATAGATAGATAGATAGATAGATAGATAGAAAGAAAGAAAAAAGAAAGAAGGAAAAAGATTGAGATAGATAGAAAGAAACAGCTTATAATAGATAGATAGATAGATAGATAGATAGATAGATAGATAGATAGATAGCAGTTCACTATAGAAAAAAATATTTTGGGAAATAGGTCATTTTTCATATGTATCAGCTGGCCTGTCCAGCACATTTGACTACGGAGAAGATCTCTTGTATCTGGTGTACAAGACTGACAATTGATATACATTCATACATACATACATGCATGCATAGAAAACAGACTGAGATAGATAGATAGATAGATAGATAGATAAAACGAAATAAATAGATTGAGATGGATAGAAAGAAACAGATAGATAGCAGTTCACTATAAAAAAAAAACAATATTTAGGGCAATCTGTCATCCTTCATACGTATTAGATGGCCTGTCCAACAGATTTGATTACGGAGTAGTTTCTCTATACTGGATATATTTGGGCAGCGAAAGATAATTTGCAGGGTGTATCAAAAATAGATTTACAAATGTATGTATATGAAAACAAAAGGAGCTTATGCTGCTAACACATTAGGCACACGAATTCATTCACGAGCTCAGTCACTAAATCTACTTTCAAAATCTACCACGATTCTAACTGTAGAAGTCATAACATAATTTACCTCCCAAGATGTACACTATGACAGAAACACTATCTGGGAAAATCTGAATGGCCCTTTCACTACATAATTAATAATTATCGCAATCGAACTTGAAAGATTATTACCTGTAGAACATTTCCGCCTAGAAAAACATGATTTTAAAACCCGTGAAAATTAACTATAATTGAGAGAATAGAAAAGTTCAGAGCAGATAACATTAGAAAGATTTTAGAGTCCCATGATAATAAGTGAATACAACGTTTTAAAACGCACTATCCAGACGGGCTTAATCACAAATTTAACAATAAAGATAGTATTAATATATAACCACACAAATCAGGACCTACAAACATTTCTCACCGACACAAGACAGACCTGATTGCGGAGGTGTTGAGGCCTGAGTCTTATACACACATGCACACACACACACGAATATACGCACTTACACACATCATACTCACTTACTCCCTAATGAGTCAAATGATAACACACACCCATAGTAATATACACATTTACACACATCACACACACTTTAAGGACCAAATAACATACATACTTAACAGAGACACATCCCCTTTTCAGGAACTAATAAAACTGTCAAAATGACCAAGGGAATTCAGAGCAGCATGAATCCATACAGCTCTTATCTTAAATAACAACTCAAAAGAGACTGTTTGACCAACACTAAGTCTGACCAAAATTCATGATAAAAAATAAAAATATCAAAAAACAAATGAAAACTACAGACAAAAGTTCATTTTCTCCATCAAGACATTCATTTCTGTAGTTCACTGCTACCAGCAAGCATATTTTTTTCTCCTGATGATATATATATATATATATATATATATATATATATATATATATATATTTTTTTTTTCCTCCTGATGATATATATATATATATATATATATATATATATATATATCTTCCACGTAAGATGAGAATGAATAGAGTACAATTCCAACGTTCGTAACATTTAATTTAAAAGAGAGCTCAATACAAAGTCGAGCAATACTCTTTATTTTAGGATATTACATCGAAAATATGTCAAGATCGCTACACAGTTGCATTTGTGTTTCGATGTGTATCGACGCATCTCATCAGACGATTGAAAATTACTGGTGAGTGAATGATTTAATCAATTTTAAAAGCAAAATACAGGCGAAAATAAAAAAAATGAGCTGGGTGCTTATAAGGTTTGTGGCGTTTGCTTAGATCAACCAGTCTGATAAGTACATAGTGAAGAAATATTGATCCAAGGAGAATGCTTGATAGAGTGAAAAATATACACTAACAGTACACATGAAAACTTTACGATGAAGCATATTTTAATAATGGAGTAAACTTTATGTAATGCCGGTGAGAATGCCCTATAGGACAGATAAATATCTGAGCTTAACAAATCAACAGAATAAATTCAATAGTAATCATAAGAATGAATTATTTAAAAAAGTAAAATGAAAAGGCTTGCCATTTCATTTTATTTCTTATCATTTCTTTATCTTATTGAAACCAAACAGCATCTCGGATATGACGTTTGACCGTAAGCTCGAGACCGTAGAGCTTACGGTCAAATCACGCTGAAACACCGGTTCTCGTACGATCACCGAAGTTAAGCATCGTAGAGCCAGGTCAGTACTTAGATGGGTGACCGCTTGGGAACACCTGGTACTGTAAGCCCCCAAAGTCCAACCGTTATCTCACAGTGGGGGGGTGTAAACGGTAGTGTCAGAGCTATGGCGCCCGGAACTTCGTTCCTGGTAGGGCCACCCAAGGCGGACAGGTCTGACATACACGCCGGCTAACAAGGGCTCTGGTGAAAATCCAAGGAGCGTCTGCATCGGTAACCGGCGGCTTCTGGTCGTTCCTGTCTCTGCGTCTGTGGGAATCCCGCGGCAAGCAAGAACGTTATTCGAGTAGGCCTGGGTACCCTACTTCTGTAATTTATCCCAAGAATCTTCTTCTCATAACAGGAAGAAGCCGGCTCAATCTGCCCAGGGTGAATGCCGCATCAGTACAGTAGTAGTACAGAGTATATGACGTTTACTTTCGTCCATCTTCAGAGCCCAAACAGAATGGCACATTATCTATCTGCTGTAATTACATGGGCACTTGGCCGAGTGGTTAGAACGTTGGCACTCTGACAATGAGATCCGGGATCGAATTTCACCATAGTCGATTTGTTAAGGAGGCTTCCTGATGTTATCGGACTGGAGGGGTCGATCCCAGCGGGCATCTTTGGAAAGTGACTGAAAGCCATACCACGGTTTGACCCAAGCCTTGTGAATGAAATTGGGTAGATGGAACTCTTGGTTGCCTTCGATAGCCTCGAAGTCACAAGACACGGCCGTCATTGAAGGAATGATGGTAAATCTGTGAAATCCTACATGAGTTAACTTCAGTACTCCTTATTAATAACTGCATTTTTCTCTTCCAGGTAAACTGATACCTGACTGTTCAAAGAAGATTTTACAAGTAACTAGTAGCGGCTTCTCTTGAAAACGGACAAAATCTGGCATCGTGCTGTTAACTAGTACTTACTTAAAAATGGTTGATACATTAGAGAATAGTTTATCAACTTTGCAAATATGGGTAGCCTATTGCAGTAGGGATGGAGAGAGTTTTGAAAATGACCCATCATCAAGACGTCTTGCAATTTCCACCATTGCAGTAAAAAATGATCGTGTGTCTGTTTCTTTTATCTATATCTGAGACGTTTGGCATTGTTAGATTTTTAATCTTTTTTTTTCTTCTTTTTTTTTGTTATATATAGCTGCACACAAATATACATCGATACATGCACACCCAACCATGCAGGCAGGCATATACATATATTAGAGCCTTTTTTCTTTTGTATACTTGTACAGATGTGCATGCCGAAACGTATGTACCTGTGTATACATACATATGCAGCAGATTTTTTTTCTTTCAGATCCTATTATACATTCTACACACATACACACACATAGACACACACACACACACATATATATATATATATATATATATATATATATATATATATTCTCTAAATATATATATTCTCTAAATCAAATAAGCAACGCTTTTAGCATATCCCGTGAGAATATTCTGCAGAGTGAACATGCAATGAGGAAAATTTTTTCTGGGTGGGTTTCTCGCATTTTGATAAATGATCAAATGCGAACAATACTGATCCCATCGCTGGAAAATCTGACATTGTTTGGGGCAAATCCATCTAGTTTACTTGGACTTTTCTTAAACCAGGATGTGTGTCACTTTGAACCAGAAACAAAGAGACACACCATGCAGAGAAAACAACACTCCTCACCTACTCAGAAGAAGCCTAATGTCGTTTCATCTGCAGGGAAGGTGATGGACTCAGTTTTGGGAGATGTAAATGCCATTATCTTTGTTGACTGTGTGGTTACTTGATGACGTTTAGCGGCATATCAACCTCTATGGATTATTTAGGTATTAGCATCCTGCATTATTAATATTACTTCCCTTTTTCAATGCATTCATTTTCAAACCTTATTTTCAATTTCGCAAAAAGATGTTTTTCTGTTGCCATAGCAGAATACGACAAGACAATTATAAATTCAAACAAATTTAACTTCAAGGAATAGATTCACCTTCAGTGGCAGAATAAACAGCAAATTAAGTCACATACAGATCGATAAACGTTAATGCAGAAAACTAAGTATTTTAACACAATTTTATGGCTTCAACTACAGAGAAAATGTATTGTTGGTAAATTTGCTATAAATATGTATTGTTGAATGGGCACGTGGCCAAGTGGTTAGAACATTCTTATTCAGACCACGATACACGAGTTCGAATCTCACCATGGCCGATTTGTTAGGAAGGAGACTTTCTGGTGTTAGCGAAGTGGAAGTTTCAATCCAACGAGTGGAATATTTGGAAACTGTCTGAAAACCATATCCTTGTGAGTAAAAGTGGGTTGACGGAATCCTGGTACGAAGTCACAAGCCGTCGTGGCCGAGGTCTTGAGCCTGCTGACCTTGTTCAAATTGTAGACCACGCTAAATAACACACTCTTTCACAGAGACTATAACTAAGGTTTGCTCAGCATAGTTGCAGTATAAACCAAAGGTGGGTGTTGAATAAACACAAATGCGCCTGAGCAAGCGTCTGTAATAGGGATTGGCTAGCCGCCCTAGTAGACAGGTATCCTCGAATACGAGTGGACAGCCATATATATATATATATATATATATATATATATATATCGTCAAGTAATGCCAAATTGGTGCTGAAACTACTAACGTCTATCAGGACCGAACGCTCAGAAAAACTGACTAAATGCGTTTTCTTTCATCAGAACAAGGTGGCAACAAACTTGGTTTCGCTGGCTTCTGTGCATGGCTCTGGCTTTGAATTGCTGGATAATTCTCCCTATTTTTCTAATGTCCTAATGTGGCTCTATCTGACAATCATCTGTTCGCCAACGTGAAAAAAAAACACACTTGGCTGGGTACAACTACTGCAGTGAAGATGACATGATATCTGTTGTTGTTTGACCGCAAGCAGGGACTATACTAGCAAATAAAGCTCATTTAGTCATATTCCATGAGTGTATTTTGGTCAGCTTATGAACTTTTCAGCCCACTCTCATATAATTCAAATTCACACGCACACACACACACACACACACACACACACACACACACATATATATGTGTCTGTCTGTCTCTGTGTATATATATATATATATATATGTGTGTGTGTGTGTGTGTGTGTGTGTATGTATGTGTATGTGTGTGTGTGTGTGTTTGTGTGGACGCGCATATTATTAGAATTTCGATATGTCGTCCATTTTTTTATAGTTCTTATGACAATACCATTCCGTATTTTCTAAGATTTCCATCAGATGAAAAAATTAGCCTTACCAGACATTTTCTCTAACTACTGGCTAACAAAGAATTCTTATGGATTCGTCTAACCTTCAAATTATTCTTCATGTATATTCAATAAGGAAATGTAAAATTAAAAGGATATTTTTGGTAAATTAAAACAATCGATCTTGCACTTGTCAAAATTGGACTTCGATATTATTCTTCCTTTTTTAGAATGCAACCTATTTTTTAAATAGTGTTTTAACCAAAAACATAGCAATTTTATCATACATATCTATACCTAGATATCTGAGTTAACTTCATGAATATTTATGAAAGTCTCCTAAATTTGAAAAAAAACTAACAGCATGTCTAGTTTTGTTTTTAAATACTTGAAGGAAAATCAGACAACGAAACATGGCGCTTAAGATATGTTTTACTTTTGTGTTTATACATTCATACTTTTACAGCTGTAGATTTTAGTTATCTGTTTAGTCCACTTCACCACAAGCTACGCAGTAAAGCCACTGAGACTCAAGAGATTACTGGGTGTTGGAAGAGATAGAAACAGGAACAATTTCTAGAGAGCGAGGACAGAGAGTGGCAAACCAGGAGCACAGTAGATTTCCATTGACATTACAATTACAGTCTTGCAGATTAATGTTGGCTGGGAAGCATGGATCTGAAAGGCAATTCCACAAGCGAGAAGTTCGAGAAAATAAACTGTTAGCATGGAATTTAAGGCTACATCTCTGTCATTATATATATATATATATATATATATATATATATATATATATATATATATATATATATATATATATATATATATATTGCAAGGAATAGATACAAATCATTTCCTAAAGGCATTATGAAAAACAAAAAAAAATAAGAGATGATAACACTTACAGAAAAGACCAACCGGTTTCGTTCCCAAGCTCATCAGGGTCGACTGGGAACAATTTAACAATTATTGCACTATATATTGACTCACACAAACACCCTACATACAATTAATACATTAAAAAATGAAATGATTAATGATATGAGGGGGAAAAAGTATATTTCAAACCGCGCGAATATGCACAGCACAAAGGAAAAAAAAATGAGTCTTATTGTTAAGCATATTGTAGTACCTCCAACATAATTATTTACGAATTTGGTTTGATCAAAAACACAGTTCCTTAAGCGGCAATGTGAATTCGGAAAATGATATTTGTTCTCAGCAATTTCGATTTTGTAAGAGAGTTGTGGTTATTGATGAAGTTTGCAGATTTGCTTTATTTAAAATTTCATAGCGGATAATTAATTTTCTTGCTTTTGTCGACAGAAGTTGTAAATAAATCTTTATAGTGTATTTAAGCGAAGGTTCTTCAAACTTATATTTACCATTCATTTGATTTTTATAGAAAATGTTAATGTTAATTTTTTTTTTTTATCAGTAAGTTCAGTATTGTTATTTCTTGGATGAATTCTTTCTAACTAAATATAACGGACACAAACAAAGGCACATAAACGCATACACATACTATCTCAGTTTCTATGCCTCTCTCTCACACACATACACACACTCAAACACAAAAACACACACACACACATACACACATAAGTAAGTGAGCTACACAAATCATCCCTCCACATTTTTACTACGTTAATAAAACATATAAAACGAAAAGAATAAATAATACAAAATGAAAAGAAAGTAAAATAAATTAACCCAAACAAATAAATAAACGAGCAAACCACTCCCGCAAAAATAACCGCTACAATAGATTACCCACAATGCACTACTGACCCATATATATAAATAGACGAGGAAAAATCCAACTTTCGCAGCCTGACGATTGCGTTGAGACAGTTGACACGCAGTCTCTGAGTGTCTGCGACTTCTGTCGAACTCTCTGCTTTGGCAGAGAGGAACCCGGATGAGGCTTTGTCAGGTGTCAGGTCAAAATATATATGGACTAATAATAAATATACCTTTTGTTCCTCATCAGTAGCAGAAATCTGTGTTTCATGCACAATGCCTTCGTAACAAACGGATTGAAAACTGACAGATATAAAATTTAAATATATATATATATATATTTACCTTACAGGTATGATTGCGGAGCGGTCGATATATGCGCGGGGAAAAGTTTTATAAAAAATTATTTTAAGAAAATCGCAACTATTAGTGATATTAAGTTTTTGTCTGAGCAATTCACCCTTAAAGATCATCTCGGATTAAAGTGAAAGTAATTGGTAAAATAAAATTTAAACTAAAAAAAAAATTGACAACTTCCTTGAAGAATTTAATATCACCATTGAGAGGTCGATTAGATTATCCTAGAGGATGAAAATAAAATAAACAGGAATAAGTCAAGATTATACAACCAGATATGCTTGAATGACGATATACTGCAGACACACACCCATCACACACACACGCGCACACACACACACACACACACACACACACACACACACACATATATATATATATATATATATATATATATATATGTGTGTGTGTGTGTGTGTGTATCTCTATCTGTAAAAGGCAGGATGTATGTGCGTGTGTGTGTGTAACGAATGCACGGCCTCAATTCTCGACGGATTTGCACAAAAATTTACATGCACATGCTCCAAGTAAGCGGGAAGGCCAAGATCGACTTTGCATTTCCCAACTCCCATCAATAGCGGAAATAATTGATTTTTCATGCTTCTACGGCAGTTTTCATGTAGTTTGTACTGGCCAGAGTGAGAGCCTGTAGCTGGTTGCCACGAATAGGCAGGAAGATTCTATTGGCCAGCGTGAGAGCCAACAGCTGACTGACACGAATATTAACTAGCATGCAAAAAAATCGATAGCTGCATTCGTCACAAGTGGGAAAAAATTTAAATCTGAATGGCACTTTACTCCAATTGGCTCATTCGCTTGCTTAAACTCAACGTTGATTCTGATTCCGCAGAACTGTGTTGGGTGTGAAAAAGTATTTGTGGTTAACATTCTTTTTTCATTCGGTTTTTCCAGTTACGAGTCCTTTTTAAAATTGATCGTTTTGTGTTCATTTTGTTTAGTTCTTTCATCGTAACAGATGTAATGTTTAGTATAGAGCTTAGAAAAATTGGCAGTATGAGGCAAGAAGTAAGGCATATAGCAACATCAGCACGGCAAAGAGCACTCCTTTAAAGGCAAGAAAAGGCAAAAATATTTTAAGTCAAGTGATAGCGATTGCTGTATGAGTCGTACGATTTTTGAATCAAGCACGTGCAACGCCTGGCCATGCTGCTAGTATATATATATATATATATATATATATATATATATATATATATATATATACAAAATACAACCAAATAGAGATAAAAATAACTTGAGTTAAGAAAATCTACGGCGCTTTCCTTGATGAATTTTAACTTAGTATCAAGAACATACTTAGAGAACTAGAAAGGTAAATTCTCAAAATAAATAGGCATAAATACGTCTATATTATTCAATGAAATATTTTTTCAAATATATATATATCGATAGATAGATAGATAGATAGATAGATAGATAGATAGATAGATAGATAAATAGATAGATAGATAGATAGATAGATGGTGTGTTGGCATGAAATATCAGAACAAAATATGTCAAAGTGAATTTGTAGTAACGAATTGAATGTCTAAAATAGAACATAAAGTAAACATAAATGAATGAAAAATAAATAACATAACTTCACAAATATTTCTTCTTGCACACAAACACACACGCACATACACACACGCAAATACGCACACACTCATACATATATATATATATATATATATATATATATATATATATATATATATATATACAATAACTGTAGGTGTGTTCATAAGAATATCTACGTTCCTGTACATTTTAAAATTAGTTATATCACATCATTTTTAGATATTATTTTCAAAATTCATCCAACAGATAACAAGCAGTGGCGGGCTTTGTTCTTCAACAGGTTTTCACCCCCGATCTTGTCTGTAAATCAAGCGATGTTAATTTTCTGAGTTCGACTCGGCAATCTTCGGAGACATACGTTCCGACTTTCTCTCTTTTCGAGTCTCTTTCGCATGATCAAAAAGTGTGTCAGGTCAAATAACAGCAGCAGATATACGCTTACTAAACCCACATCATAAAAACTATTTAAATAAAACTGCAAACTAAAATTAAATTTCTTGTGTATATACTCCGCATATATTTTTTTTGTCAATAGCAAAATCGCCCAGAGATAAGGTTAGCCTGAGGGCGTTCTTATATATATATATATATATATATATATATATATATATATATATATATATATATATATATATATATATATATATATATATATATATATTTGTGTGTGTACTACATTTAATTTACTACATATATATATGTGTGTATATATATATGTAGTAATATAAAATTAATATATAAATCCTACTTTATATTACTAAATATATATATATATATATATATATATATATATATATATATATATACATATGTATATATATAATTATTTATTTAAAAATATGATTTCATCGCTACCTAACGA
>CAHIKZ030004817.1:1220000-1245000 GCA_903632075.3 Acanthosepion pharaonis | reverse complement strand
TAAATCAGGATCAAGGGGATATATTAACAGATCATCTTTAATATATCGGAGGTAATAACAGTATAACCTGTCTTCCATTTGGTGTTTCATTACTGGTAATTTTTGCCATTCAATTGGAGCAGATTATCTTAAAATTCAGCCCACCCTAATATACACTATTGTTCATATCTTTCTCGCCATATTTATTACAAAGTCCGAATAATGTAAATAATATACATAATACCTCATCTCAGAAATATAGACAGATACTGAAGGATCGGGCAATAAATATGGCGACAACAATGAGGACAATAGTCCAAACAATGTATATAATGTACATAATACCTCATCTCAGAAATATAGACGGGTAGATTTATTTTTTTAATTTCGCGCATGCGTGTTTTTTGTTTTTATTTTGTCGCCTGCACAGTAAAGTAGGGACTGCTTGTGACAAAAAAAAGATACATAACGCAATTCAATCCTCTAGAAATTTGGAAACGACATGCTGTACTGCTTGGTATTCGCGCCGGAAGCTTCAGTACCAATATTTCAGATTGTTTAGTACAGTGTAGAGAATTCATAAAGAGATGGATGAGTCTAATGGTGATCACGAAGGTATGACAGCTCGGAAATAGCATTGATCGTTCTAAAAAGAACGCCAGAATTTGTTTGTGAGACCAGACTCAACACGGAGGCATACATCAAGTGTCTTGACCAGGGAGGTCTGCTCTGGATCAAGTGAGAGGGTGTTAGAAGACCTTATGTCAGCCAGCAGGATTCTGCAACATTACACACAAGAACTCAGTCATCGCTGCCAAATAATTTCTACGGCTATATCAGCCCTTACATTTGGCCACTAAGTGCCCAGACTAAAATCCCGTAGATTATTGTGTAGGGTGCAGTTGAGTTATAAACTAAGAAAACACCTTCTATTGGGACGGAATCATCAAAGTGTCGTATCTGGTCCCCTCTTTAATGGTAATGATAATATTGGGTGAATATTTATAGGGAAACATTCTGCATTAGTTATGCCAGAGCCACAGTAAGTTGAACTTCATAAACTCTTTCTATGAAAATCTTTTCAAGAAAACTTCTCAACTAACTCTTACCGCCCTTTCTAGTATTTATGCTGATTTCCTTCGTTTGTGGGTAACGTCGAAATCTTCAATTCGTTATATTTAGGAATCATATGCAATCCATTTTAGTTTTTGCTTCTGTTGAAAGTCCTTAAATGATGTTGCATCTGTTATTAGGCAAACTACTATATTTATGCTTCTCTTGTGCCGGTCAACGTGATTCAAAGACTTATAAGTCATAAGACCTAACATGTTTCATTCGATGGAAGCCACTCATAAATAACACACACACACACACACTAACATTTTGATATTTTACTACACAGAAACAAAAATTATTTTAATTTTAATAACAAGCCAAAAGCATCAGAATTTACCACAATTCTGCACAAACATTCTTCACAACATTATCTCAATCACCAAACCAACAATAAATTCTTTGCATGTGTATTTATTGTACATAAAAATCTCTTTATTGTTGATCTCTAATCACGTTGTTCAGTCATTCCTTGCTATGCAATTGTCCTTATGTTCTTTGTGTAATCTGTTTGTTGTGGGATAATCCAAATTGCAAACAGGCATAACTTTCACCCTATAAAAATTAACCTTCTGATACGCCTCACTCAACATACGACCCGCAACAAACCTATTTATACAAACGAAGATTGCCTGGCATCCTGTGGGTTCATTAACGGCGTTTCAGTCTACCCTGCAGTGTGTACGGAAATGAGACGGGATAAAAGAAAATTGAATCGAGAAAGAATAAAGTCGAGAAAAAGTATCAAAAAGAAAAGAACAAACAAAATGGAGAAGGGAACATGACACGTGATCAAGGGAGATAACGGCGAATGTTTGCAGGATGCGAGAAAACAATTATCATAATTACTGGAGGAATGTAAATTTGCCAATTTGAAATAACTATATCCCTAAATAAAATAAATATATATCTATCAGTCTATATCAGTTTCTTTCTATCTATCTATCTATCTATCTATCTATCTATCTATCTATCTATCTCAGTATGTACATATCTATCTCATTCTGTTTATATCTGTCTCCCAATATCAAATTGTTAATATCTATCTATCTATCTATCTATCTATCTATCTATCTATCTATATATATATATATATATATATATATACGTATGTTGCTCTCTATCTATTTACACACACACACACACACATATATATATCCGTATGTTCCTATCTATCTATCTGTCTATTTACATATATATATATATATATATATATATATATATATATATATATATATATGATCCAATCTATCTCAATTTGTTTATGTCTGTATCTCGATATCAAATCGTTCATATCTATCTATCAATCTATATATATATATATATATATATATATATATATATATATATATAGAGAGAGAGAGAGAGAGAGAGAGTGTGTAAATATAAAAGAGAACATAGAAGTCAAAACTTAGAGGCGACAGCCTATTTCATGCTAGACGCAATCGTCTGTATGAAAAAAAAAAAACAAATAAAGATAATCAATCCAAATAAATAAATGAAGTAATAAACAAATTAAAAACTGTTAAGGCCAAAATAATACTTAGAATAAACTACAACAATCAACCCCAAAATTGAATAAATAGTTTTATCTTCCCAAAACTATTAAATAAGCGATATAAACTAATTTTTACTACGTTAATAAAACACCGATTAAAATAAAAATAAATATATAACATACAAAAATAAAAATAAAAAATAAAAATACATAATGACAAGCAAAATAATTTAACCAAAATAAATAAAGAAAGAAATAAACGACATCCGGTAAAATAACCGCCAAAATAGACTACCCACAATGCACCACTGATAAATAGCCGAGAAAAACAACAGAACTGATGGTCTTACGATTGTGTCTAGCATGAAACAGACTGTCGCCTCTAAATGTTGACTACTATGTGAACTTATATATATATATATATATATATATATTATATATAAAACAAAGTATAATATTTTTTCTCAATAAATCCACATTACAACCAAAAACGTTTGCGGCACCCTCTTCTATTTAATATACATATTTTCTCTCGTTGGAACCATCAACATATTTCTTATATATATATATATATATATATATATATATATATATATATATATATCCGTATGTTCATATCTATCTATATATATATATATATATATATATATATATATATATATATATATATATATATATATATATATTTAATATATTATGTATATTATTTATATGTTATATGCGCGGTACTTATTATAAACCGCTCAATATCAAAGATATAGGTAACATATTTGGTTGGATTGATGTGAGTTTTGTGACCCTGGGTTTCACGCGTGAACCCAGGGTCACAAACTCACATTAATCCAACCAAATACATATATATATATATATATATATATATATATATATATATATATATATATATATATATATATATATATATTAGTACGTTCATATCTATCCATGGATCTCAGCATGTTAGTGTCCATCTCTCTATATTAGATTGTCCATATCTATCTATCTATCTATCTATCTATCTATCTATCTATCTCAGTATGTTCATATCTATCTATCTATTTCAGCATGTTGATATCTATCTATCTATCTATCTATCTATCTATCTATCTATCTATCTATCTATCTATGCAAAACGTATTAATATGTACGCATAATAAATATTTAAAAAGTTTTCATTAAACATTTCATTTAAGTTTTCTCTTCATAAACAGAAAAACAGCCAAAACATTTATATCCGAACAGTTAGAATACGTAGCAGGCGACCATCGATATGACTGCTTACCCTTTATCAATCCAAGTGGGGTTACCTGGCGGAAAGAGTCTAATGGTGAAAAATCCGAAACATCGCAGATGACACACTCTTGGATCATTTGAATCATGTTTATTGTGAGTTTGGTCTTATTTCATTAAAGGTAACGTGCATTTGTTTTCAGTGAGTGTTAAATGAAAAAAAAAAATCTCAAATCCATTCTTAGAAATCTTAGACCCAAGTAGCTAAAGATTCCTTCCTTCATTAAATATCTAAATTTCAGATAATTTGCAAACATTTCAAATTTACGCCAGCAATTCTCCGTTCTCTAATAGATTTTTAATATTTACGAATTCAAAGATATAATCTCAATAAGGCCATCCAATGGTTTAAATTTAACATTTTTTTTATATATCTCACCTAGAAAACTTTGGCTTTAAAGTATTAATAAATTACACAATAAAACTTTAAATGCCAAAAGATATTGCATAGGTTTTTGGTATCTTGATTTTAACAATAGATTTCTTCTTTAACGAAAAAGGAGTCCATCGAGAATCGATGATAATCCAACCTAGCTAATATCTGCCTTGCACAGGTTGGTATGGTTGTAAAGCTTTTCGCTGAGCCACAGAAACCCTCTCTTCCTTCTCCTAAAATCCCTGGGCACACAAGAGTGTGACGCCTGGTGGGAGAATGCAAGTCGTAGAGGATGTCAGATAATGTCAGACAATATTGAGTTATCAAATGCTTCCAGGTTCCTCACTCCAGATTTTTCACACAGGCTTAAATTCAGATTTTGTCTTCACACGTTCCTTTCTTCTGTACCGGTTTTGTTAGATTTTTAGTACCTTTGTACTAGTGAGCCAAAACAAAATGAGCTGACTCATTTTATATTCCACCAAGAGAAGGGTTAACCAATCAGAAAGCTCAAAATATTCAATCCGACGTGTATAAAGGCAACCATTTTGTTTTTCCTCCAAAAATATCTTCACTGCCAACCTATGATATCGAAGACCTGAAGAATTACAGAACATCTGCTACTAGTGATATTGGCGTTGTTCCATTGAACACATTACGTACTGTACGGGATTATATATTCAAAGACTACGGCAAACATGGTCAACAGGTTTCCACCAAAGGCTATAGAACCCTGACTGTTCCACTATTTGCCTATAGGTGGGGATGGAAGAGAACTATTCATGTCTTTCCCAAGATTATTAGAATGAAATAGCCAGATTAAGCCAAAAATGGTGTAGTGTCGCCATATTTGGTCAGGAACCGCCTAGACCTCACTTTCTAATATTCGACTCCTTGATGGGGAAGAATTATTTTCCACTTTCCAAACTCTCGCTCACAGTTGGGATGTGGTGAGTTTCTCACTGCTCTGTCAGTAATACCATGGAACGTGTTCAGACGAACGGCATCACCTGGTTCCACCATGTCTAACCTTTACGGTGAGGACCCAACACGCCACTTACATAGTAACACGTAACCCTAATTCCCTCCGTATTTCATCGGTGAGAAGTTCTACTGAAATATCTTCCTTCTGCGAACCACTGAAAATATAACAGACTCCCAAGAGGATGCTTTCCTTAATCTCTACAATTTTAACCTGCTCGAGTCTAGAAACAACCATTATTTTCACTTCATGTTCATATAAACTACCCCTTAATGTAACCCTCAACCTGAAGTAACCCCTCCGAGGGGTCTTGTATAGTGTAAAAGTTACTTCAAAAAAAGTGTATGTATGTATGTATTGAATTAGAACTCGGCTCTCTGATTCGTCAATCAAAGCGGCAATCATACCTCCAACGAATGTTGCAGCATGATACAAGTTTGAATCAATCAGGAATTGTTATGAGGAGGTTAAGGTTCGATAGAAGCAGGTAAAGATACGCGTTTTGAAACTATTCTTTTACTAAATGTAACGCAAAAAGATGACGGTGTTTGTAAATGGTTTCATTGTTTCGTATTTTTTCGTTTATTTATTTCTACTATTAGTTGAAAACTAAAGAAAGGGTGATGAGTTCTTGGTATAACTACATATAATATTGTTCAAATGATATTGTATATCTTTTGGCCTACATTATTTTAAATAAATGAATATTCAGCAGTGAAGGTAGCTCTCAAGCCAATAAATTCTTTAAATCTAACAGACGAACATTCCCCCAGACTGGCGCTATAAAGATAAATCAAGTATCTTTGAAACACCCTGAATAAAAATTGGTATTTAAATATCAACACTCACTTTTCTTGAGTGCAGGCGTAATCACATTACCGCAAACATTAGTTTAGTTCGCTGAAGTTACAAACGAGGAAACGCGTCACTCGAATACTTTTTTTCCCACTTTGTCATAGATTTTCCTAAAATATTATAAATTACATGAGAGAGTAAGATTGGTATTTAATTAATAAATGTCGAATGTTTCTTGTATGGAAACGGTTGATTTCAGCATTATTCTGATAGTGAAATAAAAGAAAATCTGCGTCGTATTTGATTTTCCTAGTTGTGGTATTGATCTATGATATATATATATATATATATATATATATATATATATATATATATATATATATATATATACATATATATATATATATATATATATATATAGAAAAATGACAATAGGAAAACTGGTAATTGCTGACGCGTTTCGTCCAATGTGGACTTTATCAAAGCAAAATACGAAAATGAAATTAATTGATAAAGTCCACATTGGACGAAACGCGTCAGCAATTGCCAGTTTTCCTATTGTCATTTTTATTCATAAATATTGTCTTCTCTACTGGTTAAATCAGAGAAATTTTCGTATATATATATATATATATATATATATATATATATATATATATATATAATGGACTCTCTGCCGTCGCATGAGGATCTGACAGCTTATTGATTCAGTTAATAAATTTTGTGCGATAATCTTAAGTGGCATTTATGACCCGCTAGTGATTTACAAAGGAGGCCACATATTGAGCAATATATATATATATATATATATATATATATATTTATATTTGCTGTTTAGCCCTTTAACATTTTATTTTACTATCATAAAATACCTGGCAATAGAATAAAAACAATTGCAAATCTATGGTTTTTAAATAGAAATCTCTTCCTTTCCTCTAGATTGCTGCTAAAAAACAACCTTAAGCGTTTTTGGTCAATTAAATGCGTTAAGTGACCAGAAAAATCAGCTCAACGCCATGAGCATGAGCGTTGATCGCTGAATCTGACGCTTTCAATTACTTCGTCTTTAAATGTCTTCTATGTTTTGAGTCATACGTGTATCAATGTCACGTTTCTGGTTTAGACGGAAGCGTTTTTCAGTGAAAGATTAAATTTTTGCCTTCTCTACAAGAAGATGAATTTTGTGCCTGGTACCTTAAAAAACAAGGCTGGCGAATTTGCTGAATGATAGCTTACACTTGATTCTAAGTAATTTGAATACAAATTCTAACTTGGTTTGGCTCCATCAAGTCCTCTTTCTTGTCAACAGAATATGTGCCATTTTCTAGATTTATTCAAAATTAGAACAAAAAATAAGCCCTGTGTTAAAATCTTTCTTCAAGTTTCATAAATACAAGCAGTTCAAACTACATTAAAATTACCTTATAACGATAAAAATAACTCAAAATAAATAAAACAGATATGAAACCTTTCACACTGGCATGGATTCTCTTTTAAAAGACGTTCTAGCTTATTTTCTTGTTAATGGCAGATTTCTTTTCAAGCGCCAATAGTAATCAGCCACCATGTGAGAATCTAGAAGACTTGATACCATTCCTCCATAATTTTGATATCTTGGTGGAATCTCCATCCTGGGTATGACGATAAACTACATCGCATCCTCGGTAAGATGACAAACTACTTCCAGGAACTAGACCTCTGATCAAGAGGATTTGAGAAGCGTGGAACCACTGGTGTTCCCAGGTCCGCCCTGGCCCGGGGTGGCAGTACTTGTTAGGGTCGTAGCTATGGACAAATAGTTAACCCCAAAATTGGGGTATAAACACTATGAAAGTGTTAAAACAGGTTTTAATACCAGAAATACTTTGTAAAATAAAATATTTCCAGAAATAAATTTTTGAAGAAAAAAAAACTATTACCAGGAATACATTTTTGAAAAAATATCACCAGAAATGTTTTTAAAAAATTAATATTACTGGCAATACATTTTTGAAGGAAAAATATTACCAGAAATAGATTTTTGACAAAACAAAATATTACCAGCAATAAAAATGTTGTCGGTTATCAATAACCCATTGACGTTAATATGCCGTAAAACAAATCAAAACAAACCAAACCTGGTGGAATCTCTCCACTTCTTCGTAATTAGATCGCCTAAATTTCTTTGAAAATTGGTCAAGATGGCTATTGAAAAAATGTATTTTTTACGCTCATTATGCAACCTAACGTATTATAGACATTTAAAAACATTTTTACGATTTCTTTTGCTCTGTAATTGCCCAAACTTTTCTATGAAATCCGCGAATGAGAACCAGATATTGTTTTCGCGTTCATTCATGACATTAAGAAAATTTATGTCTTTACTTAATATTATTTGGTGATCGTCCAAAAATTCCCGCCTTGATTTTTCATAACTTTATTCGGAAAATTGTAAATCCTGCCTGGATTCAGCATCGGCAGCCACAATCTTAGCAACATAAGATATGCAGATCACATAGTACTGATAGCAGACACGAAAAAAAAATTTCCTACAGAAGTTATCGAAGGAGAGCAAGAAGAAGGGAATAGACATAAACTACAAGAAAACAGAATGCATGGTCATCAGTAAAAAGATTAGCCCGAAATGCAATTTGAGAGGCCCGGATACTAAAATCAAGCAGGTACATAATTTTAAATATCTAAGATGTGTTTTGACAGAGGACGTCAAAGGTGACACTGAGATCCCTAGACGTATTGGGATGGCTAAGGTCTCATTTCAAAAGCTTGGCAGAGTATTACGAGACAAGAAGATTTCTTTGGTAACAAAGAATTGAATACTGAGCTGTTACGTGACATCTGACCTCTTTTACAGCACCGTATGTTGAACGTTCTCCTCAAAGATGAAGAAGAAGAGACTCGAGGCGACGGAGATGCTGTTCGATAGAAGGATGCTAACGATATCATAGATGCAAACAAGGCGGAGGCTTATACTTAACATCTGGAAAAGACAACTGAAGTTTCTGGGACACGTAATGCGAAAGGAGAGCCTGGAGAATCTGATACTCAAATGTCGAATAGAGGGAATGAGAGACAAGGGAAAGCAACGTATGTTATACTTAGCGGGCTTAAGTGGTCTAGGGGAGTTTAGAACCATGATCGCCTACGTCCCAAGAGGACACGGCACATAAAAAGAAAGATTTGAAACTCTCCCTGTTCGTATTTATAGCTTTTAAATGTTGTTTAACTAGGCCTAATTTTAGATGCAGTGGAGGAATTATGATTTTTATCTCTTGAGGATTAATTTCGTTTTTTTTCTTCGATAGTAAGTAATGTTCGTGCTGACCAGATTTGTTTGAAATAATGTCCTTCTTTGTCTCTTCTGTTCTATAAGCAAAGGATGCATGAATATTTAATATACCCTTCTCTTTATACTAGAAGAAAATTAACCATTTTTAAGTCGATACATATGATTCACTCGTGTACCCTATATTTGATATGATTTAAAACATTTTATGTTCATATTTTTCTTTTAAATTTGTTGAGTGCCTAATCAGTATCGAGTTGTTTAGATTGCCTTCATGCAACAACACACACTTAAGACTTCTTTTCCAACTGTCTAAAAACAAGCGCCAATCCTTTGCATCGTATGACTCAATCCTATCTTCTTTAATAAACGAGGTATGCCGCAGCAATATACTAAACTTTCACTGGTCTAAAATATTTAAGTCCTTCTTTTTCTGTATCATTAAATATATGTGTTTGAAGTAAACAAGTTTTTCTCTTTAGGTGTTGAAGCTAAGATTTCCGGCTTCTTTATCTGCAAATTTATATCTCTTACAAGATCAATCATCTTGTAGTTCAACTTTTACGGATCTTATTGACTTTCAAATAAGTTGGGTTCAAAAACGGTGTCAGACTCGTCAGAGTATATAACAATATTTTAAGGAACATCTTCAACTAATTCTTGATTTGGCAGACCATTAAATTTTGGAATGGGAATCTCATATGAATGTAGTACAGGTCGTATCGTGGTGTCAGTATGTGGGCACTGTATACAACGTTTATTTTTTTTGTTTTTTTAGTGAAGCCCGAAGTCTTGACAAAACAAAAGTAGCAACCGGTCTCCTGGTTCGTAAGATATCACCACACATGTTATTTTTCACATGTTTGTACAGTCTAACAAAAGCAATACTGGCCCTTGACAGTCTGTTGTCGACCTCCATGTCAACCCCAGCATCTGACGTGATGGTACAACCAAGGTAGGTAAACCGATGGACCGCCTTCAGCTCATTTCACCAATGACGATGGGAGAGATGGTGACACTTATCCCTAGGCGCAGGCTGGTAGAGTAACTCTGTCTTCTTTAAATTGACTTCTAAAACAGTTTGGCAGCTTCTGTGAATCAGAGGTCTCGGAGTAGTTGCTACGGGGTCTTCGTGTGGGATTTTAATCGTCCTAGATTAAACAGGCCACGATCGAGACGGTATCTGCTGTAGACTCCGTCATCATCAAGGAATTTTACGGCTTGTTTGAGCATCATGATGAAGAAGATAGTGAAGAGAGTCGATGCCAGAACGCAAGCCTGCCTTACACCGTTGTTGATTGAGGAGGGCTATGAGAGATCGCCCTTGTGTCAAACTTGGCCATGTTGATCGTCTTGCAGTTAGATGGCCATGTTCAGGACCTTTGGAAGACAGCCGAGTCGCCCTACATTGTACTACATCCTTCTTCTGCTCTCTGTGTCGAATGCTTTCGTTAGATCAATGAACACCACATAGAGCCCCTTATTTTGTTCCCGGCACTTCTGCGGCTACCAGAGAAGAAACACCAAATTATATATAATACAAAAATACCATAATAATAGGTACTAATACGTAGTTGCATAATATATAACTGCAAAAAGATTTAGCGAGTATTAAAAAAGAATACAACGAAAGAGGAGGGTTGTTGATTAAAAACACGTCCTGACAGAACAAAACCTTGTAACAATTAATTCTCAGCGCAACCAAAGTACATATAACTGTCAAATCTAATTCAATAGACAAAAAATGAAAATTGTTCCCCAGTTAATTGATGATGAATAAATTATTTAAACTTGTATTTTAACAACTGATGGCGGAAAAGATTTTAAATTGTCTTAATAATTGATGGTGAAAATAAATCAACTTCTTTGACATTACTGTTTTCATAATAATAACAATATTTACCGGCAAAATACTCTATGGGTCTATTTTACCGGGACCGTTAAAATAGCCTCTTCCTTTTGAAAAAAAAATCCATAGGTTAAGTCTTTAGTTCTAGTTGATTGCCCAATAGAAACTAAGAATCCTTTATCCGAAATTCATGGGACCGGAAGTGCTTCAGTTTTCAGATTTTGGAATATAGGTTATTTATATTACTTTATATATAGCATCTAGAGAATGGGGCAGTTTGGGAATATATCATATATAATCATCATAAAGATTTGGCTTCGCAAAACGAAGATCACGATGGAGTCTGTAAATGTTGCTTGCAGGCAGGTTTGTGGGTGATAAGTCCAATGCGGGAAAGGCGTACACGGTCGCAGTAGTTGCAGCTGAAAGTCTGACTTGTAAGGAAATAAAATTAATTAAAATTGATTAAATAAAAGTTTGTTTTTTTTTCTTCTCTGTAATTTAAGCTAATCAAATATTCTCATTACATCCCAGAAATGCTCTAGATGAGAACTACAAATAACCGGAGATAGGCCACAGGTTGCTGAAGCAGCTGGACGAATCCAAAAGATATTTCTTTTTACAACTAAAGTCAATCTGTTAAGTAATCTACAACTTTGTGTTATTTATGCGTTATTTTAAATACCTATCAAGACAAAATATTAATGTTCAATTCAGAAATTATTAAAATTATTAAAAATTTTAAATAAATTAAAATTAAATTAAAAATTATAATTAAAATTAAATTAAATTAAATTAAAATTGAAAATTTAAAATTAAAATTAAATTAAATTTAAAATTAAAATGAAAGTAAAAATTAAAAATATGTTAAAATTAAATTAAAACTAAAATTAAATTAAATTAAAAATATTTAAAATGATTAAATTCAGAAAATATTAAATCATTCAAAAAATATTGACGTTCAATTCAGAAAGAAATTCGGAAAAGAATTTTAAAAATAAAAATAAAGAGTCTCATTTGAAATTCAAGTGAAATAAAATAGTGAATATTGTACTTCGGCAGGAGGATAGATAGATAGATAAATAGATAGATAGATAGATAGATAGATAGATAGATAGATAGATACATACATACATACATACATACATACATACATAGACAGATAATGAACAGGTTAAGATAGATAACAATAAAACGTGTATAAGCAACTTCAATATCTCCTACGCCCCGAAGGACATTAGTCGTGTGTTTTTGGAGCCTATTCAGTGTGTGTGTGTGTGTGTGTGTTCTTAAGAGACAGAGAGAGAGAGAGCATGTCCGTGCGCAAGCATGAGCGTGTGTGAGAGGGGTGAGAGAAAGGAAGAGACACACATCGGTTTGGAGAAAAACTAAGGGGAGTTAATAAATTCTACAGTAATAAATTTTAACGCTATTTCAACACTATGTAATTTCACTTTTATTTAAAGATGTAATCTTAATTTTAAATTTACCTTCTCATTACTTTTCATTAAATTCCTAATTTCAACCCCTGCTTGGAAATTTAATAGAAATTTTCCAATTCACTGCAGTAAATCTCAGTGCTGATATCATCTTCAATTATTTTTTTTATATCTTTGCAGAATTCATAATTTTTTTTTAAAAGTGATTTAATCAATACTGGTTTCTCGAAAAGCCATTCAGCTGTTCTTTGACGCAGTTTGGGATTTCAGTTGTCCTAATTGTAAGCCGAATTACGTATCTCTACAGCAGCCATTATTTTTTTGTTTTTTTTAATGGCTGGAGAGAAATAACTCTTTAATATTGAAACCACAAATCTTGTACGGCAAACGAATCTGACGTTGCAACAACCTCATCATATACAATTATGACATCTTCTTTTGTTAATCTCACTCGATACATCTTAGTTCAAAACAATTTAAACGGATCTAACAAACTCAACTAATATATGTAACCGCCATAACATCTTATTTTGTTGGCTATACCGGTTGCTCCTTATTTCAAAAGAAAAAGTTTTAGAGATGCCAATGTTTAAATTGGACATGGATATCGCAATAATTAAATAAATGTACTTGAACAAATAACACCTGGAATAAAGATAGACCACGTATTGATAAAGGTAGAGATATTTAAATCTCTTTCCTGATTTCGACTTTATACTTGATAAAGTTATGAAGATGTATGTAAAAGACCCCAATATAAGAAACGACGGATCTGCGTGAAAGAAGTCTAAAGAAATCTTGACAAATACATAAAGTCGCGATGACTTATTTCTTTAAATAAAATGGCCACATCTTGATTTGAAACTAGCTAAATAGATGTAAGTGTTTGAAATTTAAGCCACACAACAATACACACTGAAGTGAAAAGTAATTCAACCAAGGCATAGCAACACCGTAGCATCTCATTTTGCTCAGTTTATTAATGACTCTAAAGATCTGTTACGGAAAATGACTCTAAAGTTGCAACAAACTTGACAAATACAAAAAAAAATTATGACAATTTCTGCGGTTGCCTCTTAGTTGAAAACAACTTAAGTGGAGGAATCTGTTTAAAATTGAAAATACAAATCAAACAAACTCAACTAATACATGGGACAACCATAACATCTTATTTCTTTGACTGTATTGGTTACTTCTGATTAAAAAAAAAACAATTTTAGATATACCGGTGTTTAAATTTGACATGAATAAAATGTATGTGCTTGACCAAATAACAAGAATAAAGATAGTCCACATAATGATAAAAGTAGTGCAATGTATATCTGTCTTTAAGTCACATATATACACTACAATATTAACTGAATCGAAAAGAAACTCAAGCAGGACATAGGAATATAGAATCTCATTTTGTTGATTATATTGGTTACTCCTCAGTTCAAAAGAATTTTTAGATCTATAAATATGTAAACTCCTAACGAGATGTCATTCACTGCAATACGCAATAAAGCAATATCAAACTCAAACAATTCATAGAACAAATAATACCTCTTCGTACGTTAGACAGAATCAGCAACACATTTTAGAAATACATGGAACCACCATTTCCCCGTATTTCATTGTTGAAATAGTTCAAAATGATATTGATATAACTGCTTTAATTAAAAGAAAACATATGTGTCCTACAATGCACGGTGAATATATCAAACTTTATTCGTTTATTCTAATGCTTACACTTCATTCCAAAAAAATGTTTAAAGATGTAACAGTATAAACAAGAAACATATAATTTAGTATTTCATTTGTGACATGAATAATTGTTCATACGGTTAAATCACGCTGAAACACCGGTTCTCGTTCGATCACCGAAGTTAAGCATCGTAGAGCCAGGTCAGTACTTAGATGGGGGACCGCTTGGGAACACCTGGTACTGTAAGCCCCCAAAGTCCATCCCTTACCTCACAGTCGGTGGGGGGGTGTAAACGGTAGTGTCAGAGCTATGCCGCCCGGAACTTCGTTCCTGGTAGGGCCACCCAACGCGGACAGGTCTGACACACACGCCGGCTAACAAGGGCTCTGGTGAAAATCCAAGGAGCGTCTGCATCGGCAACCGGCGGCTTCTGGTCGTTCCTGTCTCTGTGTCTGTGGGAATCCCGCGGCAAGCAAGAACGTTATTCGAGTAGGCCTGGGTACCCTACCCTACTTCTGTAATTTATCCCAAGAATCTTCTTCTCATAACAGGAAGAAGCCGGCTCAATCCGCCCAGGGTGAATGCCGCATTACACACACACAATTGTTCATATTCTTGTATTTCTTCGAACTATTGTTCCCATCTTGGTTGATATAGATGTTATAGAGATAAAGTTTCCGTGAAGCACCAATTCAACAGGAACGAATCATAATATTTAGCAGAGGGTAAAATATTACAATAATTAACAGATATCCCATATCAAACAATCAATGGACTCCTGATGATGACCAGAGTGTAGTTGGTTGAAACGTTCTGTCTACAATAATATCTATATCAATCAAGATAAACCCAGAAAAAGAGTTCGAAATAATAGATGGACGTTCATTTATATGATTTTTTTATACATATATATCAACCCTTCTTTGTTATTTAAAGTGATTGTAATATTGCATTAACAATGATAAAAATACGTCTTTTTGTTTAGCTTCTTACTTGGAGGGATTCATACGTTTCCCAATAGTATGGCGATAAAATACATCCAGCAGCAAGGTCTCCCATCGGGAGATTGGGGGTTTTGAGGAGCGTGGAACTACTTGGAACTGTTGTTGCTCACATGTTCATCCTGACCCTGGATGGTAGCACCAGTTAGGTCCCAAGATATGGGCAAATTGTGACCCCACCCAAACCGAAGCAAAACACAATGAAAGCATAAAGAATCATATTTATAGTAAAATCACCAGCAATACATTTTATTGTAGATTAAACAACAATAAATCTTTCTCCATTTGAAGGCAGGAGATTGCGTTGAAAATATATAGATTTCGGCATTAGAGCTGATAGGCCATTAAACGCAATCAACCAATCAATTAATAGGAAATAACTTTTTTCATGAGATCAATCCATATAATAATCTACTATTTATTAAATCAAAATGTATTACAAAAATATAAATTCAAGGGAACATCCGCTCTAGCTGTAGACTTCAGTCTAGGAAGTCTTCCATTGCAATGATGACATGAAAAGAAAATATCGATGCTGGTTCAATGAACAGGTCGTTTGCGAACTACTACGTCACTATATAAACAACCATCAATTCGACTCCGAATTACTACGTTCATTTGGCTGTCACCCATCCATTTTTGCCCAGGCATTCGCTGAAGTCACCGACCCAATGAGGCTCGATTCCGACGATCGAAAACAACCTGAGAGACACCAGGAGTCCAATGATAGCAGTTCTAGCCGAGAACACGACACGATGAGAAGCATAGAACCATCTTTTAACTATTGTTACTCCCAAGTTCATCCTGACCCTGGATGGTAGCACCAGTTAGGTCACCAGATATGGGAAAATAGTGGCCCCACCCAAATCAAAGCAAACACAATGAAAACATAAAGAGAGATATTTATAGTAAAATCACCAGCAATAAATTTTATAGTAGATTAAACAACAATAAATCTTTCTCCATTTCAAGATATGAAAATATATAGATTTCGGCATGAAATCTGATAGGCCATTAAACGTAATCAACCAATCAATCAATAGGAAATAACTTTTTTCATGAGGTCAGTCCATATAATAACCTACAATTTCTTGAAACCAACTGCATTCCAAAAATATAAATTCAAGTGAATTCTCTGCTCTAGCTGTTGACTTCAGTTTAGGAAGTCTTTCACTCCAACGATGACATGAAAAGAAAATATCCATGCTGCTTTAATCAACAGGTCGTTTTCGAACACTCCGTCACTATATAAACTACCATCAATTCGACTCCGCGACACAACTTGCATTTGCCTATCGCCCACCGAACAAAACGACCGAATGACGTTGGATCCCAACGATCGAAAACAACCAGAGAGGCACAAGGAGTGCAATGACAAAAGCAGTAACCGAGGACACGTCACGATGAGGAGCGTGGAACCATCTTGTTGCTTCCAGGTTCATCCTGTGCCTGGGTGGTAGCACCTGTTAGGTCCCCAGATATGGGCAAATAGTAACGACGCCCACTGAAACCAAAGCAAAACACAATGAAAGCATAAAGATAGATATTTGTAGTAAAATGATCAGAAATACATTTTATAGTAGAATAAACAATGTTTTTTCTCTATTTGAAGGCATGAGATTGTGTTGAAAATATATAGATTTCGCTATTAGATCTGATAGGCCATTAAACGAAATCAACCAAACAATCGAGAGAAAATAACTTTTTCATGATATCAATCTATATAATATCCTACAATTTCTTAAAGAAATCAAACTGTATTCCAAAAATACAACATCTAAACGCCAACTTTGATTACTTTTGCGACGTTATTTTAAAATGAAATTTGGTGTTTGAAAACATTAGAAAACCCATAAAATTATTCTATTTGGTTTTGATCGAAATATATTGATTTTAACAATTTTCATAGCTTACACAAACGTTTTTACAAATATTTGAAAACATTGAAATTCAATTGAAATTAAAGATATTTACACCAATTTCGATTATATTTGACAATATAAACATTCATTTTTAAATGTAATTTGATGTTTGCAAACATTAGAAAATTCCTAAAATTATTGAAAATTGATTTGTTTTCGATTGAAAAATATTGATTTTTGCAACTTTCGACATCTTACACAGAGTTATATTAAAAGATTTTGATTTAAAAAAAAAACTTTTGAAAACATTGAAATTTCAATTGGAATTGACGATATATTCGCTAATTTGATTACTTTTGAGACCATAAACATAGAGTTTTTAAAATACAATATAAAACACACATATCATCGCCTCCAGTAATTATGTCTGAACAAATATGTAGATGTACAAAAGCTGAGTATCATGTACCATGTACTAAATTGTGAAATCAGCATAACATATATCATATTTTTATTACTTCAAATTTCCCCAGAAAATTTAATTCCGTCATTAAATGACCTTTAAAAAGTTGATATGCCGAACAAAACAAACAAAGGTTTCTAAAGACTATTTTCGCGTAAGTGAAAATAACAAACCAGACTGGAATTCGAACTCCGTCTTCCGATTTCAAATTTCGAGCCTCTATCTATAACACGACCCGTAGAGCCATATTTTATTGCATAGAAGTGTTTGAGTAGACGGCCTCTTTTTACTTTTTTTTATAAAACAGCGTGAATAATATTTTTATTAAGATTCCTCGAATGCACAGGCTGATAGATGTATCTCACATTACTACAACTAATAATAATAATCTATATAATAAATCCGAATGTTTGTGTGTCACACTTTTTTAACTTTACTTATAGAGGCCGTAGCCGAACAAAGCATACCATTTTGGAATCAGTCCAATTTCGTCAGCAAATTAAAAAAATTCCAGGCCGGATCCGGAAGCGCAATCTTGAAATTTTGGATTCCGAAGTTTTCATTACTACGATTGATTTTGGATTCCGCCATTTTTTCTTCTACTGTTGAAAACAATTAAAGGAAAACAACTCTCTAACTTTTAATAACTAATGTTACAGAAATTTTTGATTCCCAAGTCATTCTTCATGCGACTGTTTTTGGCGATATTGTTATATGATTTTTGCGACAATATTTCATGTGCGATAACAATTTTTATGAATTGGAAATAAATATGGGAAAAATCAAAATGATCTGCGAAATCCAGCGAAATCCTCCCATGAAATAAAAATAATTGTCCGTACAGAAACTAAGTACATGCACCGTCTTTAGATTAACTGCTGGCAAAGGAATTATCGTTCAATTTTTAAAAGGTAGCTTAAATATTAATGCAATAAGTAAATGCAGGAATCAATTTTTAGTTCTTATGTCGTCTATTGTTGCCTATCGCATACGGCAGCAGTATGCCTCACAAAAAAATATCCTCCAACAGTGGACCAGACTGCAATCAAAAGACCCAAGGCTGCAGCGAGGAAAAGAAAGTCCCGTGCAAATGAAAACCCAGATAAAACGGTAACCAAGTTGGCTTCCAATGCTGAAAAGACTTAGAGATACTAAACAAACCAAAAGCCCAATAAAGGTCCCTCCGCAAGAGGCATACCACCTCTTAAATGCCATCTGATGGAGGCTTTAAAGCTAGTTATATTATTTATTAGCAGTAGAGCCCGGCGTTGCCCGGGGATGTAACAGTAAGAGATAGATCGAGTATCGACCAACAGAAAGACTGAAAAATAAAATTGACAAAAATTATTGTTTAAGGTTGACGGACACGTATGTCTTAATTAGTTTTTTTTTTCAAACTCAAACAAAAACATTGTTTTCAATCGTTATAACTCTACCGATTGAAAAGAATTTTATTATAAACAATTGTCTTGTAAATGGAATTTTTAAATCATTCCGAATGTAAAAATAAAGAAAAAAATGTGCAAGACAATATGAAACACTACCTGGCAAAAAAAGTGAAGTTTTGTTGAAATCTGTTGAAAAATGTAGGAAATCCGATCCCATATATAAACGAACACACACACACACACACACACACACACACACACACACACACACACACACACACACACACAAAACAACCTGGGTTTTATAATAAGTATAACTCGATATTAGTTGTCCCACTTTCATTCCGCGAAAGCGATGCCTCTTAATCGTGTTTTCAAATTGATTTCGTGCAAAAACAATTGTGGTTTTCCAATTTTTGGCGGTGTCAGAACCACCACAATGTAATTTTACGTAGTCCTGTGAAGTTTTGTTGAAATCGGTTGAAAAATGTAGGAAATCCGATCCAATATATAACCGTAACACACACACACACACACACACACACACACACACACACACACACACACACACACACACACACACACAACTTAGGTTTTATAATAAGTATGATTACGATCAATGCGTTTAAAGCTGATAATATTACCACATGAGAGCAGCCATAGTAGTACTTGTGACTTACCAAGTCACTGTTAGTTTTATTATTCAGAGTTTGATTTCAAAATGTCTCTCTCCTACTCAATGTCTGTGATGATCCTTCTATGTTCCTTACATTCTTAATGGAAGTCACATTTCGTGTTGTCCTAGACACAAAACAATGATTACTGGAAATATTTTGATGTTCTCAGTGGGTTTTCATTATATGATAGCCAATGCCTTTTTTTGCCTGCCTGTGCATGTGTGGCGTCCGATTTTGAACAACAGTATAGAAAAATCTATGCAAAAAAAGTTAAAGAAAATATCTGGACATTGTGGAAAGAAATCTCAAGAGGAACTTTTCCGCTTTTAAATTTGTCCCACTTCAACATTTCAAAAAGAAACATTAAGTTTTCTTCCCATAGATATCTGCTGCCTTGACACGAATCTGATTCAATAGTATATTTCTAAATTCCTGCATTCAAAATGAGTCATCTTCCAAAGCGACGTTTGTCGCATATGTGACGAACTATTTAACCTACAAGCAACATGCTCGAGTTTCTCTATCTCGTTACATTGTGGAAATAATACATTACTACTCTATTGAATTTCTCATGGCAAACAAAGGCAAATACAAGGTGCGATGGGTAAATTGTCGCCACGATATAATCTTAATCTCGCGCATGCGTGTTGCTTTTATTTGATTTTCGACTGTACAATATAATAGGGTTAGCTTGGCACTGTAGATGAGAAAAAGAGCACCATGCGGCAATTCACTCCGCCAGAAATTTGAAAACGGTATGCTGTACTGCTTGGCATTCGTACCGGAAGTTTCAATACGAACATTTCAGAGTGTCTGTGAGTCAATCTAAAACAGTGCAGATAATAAAAAGTTTGTTGAGTCTAATGGTGATTAGTACGGCAGCTCGGAAAGCAAACTCTGGTCGTTCTGATATGGAAAGACTGAGACCAGCTCAACCAATGGAGGCTAAACAAATTTGGTCCTTGATTCCTTGGTAAGCCCTAGGGTTCTTAGCATTAAACCCGACCCAGTGTCACGATCCGGCCTTCTTCAAGTGATTTGGATTTCTAATCGAACTCCTTATTTATTAACGCTGGGAATATGTCAGTGTAGATGAGGATAACAGTCCGAATAATGTAGATAATGTAAATAATCTTAATACGGCATCTCAGAAATATAGAGAGATGTTTATATAGAGTTTTGTCCTTGTTTTCGTGTGATGAATCTGTCCCCAAAGTTTATAAAAGTATTTTTGTTACAACCTGTACAAGCTTTCGTGTTATATTTATCTACGTTTCAATACCTTTTGTTGATACAGGCTCGTTGCAAGGAATTCCACATATAGGTTGCTTCTGGGTATGCCTCGTTGTAATACCAGTACAGATTATTTAAAAACAGAAATCTAATTCCATTATTTTTTGTATATGATTATTTACTGATTCAAGTAATAACAATAGACCAATAATAGCAATGAACACATGAGCGGAGAGAGAAAAAGTGGATTAATGAATTTCCCAAGATTATTTGCTCGTAAAAGGATTTTTACCAGACTGAAATTGGAACTCAACTCACTGGCTTCAAATTCAGAACCGTTACACATTACATCACCGGCACATCCATGCTTACAGTATCTAGGTACAGACAAATAGCGTTTTTTTTTTCTTTACTACGGGTGACGGCACGGGAAACGATATTTCAATGTTCTGAGGCCGTAAGCCAAGCAATATGTTTCGAAACGTAAACAGTAGCCGGAGGGAATGCAAACAATTCCTCTAAAGATAAAACATCAAGCGTCAGCTAGAATTTTAGTGATTAGAAACGTAACAGACAAAACTGATCTCTCTGACACACAGACACACACACACGTATGTGTGTCAAAAATTTCAGATGTAACTAAAACTATATAACTGCAAAATTACAACATGGATATAGACAAAAGAAAAACTTACCTTAGACATTTCATCCATTTATGTACTTTATGCTTTTTGCTTATATATATATATATATATATATATACATATATATATATATATATATATATATATATATATATATATATATATATATATATATTGTCACGAATATATATATATATATATATATATATATTTATATATATATATATATATATATTTATATATATATATGTATACATATGAAATATATATTCATATATATATACATATATATATTCATATATACATATATTCATAATTATTCAAAAAAAACAAATGCAAAAGGTTAAAAATTAATGGCGAAAATCCATCGTCGCAAACAATTCAAATTTTACAAAAAGAATTTTAATGAAGATCCTTGTTTCTATAAACAGCCGTAAGTTCTTATTTTTTAATAAGAACTTTACAGCAGAAATTTATAGAAACAAGGATCATTTCATTCATAACGGATTCGGAGGTTTTTCTATATTATTTGAATTGTTTGCAATGATGGATTTCTCGCCAATTAAATCATTAACCTTTGCATTTGTTTTTTGTGTGAATAATTCATGAATTTGTAAATTGATTGCACGTTTATTGTAATTAATATGCATATATATATTTTTATATATATATGTATACATATAAATATATATATTTCATATATATATATATATATATATATATATATATATATATATATAGATAGATAGATAGATAGATAGATAGATAGATATGGTTATGCAACACTCTTCGTTAAGACGAGTCGAGTTTTCCAGTCACTGTCTTGTTTATCTGAAAATAAATACGCCTCATTCATATTGATCCCTGCCGTACGCCAATGGCTTCGGATTAGAGTCTCGACTGATACTAAATCATGCGGTTTTCGATCTCGGCTTGTGGCAATCGTCTGCCTAGCCACCTTGATGTGTTATTAAAAGTCGAAATAGACTGTATCTGTATTTTTTATTTAAAGCTAATTTACATTGCAACACGGAAATCTCTATGTTTTGGGACTCAAATTTTTTTATCCCGTCATCAGGCACTTTTTGTTAAAAAAACTGTGAATTCTAAATTTTTTTCTTCTTTTTCTTCATTTGTGTATATATATATATATATATATATATATAGATATATAGTCATCCACAGACCGTTCCGCAGCACATCAGTGTGGTTAGACATGAGATTTGTTCCAGCCGGGATCGAAACCTGAACGACTTCACACCAGTCGTAGATTCTCACCTTTAGGTCATCATCGCACACGCCGTTGAAAGGGAATTTTTAACGAGATATAAGCATTACAGGCTACCAGAGTGCTCAATTAACAGCGAAGAGCCTTTAGCGTTAAATAGCCGCAGCCGACAAATTTCCTTTCTTCCAAAGTGCTCAATCTTCTTTCAGTCTCATCTGAGATCTTTTTCAGGAGGTTATTTCTTGATACAATAGCTTAGTAAATTCCAAATAGTTTTTCACTGTTCGTTTATATCGTAGTTTCAATTATCCAAGGGAGGTAACTTATATATTTTTTAAATTTAAAAAAAAAAAAAGATTTTTAATTATAATATTTTAATTTAATATTTTTATATAAAAAACATTTTGAAATTTTCCTTGATCTATTTTCTACAGCCACCAAGAAATTAATTCGTCGTCTTGACAGGATTAAAACTAAAATAAATAGATAATATATCTAAATTATTTAATCAAACCTGCTTCATTGAAAATATGATATATATATATATATATATATATATATATATATATATATATATATATATATATGAATGTATGTATGTAATTCATTATCTTTTTCATTGTCAAGATTTAGTATAAAAATACTCGATCAAGAATTAGCATCGATTATGAATGATTGTATAAAGATTCTCAATTTCATGAAAAGAGGATTTCTTAATTTGTGTTCGAAAGTAATTTTTTTTTAAGCATTTCACCCCAAGCAAGGCGGGAAGCCACTAGGACGCAAGGGGTTACAGAAAATTTAGAGCAAGATCATATCCTGAAACGTATTCTTAATATAAAACGTTCCTTTTTCTACAACTAACTTCTGATGCTGAGCCATTATACCGTTCAAATAAGTTGAATTCTGACATGTTGGGAAAATATTTTGAATTTCATTAGTAACTTTAATGATACAAAAAATCAAGCATAAAATTCATGATGATGGCTTATTCGAGCCGGAAGCCTAGATCGAGAAACAGCATAATAAAAAATATCCAAATGTTGGACAGTTTTTATCATTATTTTCTCCCGAAATTAAAGCAATTATTCGAAGCTTAGAACAGCCCATAAGCAAACATAATAGACATTTGTTGTCTGTTATATCTAACAATATATGTCTCAATATATATATATATATATATATATATATATATATATATATATATATATATATATATATAGTCTGTCAATCCTCTACCAAGTTTTCCAAGAAATAGAACTAAAGATAAACCTTTCCAAACAGGAAGTGTGATATGGAATTGGAAGGAAAACAATGCCGCTAACCTAATTCAGAGATTAAATTATTTAGTTCTAAACATTTTAACCCCTCCATTATAACAAATTTAGTACGGGAGATTAGGAAACTGAACATAGAATAGGCTGCGCTAGAATTAATTTCGAATAAAAAACAGAAATTGCTATAAAACCAAACATTAACACGAAAATTTCGAGTCAGTTTCATAAATAGCCTCATCAGATCAAGACATGCGTATGGCTGTCATACATGATAGAAAACCCGTTCAGATACATCTAAACTGTGTGTTGTATACGACCGTTTTCTTAGAGCAATAGTTACAATGACTTGGATTGATCGATTCTAGTATATGGGTCTTGTTAAAGATGAAACTTCATCGAAACTTGTGGACTGGCGCTACAGAATCACAATCAGCTAACTGTACAATACAACTGAAAACACTAGAAAACTTTCGACATCCGCAACTGCTAAAATGTGTATCACATGTAACTCGAAAAGAAAATCACACAATCAAGATGTTGATATTCCACACTACTTAGAATAAAAGGAAAGGAAGAAAACCTCCATTAGTAACTGAAAGATTGATAACAGCTACTGGACTTGAGATGTATGGTTCTTAGAAAATAGTTTTAAATGAAAACTTTCTAGTACAATCTGCTCGGTCGATGAACTTTTCCTTATAAAGAAACGACTAATATTAACATTACAAATATCATATCGGAAATCCTGTGATGATACGAATGTACTTTTTCTATACATCATTGTTTCTGTTGTCAGCCTTTATCAATAAGTATATATATATATATATATATATATATATATATATATATATATATATATATATATATATATATATTATTTTCCTTTTGTGCTGGCGATCTCGATAAAAGAACAACTACATCGCCGCACACAATCACAAA
>CAHIKZ030004817.1:1210000-1217500 GCA_903632075.3 Acanthosepion pharaonis | reverse complement strand
ATATATATATATATATATATATATATATATATATATATATATATATATATATATATATATATATATATATATATATATATATATATATATACATATATACATATATATATATATATATATATATGAAAATATATACATATATATATATATATATATAAAAATAAATGTTGTATTAATTATGTGGTATACCAATGTACTATTTCATCCACAGAGAGCCCTAGCACTAATATGATATACATTGGGTCCACGAAGAATAATTTTAAAGATAGATGGAGGCTGCATAAGTGCTCCTTTAATAATATAAACAAACGAAATCAGACTTCACTATCAAAATATTTTTTGGCCCCTGAAGGAAACAAATAAGACACCAAAAGTTAAATGGAAAATTATTGACAAGGCTAGAATATGTAAAGCTTGGGATGACCCAAGCCCTTTGTGCCTCCACGAAAAATTGCACATTATTAAACTTGTAAATAATAATAATCTATTAAATAATAGACACGAGTTAATGGTTTTTTGTAGGCATCATCAGATTTTTGGTTTGAATTATTAGATAAAAAATTTATATAACTTGTTTAACAAATAGCCCAATCATCAGATTCATAGTAGGAATAATTAACTAAAAACATGCATACAACATAACACACTTCATAATCCATAGCCTAAATTAGTAGTTTAAATACCTTACATATAAGATAACCCTTTATGAAGTCGTCAAAAAACAAACGTTACGAAAGTTTTTTTTTTTTTTTTATAGGCAAATTCCCTTTCATAATAAAATAAAATAAAATAAATAAATAAATCTCCATAGACAAGCAAACTAGGCGATGGCCAATACATCTTCCGTTTTCATTTTGACACCCCCCTTTCCCCGACTTGACACCTTGAAAGTATCTCTATACCGCTACTTATTATAAACACCCTACACTCGCCTACCCACTTTAGACAATTCACCATAGCTGTTACCATGGGGATTTTGATTTCAATTTTAAAACAAGTAAATTTCAGATATACGTTATTCCAACAAAATTTCGCTTGAAGATGGAACGGAGCCCATTTTACTTTCAACTCAATTTAATTTAAAGGATTATATTGAAGTTTTCGGCTCTTGTTTTTGAAACATGAGACCTTTTATGTAGCGATTTGGAATCATATTTTTAAATAAATAATTATATATATATATATATATATATATATATATATATATATATATATATATTAGGAATATCTATGACAAAGTGGGAAATATTTTATGTGACATGTTATATCTTATATGATTTCATCAGTTTAATTTGATATTTCTAGTCATGTGATTTCACATACGCATGAAGGAGTGGGATCACTGAAATTTTAAATTTGCTGTTTAATTTTTTACCACATATTTGGGTATATAGTCGAGCTGAGTCCATTGACAATAAGTTGATAGCCATTTAACTTTGATAATTGCGTCCACCCATCTAGCGAAAACCCGCATAAATAACGAAAAACGACAATTTTTATTGCTTTCTTTATCTTTCCTTGATCTTTCAACCAGTTTTCAGCAAGGTTAACAATTGCTTTATAAATGTATCCTATTTACATCCCTGGTAGCACACTGACAAATGGAGTTACAAAATTTCAAATTATTGTGGTCTAAAGTGGGTCTTCATGTTGCCTGTTTTAACCCTTCATATCCTTGGCTAACTTCAATTGAATTGACTACATCTGTTATATCAGTAACACCATCAATTCCAAATGTTTTTTTAATGAAAGTACTTTAAAGCAATTGCAGATGATAGACTCTGTTACATCTAAACATGATGCTCTTTTTGCTCCATTCCATTTTAACGCTTTTTCTGGGCGACGCAGTGGATATGGCTGCCAGTATTTTTATAATACAATCAGAAAGTAATATCCACATTTAAAAAAAATGTGTATCAACAAATACTTTACAAAACATGTGAATTTCAAATAAACATTAATTTTATAATCATTAAAAAATATATTCACAGGATAATTTGGGTATTTAACCAATGAAATATATATAAAAACATAGCAAATTGAAAATAAAAAAAATATTTGTTATACCTGTGGTATTCAGTGGAATTTTTGAATTGTCACAATCTATTTCTTTCAAAAATGTTCATATTCTTGAAATTAAAACTAATATTATTAAATATTTCCTCTTCTGTGGTACAGTGTTTTCATGTAACATAACCTGATATATAGAAATGTGACATTTTAATATCTTTAGGGGAATTAAATATAATATTTACCTGGCAATATTTCTCTGAATGGATAAGAATAATGTTTTCATGCAATTTCATATACATGTTTTTACTACTTTAAATTCTTATACTGCTTATGCATTCTTAAAGAGAATTGCATAAACATTTTCTACTTATAAATACAATTTCAAAAATTTAGTATCCATTCTTCAGTTGTCTTAGGTGAATCAAAGAATTTGACAGCATAATTCCACGATCTCTTTTCATATATAATGATACATAGCAGAAACTAACATAAAGATCTTTCTCAAATTATTTCTGCAAGTCTTCAATTTCACCACACCAATCATAATAAAATAGAAAAATACCCACTGAACCGTAGTATCAAGAGAAATTTTTAAATTACTACGATCTATTTCTTCCAAAAAAATATCACGATCTATTCTTTCAAAAATATCCATATATTTTAAAATAAAAACTTATATTATTAAATATTTCCGTTTCTGTGGGACAATCTTTACATGTAATATAGACTGCTATATGCAAAAGTAACATTTTAATAACTTTAGGGATCCTAGTTTCAGGGTCTGGTAAGTTATCAAAGTCTTGGAATTCCATTTCATCCAGCAAATGTCCAATTATAGGCTGTATCAAAGATATATTCTTTGAAATCAACATTTAATTTAAGAAGTTTAGTTTTTTTTCAATATGAGAATTTTGAAAAACATTTTGAACTGTTATAAAATATAATAAATAAGAATATTGTCTTTATTTTCAAAATTAATATTCTAAATAGACTCTGTTAAATTCACCAAAAAAAAAATTACGACCAGAATCAAAATGAAATAACAGATGTTCATCAACTAAATCTGATATCAACTTTTTCAGTGGACCATTTTTCTTAGTATCACCATCTATGTCTTTAAGACAGAGAATTTTCCAAAATTTAAGAACTTCTTTTAAATAAATTTAACTGTTTCTACATATACTCTCCATGTAATAATGGGTGTCTTTTTACAGTTTGATCAAAAAAATAATTTTAAGCAATGAGAAATATTTTCTCTATCAACAGGTTTTAGGTAAACTTCTACATCAGTTGTTTTCGACAGCTTATCAAATTGAGTTTTTTTTTCATTCTCAAAAAGATCTTTTCCAATTTCCGATTTTGCTGTACTCTTTTGGTCTTTAGAATAAAATAATAATTCGGAAGTTGGTTCAGTAATCCAATTATTCCGAAGATATTTTAAAAAGGTAGATATAGTTAAAAGTTAAATAAAAGTCATTTATAAATATATAAGGCTTATCGAAAATAGTGCCAAATCATTTAAAAATAGATTGATGGGTCCTGATGTTGTCTCGAGCGATTTCAATTACTTAACCATGTTATTGTTTGATTGCATCAAAAATATATCAACATTTTTCATATGAAAAAGTTGCTTCTAATTTTTTAAGTTGGATCATTTTAAGTAATATTTTTCGCCTTCCATTTAAACATTTTACAATGATGTCCACTTCTGTTTTTGCTAATCCCTCAGATTTTTCAGTCAAACTAAATAGATTTCCTGTATAATATTGTATATAAAATTTGATATACACTTCATTAAATAAAAAAAAATCATTTCTTCTTAGTTTCAGGGAATTTACTAAATATATCACCAAGAAAATTAAAGTCATCTAATTTTGAGACATTTGATGTCAAAGCTGATAATGTTCTCACAGTAGATAACTTAAAATCATGCTGAAATCTATTATACAATAAGTAAGATGTAACAAAATATTCAAATGCCCTGATAAGTATATCAGAATCATAATTTCTTGCTTCTGTACTTTAGGTGATATAATATTAACATTTTGTTTTAAAAATTGTTCTTATAATTGTTTTAAGTTACTAAAATAAAAAAAATTGATTTATGACCTGTACTGAAATAACGATATTCGATTTTTGAAAGAGAATATATATATATATATATATATATATATATATATATATATATATATATATATATATATATATATATATATATATTAAAGGACTGCGGATCATCAGACTTTGCTTCCAAACAAAAATAAACATATGTAAATTAACGAAGTGAGGAAGTGTGTGGGGAGAGAAAACAGTTTAAATGTGTCCATATCTGCTCACTCACTCATGTCTTCTCTCTCTCTCTCTCTCTCCCCCCTCACTTCCTCACTTCGTTAATTTACATATGCTTAATACGGCCCGTCAAAAATGTGTGAATTTTCTTTTCATTTTTTTGTTTGTAAGTAAAGTCTGATGATCCGGGGTACTTTAAATGGGCTGTGGTGAAATAATTTATTACATGGAACCTTAAAGTGGTCTGTTTTTATTTAAATTATTTGCTCTGGATTTACATTGAGCTCTCTGGATTTTATCCTCCTTAGGTTTACCCATACGGATTACCTAGTTTTTTCATAAACTAAATATCAATATCAATATATATATATATATATATATATATATATATATATATATATATATATATATCCAGCATGATAACATTCAATTTCAAGTTTTCAGAAAGTTTAATTAAATATATTAGAATACCGCCAGTGAAAAAAAAAAGATCCAAAGATTGGATCAACAGCTGATTGTTTGATTTATAGCATGTAACTGCTGAGACGAAACCCTGTTGATCAATGTTCTGATAGAGTTTTTCAAAAGTGAGGATTTATGTCTTATTTTAAACATGCTGCACAGAAGCAGAATTTTAGTTGTTGCTCTTGGTTCTGTTTGAGGTTTAAGTGATACACTAAATGGCAAATCATCAAATACTAATGGTGGATTTCTGGGTGTTACTTTTCCTCTAATAACCACTGTTTTATATTTAGATGAAAGACGCCTTTCACAAACAACAGTGTTTGGTTTCGTCGGAGTGTTGTCCCAAAGTAATGAATTTAACCTTTTTCCTCGCTCACTTTGATCTTGGGGAAGACGATTTACATAAAGCTTATCTTGTTCATTATAGTTATCACAACAAAGAGTACGTTTTGACTATTTTGAGAAAGATTTCGGGGTACTGAAAATAAGAATTATTAACTAAACTACCATTTTGTAAAAATTGCATGGTGCTCTAAAAAGTGTAAGAAGCTCATATTGTAAGGTCTGAAGAATTTGTATTTCGGAATTTAGGATTCACTATTGAAATTTTAAAGTTTGTATACATGTGGGAATTTTGTCATCTTCTAGAGTCTAAGATCGATTAAGAAATGCCAGGACGAGGGAATTTAGAATGGTGATTTTAGATTTTGGAAGATTAAAATTATCCTTTCTCGGGGATGAGAAGCAAGCAGTTTTAAAACCCATACACAACGCAGAAAAAGTCATCGAAATTACAGCTTAATCTTCTGGCCTATTAATAAAATAGTCAGATGTCCTTTATGGCATATTTGTTTAATTAACATCCCAACATAACAAATTTTCTTTGAAGTCGTAAAGGACGAAACGCGTCACTTGAAAACTTCTTTCCTCTTCGTCATATATATTCCCACAATATTCTTTTTGATATATTAAAAATTATATATCATTATCTCATTAAACACTTAATTCCCTACCTAACGTTAACTGCAAAATTTAAGGAAAAAATTTGAATATGTGTGGAGATATGTAAATATATGTGTAGGTATTTGTATATGTATATGCATATATACCGGTGTATATCGATACATGTATATGCGGTTATATGTGTAATTGCACATGTACATGAAAGTATGTATATGTATATATATATATATATATATATATATATATGCACACATATATAATTGAATTTAAAATTACGAACATCCCTCGTTCGGCTTCTCTTGTGGTCGCGCACCGATGGAACAAATTTAATCCATTGAAGACCTAAAGACAAAACGCGGCACACGAAAACTTTTTTTTACATTTTGTCATACATATTTATATCGATATTGTTCTTGATATATAAAAATTTATATATCTTTATGAAATATATATATGTGTGTGAAGGTATATATATATATATATATATATATATATATATATATATATATATATATATATATATATATATGTGTGTGTGTGTGTCTATGTATATATATATATATATATATATATATATATATATATATATTGCGTATATATATATATATCTATATATATTGCTGATATATATATATATATATATATATATATATATATATATATATGTCAATACAACAAAAGCACTAAAAGTATACATGTGTCAATGATCAATAGTTTCTGTCTTGTACTTTTCGTAAATATATACTGTATATAAAGGCGCACACACATTTGTATTTAACACACACAAACACACAAGCATGCACACACACACACACACACACACACACACACACACACACACATATATATATATATATATATATATATATATATATATATATATATATATATATATATATATATATCTAATCCGCTAACTCAGGAGTCGGGAACTTCCAGCCCCCGAGACACAGTTAATCATCGAAGGATTTTTTTATTTTGTCCCACCCGCCAACATAATACTTGGAGACTAAGTATCTAATTAATTTGCGGTGCAAGTAACAGAAAAATATCAGTTAGAGTTAATCGATTTAAAATGCAACGAATTTTTTTTTAAATTTTGGATTGCCGAATCGGAGAGACGAGTTCGAATTTAAGTCGTATCCATTACATTCACTTACGTGCTAATACCCTTGGGAAAGGTGTGAATCCTCTTCGGAGAAGGACAACTCTGAATTCAAAACCTGCGGAGGGTCGTTCGGGGACCCTGTGGCACGTAGAGCACAAAGTTTCTGTATTCGTTCCTTCAGAAATGTGGATGGTCCTGCACGAATCCTTCACCACTATAATCAAACTCATTTGCTGTTGTCGGGCTGTCAGTTTCCTAGGAACTGATCTGCTTGACCTTCATACGTCGAATTCGACGGGGGAGTCGAGAATATATATGAAGAATTTGGAACTTCCTCGTTGCTCACCTGTTCAGTCGATGACATTTTTAGCATGCGTCTGAAGAAATCTACATAAAAGGAACTCGTGGAATATATAAATTTAACTTAGCCTGGAAAAAAGTGACAGGTGCTAGTCATTTATCAAAGCTGAGTCTCACTAATAAGGAACAATGGTTGGAGAGAGAGGCGAGCTTACGTTTGACCCAAAGTAAGACACACATAATGAAATGGCGCTTATGTCTATACTAATACATAATTAAAAAGGGAAAAGGAATAGGATCGAACAGTATTGAAAACTAATCTTTTCGACTGTCTTCACTTTTGTCATGGATATTCAATAATG
>CAHIKZ030004817.1:1142500-1205000 GCA_903632075.3 Acanthosepion pharaonis | reverse complement strand
TACATATATAATATGTATACGATGGTTGTTCGAGGTATTCATTTCCTTTAATAGTCATTTAGTCTATGTATTTATACATTCATTCTTCAAAACTAATATTCTGTGTAAGACTTTCCAATTTCTATGTGGTTTACTTTGTTCAAACTGCTCAGATACTCTAACAAAGGATTACAGTTCATTGCCAACAAATTAGGGGTGCATGCACACTAGAAAGATCCCCATTGGCCAATATAGAGAGGAATGCGAAAAACGAAATATGCCGATCTTCAATACCTTGCCATTTTACCAATAAAGCGATTTAATCAATAAATAAAAAGCATTGACAAAAAAAAATCTCATCAGTAAATTTAAAACAAGACTCAACTCACTGTATAAACCAGAGTTATGTACCTCAAGATAGATTTTATTTACCTCAACATAAGCAACCGAGATAAAACCAGTTGCATACACTGCATTTTTTATCCTACAGCGACAGCACGTGGGAATTTGATAAACATTTAAAAAATACCAAATTTTTGAATATCTTCACATCGAAACTGATAAAGTAAAACAATTATAATAATTACTCTCGGTAAACATAGATATATCATATATATATATATATATATATATATATATATATATATCAGGTGCATTTTCACATTTCTTCGGGACATTCTAACGTATACATTTTCCCATATACAGGGTGCGATGGATAAATTGTCTAAATTACACGAAAACGAAGATAAAATTGGTATCTCATTTTGACAGATATATTTACGAAAATGATCTTGAAATACTAAAGAGTAAATTTATTCAATAAAATCGTCATTGGCATCAGCCATCACCTCCAGACGACTTCAGATTCTTCTACGTGTCTTTTGCACGATCTCCTTGTATAATTTGATGAAAGTTGACATAATCCTTGCCTACTGTCCTTCTTTGGTCTCTCGCTGAACTGTGCCCCATACATAATAATCAAGGAGTTACAGACTTGCATGCTGCAGAGCCCTGTTGCCAGACATATGGTCTTCCAGCAGCAACCCTCCTGACCTAGAGTATTACTACTTCCTCAAGCCCTTAATTTTTGGCCTCCATATTGTGTCTAAGGCTCTGTGGGTAAATGAATAGAGTCATAACGTCGCCAAAACTAGTGATCACTCCAAACACATTCGTAATCACCATTAGACTCATCCAACTCTTTCCAAATCCTCTGCCGTTTTCTCAGATTGACACCCAAAAACTCTGAAATATTCGTATTGTATGTTCGGCGGCAAATGTCAAGCAACGCAGCATACCGTTTCTAAATTTCTGGCGGAATGAATTACGTCACGGTGCTCTTTCCCTGACAGGCGACTGCCCAACTGACTATACTGAGAAAATTATGCCCTAAGTTAAATCTAAATATTTAGTTAAATGGGGGTGCGTACCAAATATTTTTCCTCTTCTATTTTTTTCGAGCTATCACTACTATGTTTTCTATATTTAATATAAATCATTTATAGCCACTATTTTTAAGGCATTGTTGTAAAAATTGATGTGTTTATAAAATACATCTTGGTTGGCAGAGTTATATTTTATAAACAAAGCAATTTTTATATGAGAAACATTTCCTAAGTAATAATTCTCTAACCAATATTTAAAAAAAAAATACGCTTAAATCAAGTTGTACAGATAATCTGGAAAAAATATTAAAAGCAAAATAATAATTTTTTAAATCAACATTTAAGTCAAAGTAATAATACTAAGTCTAAAACTGAAATCAAGAATGATAATAAATTGGGTAATTGCAGAAATCATAAGATTTGTTCATTGCAAAATTTTCCTAAAAATAAAGTTTTCCTCAATCAAAGAAATGAATTAACGGTAATCTGTAGGCATTTTATAATGCTACACTTTAAAATAGAATGAAAGATTTTTTTTTTTAAATATGCGCATTGCAATTACATATCTGTTATTTTACTAGTATAAAATAGCCAACAAAATATTTAATTAATTATTTGATTTTTCAACTTTAATATTGCCTTGTTGAATTGCGCATTCATTATATGTTTCGCATTTTAGGTTTCTTACATATATATATATATATATATATATATATATATATATATATATATATATAAGATAAACCTAAAAGAGCCAGCAAACCTACCTAGGTTTCACCTAAACGAATCGTCAGGGTAATGCTGTTCGGTTTAGGTGAAACCTAAAATACTTTTGCTTGGCTCTTTAGGTTTATCTTAGATTTGCTCTACTTCGTGTATTGAGCACTTTACGTAGTTACCTTTATTCGTCTTAGTTACTTGTTCTTGGTTCTTTTTTATTCCACATTTTTCCTAGGGTTCTGATTTGTTCTACTACAAGCTAAACAAGCCCATTTATATATATATATATATAAATACCCAAGGTTTTCCAAAATACATAATACTACCATTTATATATATATATATATATATATATATATATATATATATTATACTAGCGACCTCTTTAAGAATATTGTGTAGCGTAAAATAATTTAATTTCTTAAATATACTTTTGGTTTAATAAAACTATTTCACCTAATCTAAATTTTGTTTTCAACAGTTTGACGTGTCTAAGGTATCACTTTATCTAGACATGAATAATAACTCATTTTAGTTTATATAATATATGTTTTTTTTCATAAATATATATATATATATAATTGTTTTCAGTTTGCCAAAATTTTTCATCATAAGTTATCTATCACCGCCAGATGAAGGAAAATTATAGTTCCGATGAAAATATGATAATAATATTTTGGTCTACGTTATATTGAGCACCTATTAAAAAAAGTAAATGCTAAGAACTGTGGATTCTTAATCTGTCTGTTCTTTCTCTTTATTTGTATATATATATATATATATATATATATATATATATAAAAAAGTTCAAGGAAGACCAATTCAAGGAAGATATTTGTGTCACTAACGCACAAAAAAGAGAATGTCTAACATCAAAAATGTTTAACATCAAAAAGCATAAGAAACATTAATTCCTTAGTTAATGTATGGAAATGTATCTACTCTATGCCTGATGAAGGTCGCGAGACCAGAAACTCGTGTAGGAAAATTATAGAAAATAAAACATACATTATTTTTTTTAAATCCACATTGCAACCAAAAACTTTTGCAGTTTGATATACCCATTTCTCTAGTTGGAACACCTATCACTTCTTCCCGTTATATATATATATATATATATATATATATATATATATATATATATATATATATGTGTGTGTGTGTGTGTGTGTGTGTGTGTGTGTCTGTTTGTGTGTGTGTTTGTGTGTGTGTGTGTGTGTATAGGCAGAAACCTTTCTTTTAAACCTCTATCATTGAATAGGAGAGAGAAGTAAAATTTGATTAATTTTTTTTTTATTTCGTTTTTCCGGCATCCTTACATTTTAACGTTTATTGGGAGGAAGAGGGAGAAGAATCTGCTATTGCTGTTGCTTTTGTTGTTGTAGTCGTTGTTGTTGTTGTTGTTGTTGCTGCTGTTGTTGTTGTTAAAGGAATTATCTTAATGAAACACCAGCGATGTTCAACGGTACCAGCTAATTCGTCATACCCAAATATGCCTCAGGAGACTCTTATTAACCAGTTGTAAACTATAGAAGAAAGAAACGTAACTGAAAGGATCTAAAGGGAATGGTAAAACTCTTGCTGGAAGAATAATAACATGGTGAAGGTAAAAGATATCAGTCATCACTAGAATATAAAGAAGAATATCTAATTGTCTTTATAATGTTATTTCTTGCTTCTTGTTAAATTATATTGTTACTTTTTGTGCTTTTCCCTTTTTTTAATCAATCTACCTTAAACAAAGCGATACTCCATCTAATACGCAAGGGGTTACTGTGAGTGAAAGAACCGGTAACGCAGTCCTAGCTAAGAGGCAAGGGATAAACCTCCACTCCTGTTCAAAAGACCGGGTCGAAGTGAGAATCAGGCGATTCGAAAGGAGTCAATGAGTTACGCATACTTCCTTTTCAGTATTCACTTCGAGAGAGAAAATCCAGAAGAAATAATTTTATGACAAGAGACGTTTTAGTTGTGAGTAGAGCAGCCACCAACTCTTTGACATTGCGTGCAAAACATCTGCATTCTCTACATCTTGATATGTCACGATAGACAGTGTGAAGAGACCTGAAAAACTGACCCAAGCTCAGCTTCTCAACCCCGAGAGAAGCACCAGGTATTACAAAATCCCCAAACAGCAACAACAGAGTGGAGCAAAAGACCACATGACGTGGGAGAATAAATGGAAGCCTGTGTTGTGGTGAGTTGTAAAGTTGAATTTGCATGCTCCCGATGCGCAAAGAGAAACTGGTGTTCTATCATCATATTCAAGTTACGGAAAGTGTAACAGTTTAAGAAGCCTTTAGACTACTTGGGAACATACCAATAACCTTTATCACCACTTGATTTAATGCAGCCAGCTTTCAAGATCATCTAATACGCAAGGGGCTGCTGTGAGTGAAAGAGAAATGGAAGGTATTAGAAAGAACCGGTAACGTAGTCCTAGCTAAGAGGCAAGGGATAAACCCCTACTCCTGTTCAAAAGACCGGGTCGAAGTGAGAACCAGGCGGTAGACGAACCTATCTAATCTTATTGAAAAAGATAATAAATAAAAAAATTAGTAAATATAATTTCAGAGTTTACACTGGATATTAAAATTATAGAGTTAAAGTAGACTGTAAAAGGAACCGGAAACCCAATCCCAAACAGGAAAAAATATATAAACCTCATGTTATTGTGTACTGTAAACCAGGCGAAAGGCTAACCTATCTACTCCTTTTAAATACAGTTATAGTTTTAACCATAGCTTGTTTTAAACGTTATATGTTTAAATTAGATAAATATAAATTTTCCTAATATGCTATACTGAAATGGAAATGAGTCTAATCAGATGTGACGTCTTTCATTCTATCACATTTGTTAATTCTATTGTGATTTAGTCTCGAGGTTAAATAGATCTGTGCATGTAGTGTGTTTTTTTCCCTAGTTTTGTATCAATTTCCCAAACCCAGCTTTTCATCAAATCAGTTTGTTGTTGACTGTTTTCTTTTTTTTTTTTCCTTGACTACTTCCTTTCTTATCTAAGTATCACGTTTGTGAGTCTTTCCACCTTTACTGCAGTGGAGTCGACATCCATTTCCTTATTCAATTCCTTCTTTCCCCCCCCTCTCCTGTTGTTTCTCTCCCTACTTCTCTGTCTGTCTGTTCGTCTGATTTTCATGCTCTCATCCTTCACCAGATTGAAATCCTTCCAGCCCCATCCATCCAAGGCCTTTCCCCCATCTTGAATAACAGATTGCTTTCCGATTCACTAACTTATCAAACTTCACTTTGCTTCTGGTGTAAAAATTCCTACCGACGCTGCTTGTCTGTCTTTACCTCGATCAGAAAAGAGAAACGACCTTTCTCCCCTTATCCATTCCCACCCAACACCCTTCATTTTTTTTTTTCTCCAAACTCAAAGTCACTCTCGAAATAAAAGGTCGAACATTGCTTGGTGTAGGTTGGGGCCGTTTTGGGGGGAAAATATGGCTGTATTCAATGATAAATGCCAATATTAAAAGCACGGAGGTACTTTTTGTCACTGTGCAGACAAAAGATTCTTCATGAAGGCCTAGTGCCCGGGGGTTGAAATGTGCTGTATATAAAGATATGAAAGTGCAGGATGATTGCCATTGCGTCTGTCTAAGTATACCTTTCTCAGCTAAACATTTTCTCAGGTTTATTGAATTGAAACAAATTGTGGAATGTAAAAGGGTCGAATAGGAAAGCTTCCTCATATTCATCATGCAGTGGATATAGAACAAATCTTGTTTTATAGAGAAAATAATGAGATTTGAAAATGCACCTCATAATCTATATATTTATATGCAATATTTATGATACATCTGGGTTTACCGACGATAATTATTATAATAGTTTTACTTTATCAGTTTCAGATATATTGTCAGTAATATTAGATCATTGCAAAAGTTCGGGCACGATTAGAATATTATACACAAAATTTTACAAGCACACAAAAAGAAACAAACATATTTTGTCTAGTATATATTCTCCATTGTGTGTACCAAATGTTTGCCATCGTTCTACAAACATGGTGATGCCATTTCCGTAAAAATGTCGTGTTTTGTCTGGAAGAAGGTTGTTTGCGATTGACTGTAAAAATTATTTTCTAGAGAGCGGAAAAAATAAAAATCCGAAGTTGGCAAGTCAGTAGAATACAGCGTCTGCTGGAAGGGTTTTCCTACTTAAATTCCTTAACCTCCTGCAAAGTCTCATTTGCAACATGCATATTGCCTTGTTATGGTGATTTTCTAAACGCAAGTAGATGTGGCCTACGGCCAAAAGAAGGAAGAAGCTAGTGAGGATCGAACTCAGGGCTTGAGTCGTTCAGGTGGAAAATGTTATGTTTTCGAGTTGACAAAATCGGCCATTTTTTTCTTGAAACCAAGTCACTCAAATGTCGAAACTGATTCTGAAACTCTTAGCAATCTCATCCATCGAACAATTTTTTTTTCATTCTCGAGAATTGCAAGCAGAGCGTCTTTATCGACGTACGAAGGTCGCCCGGGACGTGGTTGATCATTTAGGTTAAAATCACCCTGACGATTTATGCCAAAGCACGTGTTGACCGTCCGATGACCTGGAGCACGGTCCAAATAAACCTTCTGATTGTTTTATGTTTCAGTTCTGTCACTTACTCGTTTCCGAAATGCATTGAGCAGAACAGGGTGAAAAGAAAACATTTCATTCTCCATCTTTAAGGCACTCATTTGTAGAGAAAACCTCAACAGACAACAAAAATCTGACTAGCAATTGAACTATGCAAGTTTTCAATCTCGAACGGACCAGAAATCGGCATAAAAGTTCATTGTCAAGTTCGGCTAATTTTATATTAATAAGGAAAACCAGGCACCAACTCTTGCAATGATCTAATAATTACTTGAGACACAGCTTTACTTTAATGACTCACATAAAATCTTAAATTAAATTATGTATCATTCTATAAAATAATTGAACGAGTAAGTTAATGTCTGTAGTTTTCATCTCCAAGATTATACTTAAATACATAACATATTATGAAGTACTTACTTTGATTAAACGCGTTACTTAGGGCGATTAATTCACTAATTATTTCAAAATTTATCAAGAACAGTAAAATGATTAGTGTGTTACTTAAATGAGAGTTTTTCAATCATTATAAAAGAGGGTTGAAAACATTAACTCGAATGTCTGCAACTTGAAATAATGCAAATGTAACTTACATCAAAAATTATTATGAACAAATTATAAGTTTTATTTATAAGTTTTATTCTGCAAATTTAATCGACTATTTGAGTTGATGCTGTTTTCCTCTTCGGCCTGCTTCACGCCTAGTCTCTAAGAGACGATATCCTACAAAAATTCCATCAAAATTCTATCCTTAAAATGACTTGATTTTTGTTGTCGTCTTACGCGTTTTCTTTTTTCATTGTCGGATACATTTAATAACATTTAATAATTCAGTTGAGAAGAAATTGCTGCAATTATTGCCTCCTTTGGAAATAACAAAGAGAATTATTTTTGTTTTTGTTTTTTTATTAAAGTTTTCTTCAACTGATTATCTTCTACATACAGTAGCCCTGAGGAACATAGGCGATCATGGATCTCCACAACATTCTTTCTCACGTGACTCTTAGCAGTTTTTCTCCTGTAGCTAAGGCCTTCACCCTACGGTTCTACCACCCATTTTTACAAGACGTGCAGTTTCTGAATCACTGTCTTACCCTACCTCTCATGCCCTTAATATGCTCCGTGATGGTGGCTTTTTTCTAAGCCCTCCTTCCTCATTTTGTCTCCAAATATTGCCAGCTACCTTTCTTGATTTTGAGTAAGTGTTCTTTCCGCTGTCATTCTCTGTAAGACTTCCTTGTTGCTTGTTCATCCGTCCATCGAATTCTCAGTAACCTTCTGTAGAAATCCATTTTACAGTTTCGCATTTCTTTCGCCTTCCTTGAGGAAATTGTCCAACATATAATAAACAGATGGCTATAAAAAAGGTACTATTGTTCATTTAAAGCTAATTTATTTTAATAATACAGGGTGTTTCAAAAAATTTGATATCATTTCGCAATCTAATAACTTTGTTAGATCTCCTTCAAATGACTTCAAATCTTAATAGCATCTTTATGTTTAATGTTTGTTTTATGTTTTTATGTCTTTATGTTTTTTGTGTTTTTCTTATTTGTATTTTATGTTCTTTAATCTTTTAATCTTTTTTCTTTACAGGTATAAAAAATGCCGTGTCTCACGCGGTGAACATTTGTGAAATCGTTCACATAATCCACATGCTTTTTGAATTTCTCATTCAGATTTGGAAGAATAAATCTTACGATCTTCAACATTAATACTTTTTTTAATTTCATTTGCCTTAATCATGTACTTTCTGTGATATTTACATCTCAAAGCATATCAAATGTTTTGAAACACCCTGTACTTTGATAATTTTTAAGTCACATTGCAATATTTGTAAGTAAAATGACGCACTAAAATAATCAAACGAATGATTTGTTTTAAGTTCTCTTCGGTACACTTTAGATCTCCAAATGTTATGGAATAAAAATGTACATATAAAAACAAAAAAAAAAAAACAGGCACAAGCGCGGATTCGAAATCAGAATATTATCATTGATAACTCTCTCCTCCAATTTGCAGATCCTAGTTACTATATTCATATTAATTGATATAATGCAAAAATATCCCAATAATAAAATCGTTCAACAATTCTTCATATCTATTTACACTTTGATTCATGGTTGCAATTACAAGTAATCCATAATAATATTTTAGATCAAACCCTATAAATTGTACCTCTCTAATTTCATTGCGGTCCGCGTTTCCTATAAAAATGATTTTAAACATAAATTAATATTATTTTAATTCAGTTTAATTCAGTTTTATGATATTTCTTATGTTATTTTACATTTGTAAGTATTGTTAGGAACATATGATTGTATTTAGAAAAAAAATGTGTATTATACATGGGAAATTACGGTAAATCCAGCTCTAAACCGGAGAATGGAAAAAAAAACTGGTGCCCCATAACTCGCTTCTTCGGGTAGATGATACTCGACAGCCCAGGAAGACAGAGGAAGAAAAAGTCGGGTAGATGGAATTCAGCAGACAAAGAAGGCAGTCTATCTAGGGAAAGGAAAACCCTGATTTTAGACCTCTATTGCCTTGCGTTCATACCCAAGCACGGGAAAGGCTACAGAATTAAATCCAGACAGAAAACCTGGAGTGGAGCCCCGAAGGCGATTGGCTGCAAACGCTGACAACATTCCGGTTACTCCCGCCACCAAAGCGGCCCCAAATGTAATGCACTGTATTACTTTGGACCTTGTCGGTACGGGCGAGCTCGTGGCGCATGGGATCTTAGAAACGCACGGCCTTCTTACACTATTGCCTGTGCCCTGGGGAAGTCACTTTACATTATGCGATACCACCCAGAAACTATAACTCAGCTCCGCTCTATATACTCGCTTCTTCGCGTAGATGATACTCGACAGCCCAGTAAGACCGGGGAAGAAAAACCCTGATTTTAAACCTCCACTCCCTTGCGTTCATACCCAAATACGGGAAAGGCTACGGATGTAAACCTAGACAGAAAACCCGGAATGGAGCAGCGAAGGCGATTGGCTGTCAACGCCGACAACATTTCAGCAACACCTGCAGCCAAGCCATCTCCAAATGTCATGCTCTGTATTCCTTTGGATCTTGTCGGTACGGCCGACAGTTGCGTCATATAGACTGGGCAGCGCACGGCCTCCATAGACCATCGACCAGGCCTAGGTTTTGGAGAGGTCACCCCGGTTTCACCACCAATTTTAATTTCGACCAAACAAGGCTCTTCTTTTTCTCGGATGCCTTCCATACTTAACCTTGATATTTTACGATCTCTTTATTCATGATATCCAACGCATTTATCTTAGAATCGTTAGCAATAAAATTAAATTCTACATTGGTCTTATGCTTAGCAATGCTTGCGCTAATGCCGCTATTCATCATCATCTTCACCATCATCATCATCAGCAGCTACTATTGAATCTCTGCTGCTTACTATTATATGTTCAATTAAGCCATTAAGAGATAACGTACAATTCCAAGCTTCATTCATTTTTATCCAGTCTCTTCTAAAAGCCTGAAGCTAAATTCCTGCACTGTCACACGCAATAAATACAGGGCTGCCCTTAAATATGTCCATCAGTATTAACTCTGTTTTTAATTTTATTTTATACAAAGTTAGTATTCTCTCAATATGCAGACAACAGACATTGAAATGTCAGTCAAAACAATGTATTTCTTAGCATTTCCGACTTCAAACCCTGTGTTTGGTTGCTCTGAGTAGTCACACTATTTATTTCAACGAACTAAACACACATGTGATGCAAATACATTAGTATTAGTAGTATCTTCTGAATACTAATGCAAAACTGTGTTCGCCGATAAATTGGTACATGAAAGAAACCTAGATATATAAAAATGGTATGGAAAATACACCAGTATCGTTTGTCACCTCATCAATTTAATAGCCCAAGAAAGTTTATAGAAAATCGATAGCAACACTGAAGACAAATTTCGTAAAATACATCTATTGGATGCTTTAGCACTCATCCTCAGTGACGTTTCTAGCCGAGGTTCATTAGGGGTTTCAAGTCTTTCAACATCGTAAACCCTATCCATGGTGACACAGCCGATACTGATCGGGTATCGACTTGGGTACCTTCCGTTAGCTACAATTTTTTTTCATTTTCCTAATTGCGCACCCTGCGACTCCTCTTGACAATTTATTGTCCAATCGTGGATCACTTCCGGTTCACCAGCACTGTGCGCTCTTCCATAAAAAAGGAAGCAAATGCACAATTTCTATCTGATCAGGAACATGGCGGCGTGCTCGGCTTGAAGTGGTAAGTACTAATTTGATTCCCCTCACTGAAACATATACACATACATGCACACATAGAGAAACCTCGTTCAAGCATTACATTCTAATTACAGTTATTCCCAATTTCTATCATGCTAATCATTCGCCGAAGGAAAAGAAAAAAAAAAGTCCTTCTCCTCCTTCCTACTTTTCCTTTTTCATCCTAGACCCTCCCAATATATAACTTACACAAACACATACACATCAATGCCGTCGCCCACATATACCAACATATACATATATAAAAAGAACTATAAAACTTTGCTAAAAACACGCCGATTATGATTAAAAGGGGAAATATTTCCACAGGATGGATTGGTTTATCATATATAGAATCTGTCAAGGAAAGGTTCTCACTGATGAAAACATTAGTGTTGCCATTGTGACCTGCTGTATAAACCATAGCTGGGCTCTGTGGGTGTTGATTAAACATAAATGTGCCTGAGCAGGCGTCTGCAATGGGGATTAACTAGCTGCCCATGTAGACTGACATTCTGGGATTCGAGTGACATTTAATCTGTTTATTCCTCTATTCCATAACGGATTGGGGCTGATCTGCGCTCTCTGTGGTCAACATGACTATTATTTTTAATATCCTTTAATATATAAGTAGAATTATTCTCATGTGATTTCATTTTTTCTGTTTTTTAATAAAAGCAGTTAACTCTACACCAAAGACCACGTTAATAACCTGGTAGTGAAATTTAGAATTTTTTGGTTTTATGTGAATTGATTTTGATATTTTGCAGTATATGGCGATACCTTTGTTAGGTTTTCATTATTCTGTGGAACCTCCTGTTTTATTTCAGATTCCACAGTTTTTCGGGTGAACCAGGTTAAGAGTCTCTCTCCTTTTTAAGAACTATGGGACATGGAAAAGTCACAACGATGAAGAAAAGTGTGTCATCATCAAGGAAAAGACGAAAGGCACCACTCTTCACGTCATAGCGGAGAAGTCAGGTCGTCACGTGAACGTGGTTAGACGATTCTTAAGGAACCATTCGCCAAGGAAGAAACGATCCGATTGTGGGACCGCCAAGACTGGCACAATACAGAAGCGAGGTATATGAGTCGTAAGTTACGTAGGGACCCCGGACAAACAAGCGAGGTCATTTTCACCGTCGGTGGATTGCTCATGGTTATGGGATCTTACCCATAATAACAAAAATGGACTATTCCAATGTCTTGCAGTAATTGTCTGAACGCGATTCTGTTTCGGACTGCCTCTGACTCGACTCTTGACTCGACTTGAACTACTCACTCCTTTGAATTAATAAATAAATATAGACACCCACACACGTGGGCATCATGTGGCACAAGACCGGTTTAACGTGGGATCTCCGAGCCCGTAGGATCGGACAAAAATATGCCCATTGTACCCGTATTCAGGCTCGGTTTACCTCCCCGAAAGAGAATCCGCCCTTCGGCGAATCCTTTTTCGTGTTCTTCCCTGCCCGAAGGCCGAGAGTTCAACCGATCTGTCGTTCAAGACTTGAGCGACCGACTCCTTGCCTACTCCTGAGGTGCAGTATTTATTAAGTATGGAATAGTCCATTATTATTATTATGGGTAAGATCCCATAACACTCATATACTATGCCTTCCGTACCATGCCTTCCGTGTGATCTCTCCTAAAACTTCTTCCACGATGCCTTGTGACAAGGAATTTGAGGTTTCAATAAATAATAAATAATTCAATAAATATGATCTTTTCTTATTCAGGTTGAAAAATATCCGAAATATTTTACAAGAGACTCTCTATAAATCTATTCGTTTGGTACGTTTTTCTCAAGATTTAGTTCTGAAAACATGCATTCTAAGTGTGAAAACTGTTATATGAGAAGAAAGTGTCTGGGCCGAAACTGTAGTTTGAACATAGATCGCCCGACAACAAACACAGGCGATCCCATTATTGAATAAGTAGATCACATGTTAGCAAAAGAAATGTATATTTGAGAATTAGCGTGGTGTCTAAGGGGTCACTATACGGATTACTATACGGATCACTATTCGGTAATTACTATTCGAGCGAGTATTATCAAGCAAGTACTATTATTGCGAGTGATATTCGAAGGCGACTGACACCAGTATTGTTCAACGGTGTTACTATAGTTGTATCAGCAATTACAAAGTCTCTACTACTACGAGCATTATGAAAGTGACAATGTGTATTCGTTGACATCACAAAAGTATATTAAAGCTGTTAGCCGTTTTGACATCGGAAAAAAGGAAAATATTATGAAAAATGTAAAACAAATAAATATGATCTTTTCTCGTTCAGGTTTAAAAATATCCCAAATATTTTACAAGAGACTCTCTATAAATCTATTCGTTTGGTACGTTTTTCTCAAGATTTAGTTCTGAAAACATACATTCTAAGTGTGAAAACTGTTATATGAGAAGAAAGTGTCTGGGCCGAAACTGTAGTTTGAACATAGATCGCCCGACAACAAACACAGGCGATCCCATTATTGAATTAAGTGGATCACGTGACCATGGGAGAAACGCAAGTAGGAAGTCGTTTGACGTCTAATTCGGATCGCATTTCTACTTTAACCTCTATTAATATACGGAGCGCTATTCTCTACTCGATTCAATATACGATTTCTCTGTTTGGATCACTATATAGATTATTATTTGAGTGAGTATTATAGAACAAGTACTATTAGTGCGAGTGATATTCGAAGGCGTCTCACACCAGTATGTTCAACGGCGTTACTATAATTGTATCTGCGATTACAAAGTCTCTACTACAACGACTATTACGAAAGTGACAACGAGTATTCGTTGGTATTACAAAAGTGGCAACGACTGTTCGTGGACATCACAAAAACCTGGCGGTTGGGCAAATGGTTGGGTCTATTTCGGAGTTGCGATTCACCAACGTTTACGACCTCAACTGGAGAAGATATGCTGTGGGCGACTCTCATTGAGGACACACTTGTTAGCCCAGTCAGGGTGCCTAAAGAGGTTAAAGTGACCGCAGCCGCCTAATGTAATCTCCTGAAGGCGATATTTGATCTTTAGCTAGAAGACATCCAGCTACTATTCTATGGACTCTCGTATTTATACAAGGGTCACCCAAACATTCTTTGGTACCTACAAGGTGAAAGGTTGACTGTGTGGCCACAAGTCTCTCTGGATCTCAACCCTATCGAAAATATTTGGTCCATCATCAAACAAGATGTTTATGCCGACAGACGTCAATTTACGTCGAAAGATATCTTATGTGCGACCATCAAATCTGGAGCAGAGGCAGTTCAAAGTGATACAAAAAATGATAGATTCCATGACTAATATGGTTTTTGAAGTCATCTGTCGAAATGGTGCTAATGTGGCCAAATAATTCATCATGTCAATAAAGCTTATAATATTAGTATGGTTTTCTGTTAAATATTAATTCAAGGTATATATGTATCATTATCGTTCATTTTCTCAAAAATATCTAGGTGGGCTATTTTCTTTCAAAAGATATTAGCGTGGTTCATGCAAAAACTGTCGAATCTGAAAAAAAAAAGACACTACACAGAAGAATTTTAGCACAACACTTGGGTTGCTATATTATACAAACCAAATGGAAATTTTATTTATATAACTCAAACTCCAGATGTACAAATCCACAATTCGCTCTTGCATGGAATATTGCTGCCATATCTGGTCTGACGCCCCTTCTGTTTGCCTCGGGGTTCTTGATAGGCTCCAGAGGCGGATATGCAATGTGGTTGGCCCTACTCTGGCGTCTCGTCTACAGTCACTTTCTCACAGACGCGCCGTCGCCTCCCTCTGTCTGTTCTACAAATACTTTCATGGAAATTGCTCCGAGGAGCTGCATTCGCTGGTTCCCAGACGTCATGAGTTCCAGCGCCTTACGAGGCTGGCATCCCGCACTCACCCCCTCACTGTCGAAACTCCTAAATGTAGCCGTCTCTTCTATTCTAATAGCTTCATGTCTCGCACCTCTCGCCTGTGGAACTCCCTTCCATTCTCCTGTTTTCCTGTGAGCTATAATCTCCAGCTATTCAAATGTAATGTCAATCGACATCTCCAGTTGCCTTAATCTATCCACTACCCTCATTCTTTCTTCTATCACTCCTATCCGATTTTCCTATTTCCTGTAACCCCTTGCATCCTAGTGGCTTCCCGCCTTGCTTGGGGTGAAATGCTTTAAAAATAAAATTCACAAGAAACCGAATAGCGTGGTTCGGGGTGTCAGTTTCATTAAGGGCCTTATAATATTTACAAGCCATATTTTCTGTATCGTATTGAATTCAGGATTGTATGCCTTTCTCGGCGGCTTACTGGAGTGATGACAGAAGATAGCGTTTGACGTTGTATTTAACATTTTGAAGCTTGGCACGGTGTAGTAATGGATAGCGGCTCGAATTGAGGAATCGGAAAGCCGAGTTCGAATTCCAATCAAAACCATTAACTTCATTTACGTTCTAATACCCTTGGGGAAGCTATGAATCATCTTCTTCTCCCGCCAGCTGTTGGCAAATAGCTGGACTGACCAGGTTCTATAGACTTGGATGACAGCTGGTCTACGGCAGAAAGAAATGGCAACCTACTGCGGGAAAAACAATCTGCCTCGTCAGTCAAGTATCGAAAGATACATGATCGCCTAAGCGTCTATCACGCATGGCACGTAACTGATGTGTTTTCGTACTTGATCGATGTAAATGCAACGACGTACATTACAGTTAGTGATGACGACAGATATAACGTCTGAAAGTACATTATCGAATAAATAAGGATTCTTAGTAAAAAGGAAAGAAATTAACTTTTTGACACTGTGCTTCAATTCATCTGCTCACCAATTTACATATATATGTATATACTTCAGATTATATTTCATAACTTTACACAGCTGATGCATATTGAATACTGCATTCAGGCACACACACACACACACACACACACATATATATATATATATAGAGAGAGAGAGTAATTTTCTCTGTAGTTAATGTTACACTAGACATAGGAAAAAAAACAGGAAAAGAAATATCATTTGGTACACCCCTCCGTTCAACCAAAAGGTTAGTATTAAACTAGGACAGAAATTCTTAGCTCTAATTAATAAACACTTCCCCACCAATAGTAAGCTTAGTAATATATTCAATAAGAACACCCTAAAATTGAGCTACTGCTCTGATAATCTTGAACGCATAATAAAAAAACACAATAATAAGATCTTGAACAAACCCCATGCCAAAACAGTATTAATAAAAACTCTGCACTTAAATCAGACGATAAAAGGAAAAAATTATGCAACTGTAGAAACCAGAAGACTGCCCATTAGAAAATAAATGTTGTATTAATTTGTGGTATACCAATGTACTATTTCATCCACAGAGAGCCCTAGCACTAATATGATATACATTGGGTCCACGAAGAATAATTTTAAAGATAGATGGAGGCAGCATAAGTGCTCCTTTAATAATATAAACAAACGAAATCAGACTTCACTATCAAAATATTTTTGGCACCTGAAGGAAACAAATAAGACACCAAAAAGTTAAATGGAAAATTATTGACAAGGCTAGAATATGTAAAGCTTGGGATGACCCATGCCCTTTGTGCCTCCATGAAAATTGCACATCATTAAACTTCTAAATAATAATAATCTATTAAAAAATAGACACGGTTTTTGTAGGCATCATCAGATTTTGGTTTGAATTATTAGATAAAAAAAAAATTATATAACTTGTTTAACAAATAGCCCAATCATCAGATTCATAGTAGGAATAATTAACTACAAACATGCATACTACATAACACACGTCATAATCCATAGCCTAAATTAGTAGTTTAAATACCTTTTATATATAAGATAACCCTTTATGAAGTCGTCAAAAAACTAAACGTTACGAAAGTTTTCCTTTTTTTTTTTTTTTTTTTTTTATATGCACAATTCCCTTTCATAATAAAATAAAATAAAATAAATAAATAAATCTCCATAGACAAGCAAACTAGACGATGGCCAATACATCTTCCGTTTCATTTTGACACCCACCTTTCCCGACTTGACACCTTGAAAGTATCTCTATACCGCTACTCAATATAAACACCCTACACTCGCCTACCCAATTTAGAAAATTCACCATAGCTGTTACCATGGGGATTTTGATTTCAATTTTAAAACAAGTAAATTTCAGATATACGTTATTCCAACAAAAATTTCGCTTGAGGATGGAACGGAGCCCATTTTACTTTCAACTCAATTTAATTTAAAGGATTATATTGAAGTTTTCAGCTCTAGTTTTGAAACATGAGACCTCTTATGTAGCGATTTGAAATCATATTTTTAAATAAATAATTATATATATATATATTTATGAATAAAAATGACAATAGGAAAACTGGTAATTGCTGACGCGTTTCGTCCAATGTGGACTTTATAAATATTGTCTTCTCTACCGATTAAATCGGAGAAATTTTCATATATATATATATATATATATATATATATATATATATATATATCAATAGAAATTAAATTATAGCTGCTGAACCCTTCATGCATAGATCTTCCACTCCTTAGCAGCCTGAAAATTTACTGACAAATCGATTTCTTGAATTGCTTAATTTTCTCGATTTTTTTTTTAATATATATATATATATATATATATATATATATATATATATATATATATATATATATATATATTTAGATTCTTCGTTTATATGGGTGTTGCCCTTTCTCTTTAATGCTCCAAAGGAGGCAACAAATATTTCATACTCGATCCTAAACGATAAAAAAAGGTGCACACTTAAATGGAAATGCTGAAAATTAAGACACACAAAGACAGAAGGAGGGGTTCCGCAAAAAAGAAATATCCTTTTCTTCCCTAGAAAGCGTTAAGAACGGAGGCGTGTGTATTGTTTCCGTCGTTTCTCTGTACAAGACGCCACATGCATCTCTCGCTCCGATTCACTTTTACATTTCTTGCTAATATTGTTTATTGAAATGTTCGATTTCTTTTTTATTTAATTTTTTTTTCTGGGGATGGGTTCAATTATTTTGGTGTTGGGATATGTGTGGTGCATGTTGGATCCGGGGTTACTTGGGTGACATTGTGAAGTAGGCGTTGGTGCGGAAGTGGGATGGCTTACTGTGTGCCGGTTGCATTTGAGTCTCTTTTACTTTTCTTCATTATATTATTCCTTATTTAAATTTCCTTCGTTGTTTTGAGGATTTCATTCTTTCCTTTCTTCTATTTTATTCTTGTTTTACTTTTATGCTTTTCTATTTATTGGTGGATTAAAATTCATTCTTCACCATTGGGTAATTTCTCGATTTTCATCTTTTTTTCTTTTGTCTTTTTCTTTCTTTCTTTCTTTCTTTTTGCATCTCTGTATGGTTCATTCTTTTTCATTCATAAATTCTAAGAATTTGGTTTTCTTTGTTTAATTCTTTCTCTCTTTCTTTGTTACATGGCATGCGTTTACTCATATTTTTTCTCTTTATTTTTTCATTGCTGTATTTTTCCTTTATTATTCTACAGATTTTATTACTGCTTTATTTCATTAATTCATTCTTTTATTATTGCTTTATTTCATTCTTCCTTTATATGATTCATTTGTTTTTTCATTTACTATTTCTTTGGATATATATATATATATATTTTTTTAAGCATTACTCCCCGAGCAAGGCGTGAAGCCACTAGGATGCAGGGGGGTTGCGGAAGATTTGGAGCGAGATCAGATAGGAGTGATAGAAGAAAGGATGAGGAGAGGGATAGTGGGTAGATCAAGTAAACTGGAGATGTCGATTGACATTACATTTGAATAGTTGGAGATTATAGCTCCCAGGGAGACAAAAATAGAGAAGGGAGTTCCCCTGGGGAGAGGTTCAAGATATGAAGCTATTGGAGTATTTAACACTTTCAACAGTGAAAGGGTATGAGTATGATGCCAGCCTCGTAGGACGCTTGAATTCACGAAGTCTGGGAACCAGCGAAAGCAGCTCATCGGAGCGATTATCAGGAAAGTATTTGTAAAAAAGACAGAGAGAGGCGACGGCACGTCTGTGAGAAAGCGACTGGAGACGAGATGCCAGATCAGGGCCAATTATATTGCATATCTATCTCTGGATCTTATCAAGAACCCCGATGCAAACAGAAGGGGCCCCAGACCATATATTGCAGCAATACTTCATGCAAGGGCGAATGGTTGATTTGTAGATTTGAAGGATCGATTTCGAGGATAAAAATTTTCTGGCACGGCACAGGGAGCCAACTTTCCTTGCGGTGGAAGAAGCAATTGCCTTAATGTATTTGTTCCATCTCAGGTCAGTAGACAACGTGAGACCGAGCAGCCGCAGAGAGGTGAGCATTAGACATTCTAATGGGGGGCAAGGAAGGAAGGTGATTAATAGAGAGCAGTCTTGTTTTTGAGGCGTTAAAGTTAACCAGCCAATTACTGCTCCAGTTCACAACTGATTGGAGGTCCTTTTCGAGACGAACGTCCAGGTTAGTTTTGACAGCGATACGAGATTTGTTTTTGAGGCAGGAGTAAATTGTAGTGTCGACCGTGTAGATGCCTACTTGGGAATCTATGGAGTCAGGAAGATCGTTGATGATGATAAGGAACAGAGTAGGGCCTAGGATGGAGCCTTGGGGAACATCTGCGTTCGTTGGAGGAGAATCCATTGAGAACGACCTTCAATTCACGGTGTGACAGGAATGATTATATTAAGTCAAAGAATAGACCTGTAATACCATAACTCTGGAGCTTGCGAATAAGGCCGGCATGCCAAACCCAATCAAACGCTTTGGAGATGTCTAGGGCCACGGCACGAGCTTCTCCGTTATTCTAAAGAGCTTGGTAGACAATTTCAGTGATGGCCGTAAGTACATCAGTTGTAGATCGGGAAAAGCGGAATCCATGTTGCTTGTCTGAGAGCAGATTATGAGATGTAAGGTGGTTAACTACTTCGGCATTGATTAAAGCTTTGATGACTTTGCCGAAGAGGAGTGACTTATATGGGTTTGTGTGGTATAAGGTACCCACAAGCACAATTACACAAAATTTGAAAGAAAACATTGAAGTAATATACTCTCGTCCCACTTAGTATGTACAATCAGTGCCCTGAGGTAAACAATGAAATCAACGTCGAAAATAGGAAAACAAATTTAAACTTTTAAAATAAGCTAAAATTGCTTAATATTCAGTACTAAATAATTATTTTGAATGATTTAAAAAGATCGAGAAATATTTTCAGGTCTATTATTGAATTAAAAATACACAAACATAGACAGGTACATAATTCGAAGGAAATAGAAAAACCTGTGGAAATTTCGCCCACCCAGGTGTTAGTGGAAAACATTCCTCAATAGTTTACCTTAATTTAGTCAGAAAGATTTAAAAATATTTTAGAGCCATCCAAGATTCAAAATTTCCAAGCCTTTTTAATTCACATTACTTATGTGCATGAATGCAAATTACGAAATAAAATCTTCCCATTTATCATGATAAATTTCATCATGGGACGAAACAAGTTGGTAAAGAAAATTTTTCCTTTTGATTTTATATATAATTTGTATGCATATATATATATATATATATATATATATTGTCTGAAACTAGTCGAGGAATCTAAATGAAATAATAATAAAAACGAAAGAATATTAATATACAACCCAGTGTGTCTGAATATTTTTAATTTTTTAATATTTTTTATTTTTCAATATATATATATATATATATATATATATATATATACGCGTGTATGTGTGTGTGTGTATTATTTTGGGATATTAAAAACTTGTTAAAAATCGCTATATAGTGACAATTACGTTTCAACACTATAACGTGTCTCCTCAGGTGATATCAAACTACTGGCGAAAGATTAATCTAATTTCAAAAGCACTCGAATGTGACCCACGCTAAATTTAAATTCACCGTAAAAAAATAATATACGTTATGACCTATTCGACTGATTAATCACGGCAACACCCACAAACCTTTTTTTTTTTTTCAAATATTCGGCTTTTGAAATTAATCTTTCACTCGGCAGTAATTTAACATCACCCGTTGAGACACATTTGTAGTGTTGAAACATAATTGCCATTATGTAGGGATTTTAAACATGTTTTAATATCCACTAATACATAATATTTAGCTCTACTCTGTATTGATCCATCTTTTAAATTAAATGATAGGTAGAGTGGAATTATACACCAGGGTGTGTGTGTGTGTGTGTGTGTGTGTGTGTGTGTGTGTGTGTGTGTGTGTGTGTGTGTAACGAATGCACGGCCGCAATTTTCGACGGATTTGCACTAAAATTTACATGCATATGCTCCGAATTAGCCGAAAGCCTAAGACCGACTTCGCATTTCCCAACTCACATCGATGGTGGAAATAATCGATTTTTTCATGCTTCTGCAGCAGTTTTCATTTAGTTTGCTGCCATTTCTACTGGCCAGAGTGAATAGGCAGGAAGATTTTATTGACCAGCGTGAGAGCCAACAGCTGACTGACACGAATGTTAACTAGCATGCTAGCATGCAGAAAAAAACTGATAGCTGCATTCGTCACAAGTAGGAAAAAATTAAATCTGCATGGCACTTTACTCCAATTCGCTTGCTTAAACTCAACGTTGATTCTGATTCCGCAGAACTGGGTTGGATGTGAAAAAGTATTTGTTGTTAACATTCTTTTTTCATTCGGTTTTTCCAGTTACGAGTCCTTTTTTAAAGCTGATCGTTTTGTGTTCATTTTGTTTAGTTCTTTTTCGTAACAAATTTAATGTTTAGTATAGAGCTTAGAAAAAATTCGCAAGAAGTAAGGCATGTAGCAACATCAGCACGGCAAAGGGCACTCCTTTAAAGGCAAGGAACGGCAAAAATATTTTATGTCAAGCGATAGCGATTGCTGTATGAGTCGTACGATTTTTGAATCAAGTACGGACAACGCCGGGCCATGCTGCTAGTATATATATATATATATATATATATATATATATATATATACTCTCGTTATTAACTATTGAGAATTGTAGAGAAAGGCTAATTTTAAAAACAGTCGCTGCTCCAGCTATTATCGCATTGCTCTTCAGTTACGTATATATATATATATATATATATATATATATATATATATATGTGTGTGTGTGTGTGTGTGTGTGTGTGTGTGTGTGTGTGTGTGTGTGTGTGTGTGTGTGTGTGTGTGTGTGTGTGTGTGTGTGTGTATGTGTGTGTGTAAATATGTAGAAAAATAGGAAAGAACACGTTAGGTAAATGATCCGGAGTTCTTTAGAATTTTTGTTTTTATTTTTAAAAAACACGGCCCCATGCAGAAGTAGAGCTTAAATTATAATCATTTTTTTAAAAAAATATGATTCTTCCGCTACATAAGAGTTCTTATGTTTCAAAAACGAGAGCCGAAAACCTCAGTATAATTATTAAAATTATATTGAGTTAACGTATGAAGCCCTATGTCATCCTCAAGCAAAGATTTAGGAAGCTCTTGCCAAACACGCTGTAGCATGTCTTTGCAGTAAGAATCGGGGGCGTAGGGGGACATAGTCTTTTCCCTTTATATATCCCTATAAAAAGAAATCACACAAGGGGACAGGTCCGGTGACCGCGGCGGTAATTTCATCAGAAAAATATCTCTACCACTCCGATGCGTCTCCCTAGCAGATACTCATTGAGATAACAAACTAATAATTTACATAAAAAAATATTGATCTGCTCTTATACCTTCTGTGAATATTTGACGTTATTTCAACAAGAACTGCCGAAATTATGTCAAATGTGTCAGGACACCCTCTATATACAGAGTTATATACTTAGCAGGTTTTTTAAAATATTTTTTTGATTCTAAGATTTTTTTGTGGTCAGGTGATAATAATGGTTTAGGTGTACAAGTAATTAACCAATAGCTAGGGGAAGAAGCGGTGGATTCTTAGCTTTCCGAAACTCAACAGGAATTGGAACGAGGTTCTTTGATGAACAATTTCGTGGCATGATCCATTAGACCACCGCGCTTCCAAGTTTACAACATATACACGTTGCTAGGAAACTTAATTAGCTCTAGGAATAAGGCAATTTTTGCGCGCGTGATCTGTTGATAAATTAGTAAGATTGTGCTTTTCTGTTCTGATTTATTGGTGTATTAATACTTTCTTCGCGTAAAATAATGTTAGTGTGCGTCTTCTACCCGAAGAAACTTAATTCCGCCCGAATTAGGGATAATGCTACAACAGACCAATTTCCGTTTCATTTTGACATTAACCTCTTGGTCGCAGGAAATGAATATAACCTTAAATGTACCGTTCTTTGAAGTTATTTTTCATAAGCCCTTCTGTATGGACAGGCAATTTAGATTTCAAATTTGATCATCTTGCCGTCAACGGAGCGAAAATATCAATAAATTTTACTTTTGAGTTGTATCGAGCTGGCAAACGCCAGCTTACAAGAATTGTTTATATATTCATTATAAGTTCAGATTCGACGATTAATTAAATACATAAACCCGATTTTCGTCTCTGATGTAATTTTTTCTCTCTCTTGATGGGTACAGTCTATGGTGTAATGCATCGCGCCTTGGAATGAGAATTTGGAGATCGAAGTTCGAATTGTATTTTTTTATCAATACTACTACTATGTGCGCGTGGCCGAGTGGTTAGAGCTTTCGCATTCTGACCATGAGACCAGGGTTCGAATCTTACTATGTTCGATTTGTCAAGAAGGAGACTTCTTAATGTTATCGGGCTAGAGCAGGTGGACGATCCCAGCGTGCGACACCTATCGAAAGTGCCTGAAAACCATACCTTGTGAGTAAAATTGTATAGACGGAAGCCTTGTCGATAGCTGTACTAGCACGGAGTCACAAGTCATCGTGTCCGAGCGTGCTAGCCTTGTTCAAATTGTTGATCACACTAGATAATACGCTCTTTCTCATAAAATGTAACTAAGGTCTGTTCATCATATATGCAGTGTAAACAACGGATGGGCTCTGTGGGTGTTGAACAAACACAAATGCTCCTGAGCAAGCTTCTGCAATAAGGATTGGCAACTCGTATTCGAGTATTCCTCGAAAAGAGTGGCGTGCTATACCACTACTCTTTTCTTTTTATGTGCCTTGTCTTTTCAGGACGTAGGCGATCATGGCTCTCCACCTCCCTCTATTTCTTGCAGCTCTCAGCAAATTCCTTCCCTATGCCACCTCCTCCAAACCACGTTCTGTCATCTACTCAAGATATGTCACGCGTTGTTTTCTTTGTCTCTCTTTCCCTCTATTCAACCCGTGAGTATCAGATTCTCCAGGCCTTCCTTCCTCATGACATGTCTTAGAAACTCCAGCTGCCTCTTCTTGGTGTTAAGTATAAGCCTTCTCCTTCTTTGCAACCTCTCTAAGACCTCATCGTTGCTCACACGCTCGATCCATGATATCCTTAGCATCCTTTTGTAGAATCAAATCTCTGTCGCATCGAGTCTCTTCTTCATCTTTGAGGAAATCGTCCAGCATTCGCTTCCGTAAGTAAGGACAGATGCCACGTAACCGTTCAGTATTCTTTTCTTTTTTGCCAAAGAAATCCTTCTGTCTCGCAATACTCTGCCCAATATTTGGAGTGTGTCCATGGCCATCCCAATAAGTCTACGGATCTCAGTGTCGCATTTACCGTCTCCTGTCATAACGCTTCCCAGATATTTAAAGTTCCGCGTCTGCTTCATTATTTTTATTATATATATATTTTCCTTTCTACCATTTATTTCTAAATACGTAACAGTGAACATCTATGCATCCATTTGCCATCAACTCATGTGACACATTATAGCTTCTTCACCTTTGAAATAGTTTATAAACAAGTTATACTTTAATGAATTGTCTAAATATATATTGAGTTATGCATATTTTAATTTATTTAATCATGTTCTTATAATTTATTATGGATGTTTATAATTTTTCGCACACGTATAAGTTGGAATATAATGAAAGTGTTTGTTCATATACGGGAATTGATATAAGAAAATGTATCGTAAACAAATACTAAATTTGCTATTAAAAATGTAAAAACAGAAAAAAAAACGGTTGTAGATAAAGAACACATTGTCTGATTTTAATGACATCTGGGACTGCACTCAGCTGGGATTCAAGTTACAATATTCTCCTAAATTGATTGGGCTATTATCGTTTAAGCTGTATCTCAGAAACACACATATGAGTTTAGTGTTGTAGTGTCATAGAAAAAAAAATTATAAGCTTCATCCTTGTATTTTAAGAAGGCTCTGTTTAATCTAATTTCGCATTGCAATCGATCCTGTATACACACACACAAACACACACGTTTTAAAACGTAGTGTTTATTCAGGCTACATTTCAAAGTTTCCTTAATTCATTCATTCTGCTTTTCTTTTTCCTTTTTTTACTGACTCTCCCGTTAATATTGTCTTTAAGAACCGGTTCGACTCGAATGTCAATCACTAAGAGAAAACGAAATGTGGCATAAGTTCTAATGTAGTGTAGTGAATTGTATATATATATATATTCTGTGTTATGCATATTTAACTTTATTTAATAATGTTGTTATAATTTATTCTGAATGTTTATTATTTTTCACACACATAATAGTTGGAATATAATATGCAAGTGTTTGTTTATATAGGTGGATTGATATAAAAATGTGAATCGTAAACCAATACGGAATTGGCTATGGAAAATGCCGTAACAAATGGCTCTAGCTAAAGATTCCCTTGTCTAATTTATGAAATATGGAAGACAGGAGTTATAAATTGTCATAAATTGGTTGTGGTAGTATGCATCGTTTAAGCTGTCTCTCTGAAAAACACATACATACCTACATGGATACCTACATACACAGTAGGCTATATATATATATATATATTTATTAATATTTTTTCCGTGATGCTTTAGGGCGGCAATATAAAAAGCTCGTTCCTTCCTCCCCCTTTTTTTTATTCCGGTTTACGTCGACTGAGGATCTCGTGAGCGTAAACCTGATCTCTTTTTCATAGGATTTGCCGTTGGTAAGCGATTTTCGCTCAGCCTTGTATATTTGGGCTCCGAGCATTTCACTGAATAAGTAAATATCTTTTTAGGTCTTTTGTCACTTGCTTATTTTCAGTATTGTCGCTTTTATCCGAGACCGTATAAAGAGTTTTAGGTTTTGGCAAGTTGGCCTTTGTTTCCACCAAAGATTTTTCTTTTTCCTTATTACACACACACACGCACATGCACACACACACACCCTGACACACACACGCACGCATGCGCACACACACACACACACACAAATATATATATATATATATATATATATATATATATATATATATATATGCAATAACACATACACATATGCATATATATGTAATAAAACTCACAAACATATATATATATGCATGTATGTGTCATTGCTTATACCTACATATATATATATATATATATATATATATATATATATATATATATATATGTATGTATCCATGAATGTATATATATATATATATATATATTTTGTGAGTTTATTTATACATACGTATGCACGCGCGTTCACACATCTATCCGTGTTTTTTTTCTAATATCGGGTCTATATATATATATATATATATATAGGTAAAAAATGTGTCTATATATATATATAGAGAGAGAGAGATCCGATCTTAGAAAAAAAAACATGGATAGATGTGAACAACGTGCATATGTTTGTATAAATAAAACTCACAAATATATATATATATATATATATATATATATATATATATATATATATATATATATGATACATACATGGATACACACACACACACATATATATATATATATATATATATATATATATATATATGTATAAAAAAAAAAGAAAAAGAACAGTAAGATATAAAATCCGGTGTTCTTATAGATATTTTATTTTTACAATATAGTGCTCAATGTAAATTTACAGAGCATTAATATTATAAATTAATTGATTTAAAATATGGTTATTTTCGCTACACAGTTCCAACCATGTTTCAAAAAATAGAAGCTAAATCTCTAATTTTATTTTTGCAATTAAATTAAAAGCATTAGTTCCATTTCATCTTCAAGAATGCTTTTAATTTAATTGCAAAATAAAATTAGGAGTTTTAGGAATTTTGAAACATGGTTGAACTGTGTAGCGAAAATAACCATATTTTAAATCAATTAATTTATAATATATATATATATATATATATATATATATATATATGTGTGTGTGTATCCATGTATGTGTCATTGCTTATATATATATATATATATATATACAGACCCGATCTTAGAAAAAAAAAACACGGTAGATGTGTGAACGCGCGTGCATACGTATATATATGTGTGTGTGCGAGGAAACATTATTCCGCAAACAAAACAGACCAACAGCCTGCATGTTGACACTGCGACTGACGAAAGAAGTTCGCTACACAATCTAACATTGAATACAGCGACCAGTTGCGGACGTATGTACGCAACGACACATGGATACACCCAATCTCACTCTATCCATATATGTTTATGCTTGTTTGACTTGCAATGCATGTCTGCGCACGTTTGAGAGGCGTTCCGACGACAATTCTTCCTCCGACTACTATAAAAACACCGATATACGCTACTCTATATATATACCCAAAATTTAAAATTAATCAGTTTTTCTGACGATCGCAGAGACCGTCAAACCCAGGGTCACAAACTCACATACACTAACTAAATATGTTAACTCTATCACTGACATTGAGCGTTTTCCAATATATAGTGCGCATATATAATATATAAACAATATCTATATATAAAAGTGCATATATATATATAACCACCATAGAGATCCTTCCCTGCCCCCCATTAAAATGTCTGATAGTCAACTTCCTGAGAGCAACTCTCTGCGTCTGCTCGGTCTCACGCTGACTGCTGACCTGAGATGGAACAAATACATTGAGTCAATTGCTTCTTCCACCGCGAGGAAAGTTGGCTCTCTGTGCCGCGCCAGGAAATTTTTCTCCCCTGAATCGATACTTCAAATATACAAAACAACCATTCGCCCTTGCATGGAGTATTGCTGCCATATATGGGCTGAAGCACCTTCTGCTTACCTCGGAGTTCTTGACAAGATCCAGAGAAGGATATGTAATCTAATTGGCCCTGATCTAGCGTCTTGTTTGCAGTCACTCTCTCACAGACGCGCCGTCGCCTCTCTCTGTCTTTTCTACAAATACTTCCATGGTAACTGCTCTGATGAGCTGCTCTCTCTGGTTCCCAGACTCCATGAATTCAAGCGCCCTACGAGGCTGGCATCCCGCTCCCACCCTTACACCGTAGAAACCTTCAAATGTAGCCGTCTCTTCTACTCCAATAGCTTCATACCTCGCACCTCTCGCCAGTGGAACACCCTCCCCAATTACTGTTTCCCTGATAGCTATAATCTCCAACTATTCAAATGTAATGTCAATCGACATCTCCAGTTACCTTGATCTCCCCACTATCCTTCTCCTCTTCCTTTCTCTTATCACTCTTATCTGCTCTCGCTCCAAATCTTCCGCAACTCCATGCTTCCTAGTGGCTTCACGCCTTGCTTGGGGCACAATGCTTATATATATATATATATATATATATATATATATATATATATATATATATATATATATATATATAAATATATATATATATATATATATATATATATATATATATATATATATATATATATATATATATATATATATATATATGTCAAAAATGTGGTGTTGTTCAATTTATATTACAATGAATCATTCATACAAAATTAAATTAGTAAACAAAATAATTTCCATGCCTCAAGATGACTGAATGTACTTGCGTATTTAAGAAAGACCTTATACAGCTTATAATTAAAAAAAAAAAAAACATTGATCAAAACATTCATCGAGTGATTAGTATGTTAACGCATCTTTAAAATTTTGTTAGCAAAGGGATCTCGCCATTTTATATCATTAATTTTACTAATTTACTTTTGTATGAATGATTCATTGCAATACATATATATATATATATATATATATATATATATATATATATATATATATATTTTTGCTTGGGGTGAAATGCTTTAAAAAAAATATATATATATATATATAACTTAGATAAATTCGCAGTGTGAGAAAAGTAAGGCATGTAGCAACATCAGCACGGCAAATGGCACTCCTTTAAAGGCAAGGAACGGCAAAAATATTTTAAGTCAAGTGATAGCGATTGCTGTATGAGTCGTAGAATTTTTGAATCAAGCACGTGCAACGCCGGGCTATCCTGCTAGTATATATATATATATATAATGTGCTGACTGTGTTTGGAAAAATAAGTCATTCCTATAACTCTAGATACATATAAAAATAATTCATATATTCAATCAAAATTGAAAAAAAATTAAGCTTGATAATTTGCTAAAAGTATAGTCGAAAGTGTGTGTGTTTGTATATGTGTGCTTAATATTGAAGTATAGGGTAAACATGAGTTTGCTTTGAGTGTAAATAAGTTTACAAACGGGTTAGCATCCAGCAAAATTTAATTTCGTATAGAAAATATATATTTCGTACATATCCAATGATCTAAACACCACCTCGGTGTAATAGGATATGAAGATATTGCAAATTAGTCCCACTTCAAATTTCGAAACAGAAGGTCTGCAAAGAATTAAGTTTAAAAGAAACCGACTAAGAGTAACTATGCTTTGTAATTTGCTTTCAGTACCGAACGACATTTGCATGGTACGCAACGACAGAACATCTTTAAATCAATAAGAACCACTAATATCCTGGTATATAAACGACCAGTCTGCCTTGAAAAAAAAAAGTACGTAAATACACATCTCTTTTCTCTTACAGACAGTAATTTAGAACGATTTAGTGTCTCCGGATGTGTCTTTGCCGATGATTGTAGAAGGAGATTTCCCGACTTGCTAATCAGGTTTTGCATCCTATTACAAACGAATGGCAAAGAATGGCAATCCGCAGTCACAACCCACCTCGGCGCCAGAGCTATCACAACAAGGACGTCTCATCAATAGACTTTCGTTCATTGCAGTCCTGTTTCCAGTATGTTGTTCTTCGACCGCCCATTCTATGGTCCATTTTTGTCATTAGTCGTCTAATGGCCTTTCTGTATGGTCTCCTGTTAATTATTTGATCTGTTTTGATACTGGCTGCATCGAACGGACCCAGGAAAGCACAGACAATCTCGTTTCTTTTGGATACCGGAATGAGGACTTTGTTACAGTTAATACAAAACTCCAGATACTGTTATGCCGGATGGACATTTAGATTCTGTAAGAGTGAAAATAAATTAGATAAAAGAAAATAATACTTTTTACTTCTTTAGCTGAAACACGTTACGTTGAAATACTCGTTTTTCGTACGATCCCTAAGGTTGAGCCGGGTCAGTGACCGCTGATACAAGATGTTGTAAACTTGGATGCGCTTGTGGTGTAATGGCTCGGAATGGTTAATCGGATAGCCGTGTTCCAATTCTAGTTGGGTTCGTTATATTCACATAGGCACAAATAAATTTGAGAGAGTTACGAATCAATATCTATTCTCATTCAATCTATGGGATAATCAGTAAGAGATGAATCACTAAATCATTTGTTATACTGGAACACACCTATTCTATAGTTAATAGACTCTCCCACCTATAATATGTAGTAGTAGCAGCAGTCGTTAAGGCAGTTGCTCAGTGAGTTGGTCAGTCAGTCGATGTCGGACACTAAGAGTATCAGCGACCACCACTAGATTTCTCTGCGGCATTACTAATTATATCAAGTCCCTAACGTTTTGTACGTCGAACCTTTTTAGGACCGACTTAGTGAAATACAAACCTCCACTTTGAAACTACTCTACACCATTATTATTATCTACAAAAAGATATCTTACAATCTAAAAATATTTTCTGGCTTTAAATAAATATCTCTCTGGCTTTAAATAACCTGCAAAAATCGATAAGTGGTAAAAAAAACGAATCAGTCAATCAATCCATCATTAAGCACACTCGATGAAAACAAATAGAAATTAAATTGATTAACAAACCAGCAAGCAAGAATCTGTGTATTGTCATTTTTACGATCATGAATCCCATAACCGGATGTGGCCAGCGGGTGGTCGTTTAGTGGATTACTGCCATTATATGACACGGTTGCGTCTGAGTCTTTCTGAATGATCTAGTAAACTGTATTCTCTATCTTTTCTATTTCTATATATTTCTATTTTTTATTTTTCTATTGCCTAGGGTAGAAACTTACAGGTTGGTAGATGCTTGTCTTTTCATTTCAATTCTCTCTTCTAAACCATATTTTCATCGTTTTTGTTATCTTTAATAGCATGCTCCTTGCTGTGACTAATTTGGAAAGATAGTGGAGTAGTTCTTATTGCATTTGGATTTTCTTCTGACCTCGACTAGTGACCACAATCTGTTATTTGCTATTCAACTAGGTTTGAAGAAATGGGTTCATTATTTACATTATTCAGACTATTGTCTTCATCCTGTATGAACCCTTTACTTCGCTCACTTGGGTAGACTGTTTCTAGTTCATGGATGTCAGTTAATTCCTCTCTCCAAGATCTTCACTGCCTTAACCGGGTATCGAACTCTTTGGGTCCTGTCACTGGATCTAACCAACGCCTTTATGCACTGTGCCATGTGTCCTTGAGGACATCTATGCATGAATTTCTGAGTATTATAAATCTAATGTCTCAGCAACTATTTTTTAACACTGCTCACAGTTCAATTTTTGCTGTTATCGTTGCATGTTTTACCAGAGCTCATATTGCAATTTTTGTTGTTATAACCACTTTTCTCTGGCACTCCTTATTACTGGTTCCCATATTGTATTCATTTCTATGCTTGGTCGGATTCATGTTATTCCTAACGGCAATTGCGCGAAAGTGAATGCAAGAAACTAGCCCGGAGTTTGAAATCCGTTTGCTGAATCCATTTTAAGCACCGATATCCAGTACATTACCAACGCATTTTTTTTTTTTTTTTTTTTTTTTTGCTGTTAGACATCGATTTTCTTTTTTTATGTGACTAAATTATCACAGCGCTTACTGTCAATTCTCGTTGAAACACCGGTGCTTGTACGATCACACAACGTCGATACTGGTCAGTACCTAGATGTCTTACCCCTTGGTTATACTAGGTGTTCTCAGCTTGGATGTGCAGTGTAGTCTAATGGATAACGGCTCGGAATCAGAAATTAGAGAACGGCGATTCAATATCCAGTCGGGCTCGTCATATTCACTTACTTTTGGAAAGGCATGGGTCCACCACTTATACCCAGGTATGAGTTAATTAGTATAACTTGCATCAGTAAAAATCATTATTATATTCAAAATATCACTAGAATCTAAAAGTATTTTCTGGCTTTAAATAACCGGCAAAATGTAGATAAACCGTAAAAAATCTATCAGTCATTATCACAGACATTTCTTTTCTAAATTTCACTATATTATGAAAAGATTTCAATATTCTCTCTCTTTCATAATGTTTTTTCTTTGTCTTATATCTTTTATTTATTATTGCTGATTTTTTAAAATTCTTGTTTCTTTTTTGTTTTTTTTTCATGTCACTGAATGCGCATTTTTTTTTTCACATATTATTTTTTGCTTCAAATTTTCTTCATTTAATTATTCTGTTCTATTTTCCATCTTTTCTCCTTTTATTGTTTTCTTTCTTTTTTCTCATTTCCTTTCCTTTTTCTTCTTTGATTCTGCCATTTTTCTTACCCTATCTCTCTATTTCTTTTCCTTTCATTCTTTCTTTCTTTCTTTCTCTCTTTTTCTCACTTTCTTTCTTTTTCTTCTTTGACTCATTCATTTTTCCTTAATCTACGCGTCTATTTCTCATTCTTTTTTCATTCTTTTTCTCCCTTTTCTCTCACTTTCTTTCCTTTTTCTTCTTTGACTCTTCCACTATTCTTATTCTATCTCTCTATTTCTCTTTCTTTCTTTCTTTCTTTTTTCTTTCTTTCTTCGTTTTTTCTTTATTCTTTCTTATAAATTCATTCTTTCGTTCTTTCTTTCTTTCTTTCTTTATTCATTGAATGTCGCTTTATTTTATTTATGTCACGTTTATCTTTTACTTTTAATTCTCTTCATGTATTTTTTTTACCGCTCTAATTTCCATTTTTCCTCTTATTTGTTCTTTCATTCTTTTTCTTCTCCGACTCTTTATTTTTTTTCTTTCTTTCTCTTTCTTCCTTTCTTTCTTCATAACTCTTTCCAGGTCATTTCTTCTTACGTCTGCACCACTGACACATTTGTAGTTAAAGAAGTGCAAACTGCAGCACAAGTAAATAATGGCGCCAGTTGTCGATAATTACTGATGATGAGCAGAGAATAATTGCTACAAGACCGTTACGCCAATAGGCCTCGTTATGGACGAAGTAGTGAATCGAAGTTCCGCTTCCGGTTCTCTATTAGCACAACACGAAAAGAAATTGGCGTCATGGAAATGAACTTTCTCTCCAACTTAATAGAGAATGGTGCCATTGCTTTCGAAGGAACGTGAAATTACATAGGAAAATATTTAAAATTTCCTCAACAATTCTTTAAATAACTCCTCATATCTGTTGCTATTTTTATCTGTTGCTGTCATCACGCGTGCACACACACACACATAGACGCACGCACATACGTGTGCGTGTATATATATATATATATATATATATATATATATATATATATATATATAGATAGATAGATAGATAGATAGATAGATAATTTATGTATGTAAGTGTATATGTATAAGTGTGTGTATGTGTGCATATGTATACATGTATGTGTGTATATGGGTGTGTATGTGTATATATATATATGTGTATGTGTGTGTATGTATTAGTATGTGTGTGTATATATATATATATATATAGAGAGAGAGAGATAGAGAGATGTATGTATGTGTGTATATACGTGTATGTGGGTGTACGTGTACGTGTATGTGAAAAGTGTGTGTATATGGATATTGATGAATATGTGCATGTGTGAATATGTGATTATATATTTTTTATTTTTATATTTTTTATATGTGTGTACACGTATGTATGTGTGTGTGTAGGTACACGCCTATGTTGATGCATATACATGTATATGTTATTGTGTGTATTCACATGTGTCTTTGAACATAGAAATATAGGTCCTTGCTGGATTAGACAATCGTTATATTTATCTTCATATACTTATATTTGATTTGTAACCTCTAGTCGATATTAAATTTGTCAAATTTTCTCAATTACAAAGCGGCCCTTTAAGTAAACGCAATTTTACTTTCCTTCGTCTCATCTCTCCCCTACCTCCTCTTTTTCCTTCCCCTCCCTATTATTCTTGCATTAAATTGTTGATGGTGTGTGTATGTCACCACGAAATGTATCTTTATGCATTAGACATCCGTCGACATTCATTCTCTTCTCTTATCTAAAACCCTCCCCACCACCTCTCCTAAAATTTTCTCTGTTAAGGTTCAATCTCCCCACTCCTCATATTTACACTTCCTCTAAATTCTGTTTTCACTTCCGGAGTGGTTTTTTCTGTTTTCATTTTGAATTTGTAGGTCTGATGAATTGGATCGTATTTATGACCATGGAATATTAGTGTTTAAGCCCTTTTTATTTTATATATATATATATATATATATATATATATATATATATATATATATATATATATATTAGTAGTAGTAGTAGTAGTAGTAATCATATAAGTAATAAGTATAAAAACTTTTACTCGTTCGAAAACCTTCGGTGTCTTGATTTGCAAATAATCAAACCAATGCCAAAGAGAAAAAAAGGTATAAAAAAAAAGAAAGAACCAAGAACATGCACTTCAGCCGAAAAATAATCGTCTAGCATGCAAGTCCAAAGAAAACACCCCAATACGAGTACGCAAAACAACTGCTAAATACAATAAGTAGAGCAGACCGTGGTAGGTTGTCGCACTAACATTATATATATATATATATATATATATATATATATATATATATATATATATATATATATATATATATATTTATTTATTTAAAATATGATTCCAACACGCTACATAAAGTTCTCATGTCAAAACATGGGAACTCTTATGCAGCGGGTTGAAATCATATTTTTAAATAAATAATTATATTTATGCTCTACTTTTGTATAGAGCACTATTTTTTTAAATAATAACAAAGATACTAAAGAACTTTGGATTATTTACCTAACGAGTTCTTTCCTATTTTCTATATATTTCACACACACACACACACACACACACACACACACACACACACACACACACACACACACACACACACACATATATATATATATATATATATATATATCCGTCTCCTAGTAGGATATATATATATATATATATATATATATATATATATATATTACGTATTAATCCATTTCTTCTCCCTCCATCTATCGCTAAACAGCCTGGGTACTATAGCTTTAATCGGCAAACCTTGTAGGATAAGGACCACACTGAATTTAAAACCGGTGGGGATCTTTTGGGAACCTTGTGGCATACTGAGCACCAGTTGTCTCTATTCGGCGCTCCCAAAACGTGTGGTTGGTCCTGCACAAGCCTTCACCACTATAATTATATTATATGTTCGGGTCGTCTGGCCGTTGGTTCTAAGAACTGAGCTGATTGACCGTCATACATTAAAACCGATCGGAGAGTTCAGTATATATATATATATATATATATATATATATATATATATATATATATATATATATATATATTCAATTCAACACACAGGCGACAGGCTCGTTTCACGCTAGACGCTTCTAGCCTGAAACAGCCTGTCGCCTCTGAGTGTTGACTTCAATGTTCAATTTTATATTTACACGCGCTTTATCTCTAATATTGAGAACTTTATACCATAAATATAGCATACCTTAACAGTATATTTCTTCATATATATATATATATATATATATATATATATATATATATATATATATATATATATAAATTAATTGATTTAAGATATGTTTTTTTTCGCTACACAGTTCTAACCATGTTTCAAACATGGAAGCTGAAAGCTCCGAATTTAATTTTGGAATTAAATTAAAGACATTAGTTCCATTTCATCCTCAAGCGATTTTTGGAGTAACTTTTAAAATTACTGGGTTTTAAAGACACAGCAACAATTATAATTCACGTTTTCAAGGATACAGAGAAATCCAATTCAACCAGACAAGAGGTGTTTGCGTGTTCATTATCGCTGTATTTTGATGTATCAGTTATTAGTTACGTTTTGGTAGGGGTAGGGATGTATTTTTCAATGAAATCTGACATCCGTTAAATGCATGTCGTCTGAATTTTTTTTTTAATTTTTTGTTAATAGCAAAAATACTTACTGCATTTTTTTCCTATTTGTATATTTAAAGATTTTGGCGGGGTGTTTAGGTTAGAATAAGTTTTACTTAACTACGATTTGAAAAATATTTTCACTTTTAATTTTTAATACACTATATTTCTTTTAATAAGAATTAAATGTATTAGAATCCCTTACAGTATGTATAAAATTATTTTCACATCAAGTATAAGTATGTATATTATTAGGTAACAATTTTTTTCTTATATTTAAATAGTATTTAAGTAAAATTTATGACAATGACGGCAAAAATAGCTAATTAATTTCACTGATTTAGTAAACTTTTATTTTTTATATAAACCTAGTAATATATTGTTTCTCATGTAAGTACAAAGGACATGGGTCATTCAAAAGCTTACATCTTCTAGCATTTCATATTAACTTCATTTTACTGTAGGTGTTTTATTGGATCCCTTTATGTGCTTGTAGTACTAAGAGGGAGGTCTTTAGGTTAGAATACGTTTTATTTAATTACAATTTTAAAAGAAGTTTAGGTTAGAATTCATTTTATTTAACTACAATTTTAAATACAACTTTGAAATATTTTCACTGTTAGTTTTAATAGACTATATTTCTTTTTAAATGTATTAGAATTACTTACAGTAAGTAAAATTATTTTTCCATATCAAGTATAAGTATGTATATCACGATTTTTAAAATTTTATATTTAAATATTATTTAAGTAAAATTTATGACACTTACGGCAAAAATAGCTAATTCATTACTCTTAGAAGGAAGTCGTACTATATATATAGTATTATTGCTACTAACCGCATTTCTGGATCTACTAACCGTATTACCAACTGTATTATTGCGTCAATGCATTTATTTGCTATATTTCATTCCTGCTTTTGTCAGTCATTTCATCCCAGAACCCACAACACTTATCTTTATTGTTAACGATTACTTGATTTATCAATAACACAAAAAAATATACAATTTACTCTTTAGATACATTGAAAATCTTAGCATATTTCGCGAACAGTTTTTGAATGAGGAATTGCGTCCAATTCATCAGCTATTCGGAGAAATCAGATTGGTTTATTGACCCATTAACTGCCAATTTTTTTAATGCGCATTTTTTGGCCCAGACAGGTGACTTAGGAGTTTATTTATTCCTTATGTTTGATTTTGGTAGTTACCATTGTCATTTTTATAGAAACTAGAACATCAAATATAAATGTGTATAAAACACCAAAAAATAATATTGATTAGAAATAATAAAAAAATACTTTTCAAAAAAGTCATTATTTTTCTACTCGTGAAATGTAAAATTACGACAGAAAGTGTCTTCTTATGGCTAATAATAAAAACTTTAAAGGCTAAGTGTTGTAAAATATACCTCTGCAAATGCAATGTATGTAAGCAATTCAATGTAAATACAAGGAATAACATGTAGTGAGTTTAATTTTAACAGATCCCCAAATGAGGCTCATGGCAGGTAATGGGTTAAACCTTTATAAATATTTAATTATTTACCTCTAAGAAAATAGTTCCCCAGGTCTTTCGCTAACATACCAGATCGATATTTATTTACTTTCGAGTGTTGATTAACTTTGGTCTTATTTAATTTCGTTAGAAGACGACCACATAAAACGTTGCTTATTTAAAATCTACTTAATATTCTCAAAATAATTACTTTCTTCTGTGGTACCAAGAATCTTTTAATTTAAGTGCAGTTGCAAATTACAAATCAGAGATACTAAAATCAAACCAATACAGAAATTTGAATATCTGGGAAGTGTTCTAACGGAGAACAAAATGTGTGACACTAAGTTGTATTGGGATGGCCAAAGATGAGTTTCAAAAGCTAAGCAGAATTATCAGTGACAGCAAAATTTTGTTGGAAACCAAGGAAAGAGTACTGAACTGTTACTGTACTCCAGTACGGCAGTGAATGCTGGACAATCTCCTCAAAAATGAAGAAGAGACTTGAAGCAACAGAAATATAGCTCTACAGAAAGATGCTGATAATACCATGGACCATAAATGTGAGCAACAACAAGGTTTTGGAGAAAATGGAAACAAAAATGAAATTCATAGTTAACATCAGGAAGAGGCAGTTGAAATTTCTGGGGCATGTGATGAAGGAGGCTGGCTTGGAAAAACTAATACTGATAGGAAAAATTGATGGGAAGATGGAGAGAGGAAAGTAGTGCATAACATTCTTTAAAGACTAGACTGGCGGCAAGATCTCATTATTTTAGTGTTGAAATGGCTAGATGTAACTATAAGTTCTATGCTGAGTCTGTCTATATTTCTGAGATGAGGTATTATGTACATTATTTTCATTATTTGGACTATTGTCACTGGACAACAAACACATCTCAATGACAATAAAAGTAGATACTGAACACTTTATCAGCAGAAGTTCTGTTTGCCTTGATATACATAGAATATTTTGTTTCGGTGTGTTGATTAAATTTGATCTTATACTTGTATATTTCGTTAAACAACCACCGCATAAAATATTGCTTTTTTCATAATCTACTTAATAGAAGCAAAATGTAGGAAACTGTAGAGAGCCATGATCAACCGGATTCTCGAGAGAGACATGGCATAGACGTCGTTTTGGGGGAAACGTTGGAAAATATATATATAGAGAGAGGTTAAAATAAAAGCTATTTGAGTTAGTAGTGCAGAAATGTCCGACATTTATTTGGCTCTCTTGTTATATATTTAGAAATTGTTGATAAAATCTAAACACGAGTCTGCAATGTTATTGGTCCAGACCTGGCATCTCGATTTCAGGCACTTTCTCACCGCCGTAACGTAGCTTCCCAGTGCCTTTTCTATAAATATTTTCATAGTAACTGTTCCGATGAGATTTCCTCTTTGTTACCTAGACTTTACAAATTTAAGCACTGGGCTAGATTGCCGTTAAGGTTTCAACATGTCACTGTCGAAATGTCTAGATATAACCTTACGTTCTATTCTATTCTAGCCAATTTCTTCTTTTTTCTTAAAACTGGTAGGTTTGATTGATTGAGGGGAAAAGGTGGATTCATGCCCTTCTCAAGGGTATTTTCACATAAGTAAATGTAACAAACCCAACTGGAACTGGAACTTGGCACTCCGATTAACAATTCCGAGCCATTATCCATTACACCACCTATATATCCAAGCTTACACCACCTGGTATTCATAAGTTAATATATATATATATATATATATATATATATATATATATATATATATATATATATATATATATATATATATATAATTTTATATATTATATATGTACTTATTAGAAAGCACTCAATATCAGAGATAGAGCTAACATTAATCCAACCAAATATACATACATATATATATATATATATATATATATATATATATATATATATATATATATATATATTATTTATTTAAAAAATATGATTCCAAATCGCGACATAAAAGTCCCATGTTTTAAAACAAGAGCCGGAAACTTCAATATAATTATTTAAATAAATTATTTAAATTGAATTGAGTTAAAATTCGCTCTGTTCCATATTCAAGCGAAATTTTTTTGGATTCCCCAAATAATTATATTTATGCTCTACTTTTGTATCGAGCACTATTTTTAAAAAATAATAACTAAAATACTAAGGGACTTTGGATTATTTACCTAACCAGTTCCTTCCTATTTTCTATATATTTTCATATATATATATATATATATATATATATATATATATATATATATATATATTGGTAAACTGACTATTTTTGAATATATCTGTCATTCATATCCATTTGCCACTGGATACCCAATATTTTCAGCTGACATGAAGTGGAAAGTATATATTAAATCCATTGCTAAGTCTGCGGCTAAGAAAGTTCACTATGCTGCCTTAGACAATTTTCTCGCCAGAATTTATCTTACATATTTACAAGTCGTCCATTTATCTTTTATTTGAATGTTGCTGCTACATCTAGTCTGGTGCTCTTGCTATATATTTAGAGATTATTGATAAAATCCAAAGACGAGTCTGCATTGTTCTTGGTCATGACCTGGCATCTCAGTTATAGTCAGGTTCCCAGCGCCGTAACCTAGTTTCCATGAGCCGTTTCTCTAAATAGCTTCATAGTAAATGTTCTGATGAACTTTCATCTTTGGTACCTAGATATTGTGAATTTAATCGCAGTATTCGATTGGCACCTACATTTCATCATTTTACTATTGAAATTGCTAGATTTAATACATATGGCAATTAGGACTATATACATATGTTGAAATATTATTGTGGCTGTGGTAAGAATGTTAAGTAAAAATATGTGTATTTTTGTGTAAGTAATACTGTGTTATGATTGGGTCAGCAATTGTAGCCAGCTAAGTTTAATATAAGATAGATTGAAGAGCAACCTTATCCTCTTTTTTGGCCTTGTGCCACATTCTAATATTATTCAAAATAAATATTACTTTCCTCTAGATTTTAAGCGTAGTACAAGATTGGCAGGTAGGTCTCATTATTTTACAATTAAAATGGCTTGGTGTAACCGTAAGTTCTCTGCTAGCAGTTTCTTCTATTGAAATTTTCTTTCATCTATCTATCTATCTATCTATCTATCTAAGCAACTAAATAGATGACTAACTTACTAACTAATTGTCCTCAAATGAACGCTTCTGACCCCTTCTTAATGAAACGTTATTCTTAACACTAGGCAGTTAGGGTTACAGTTACCAGCGCGAAATGGGAAATAGGTAACTTTGAATTTCAAATCATAGAGTTGGCAATTCCCAAGAAAGCATGGCAATTCCCAGGTAATGAAAAACGGTATAGTTCCATAATCGCCAACGTCTTAACATTAACTATGAGATTAATTGATTAAACCCAGTTGGATGGTGAAAACTTTGTCTTGCATCATTCTATTTAACTAGAAAGTTCTCACCACATTCACTCACACAATGATATTCGTAATCACCTTTTTTCTATTTGAAAATAGTAATAAAAGAAATGTAATGTGCTTTGTGGTGTAAGGCATATCAGCTCGGAGAGCCGAGTTCGAATTCCAGTCGAGTTCGTTAAATTCACTTCCGCAGAAATACCCTTGTGAAAGGTTTAATTCCATCTCTTCTTCACACCCAACAGCTAGGTGTTGAAGAGCAAAACAAACTGGTTCTTTAGCCTTGGTTGGAAACCAGCATTCCGCGGAAAGAAATGGCAACATATTGCAGGAAATATTTCTGCCTCACCACTTACGTATCGAAAAATACATGATCGTCAAAGCGTGTATCACGTATGGCACTTAATTGAATAAAAGAAAATATAAAAAATAAAATCATACAAAAAAAAAAACCTTTTGCATGCTGGTCTAAATTTTCACCTCAATCTGCGTCGCCTGCACCGATAAGTGTCATGTCGAACGATACATACAATTTTCTGAATTAATGAAGTGTACCAAATGATACGATTGGACGATAATTGGCCAATAAGATGGTGGTCGATGTTAAAAATTGTCGGAGAGCGTTAGTAAATACATAGCCTGCGGATAGAGAGCGCAATTTCGTATTGCTCAACATTTCTTTACGGCTTAATAGAAAAAAGCCGGATAAAATGACGATCAAATAGCAGATAGGATATAAAAGCAAAATCGAATCACAACCCTTCCTCAGGCACAAATAGCGTTCATCTCTTCTAACTCTATTTACCTATCTTGCCATAATTTTACGGTCACACATATCGATCTGTAAGGACTGTTTCCAGATGATGCCTAATATCCAGGTTAAAACTTGAGTGAATTCTGCAATTGCTACTTCAAGTATCTGTATTTCAAGAAACAGGTTCCTGACTCATTCTTGGGTCTACGCTAGAGTTAAAAAATTTTGAACGTAACAGAAGATTTTAAAAAATTGACAAAAACTCGCAGTCATTGAAAAAAGAATGGAAGCAAATATCAAACTTATAATTTGAGAAACTTTTGAAACGAATACAAAAAAAAAATCGTGCTGCAATAATTTGACGAAGAATATTTTGACGAGGGCAAAATTTAATTCGAAAATGCTTTTTTTTCCTTTTTAACATAATAAAATTTATAATAAAAAAATCATAACTTAATTTATATTATTATGTATAATAATTTTCTCTTATTTAAAGTACAAAAAAACTACATTTGGGGCCAATTTAAAGATTAACAGGGGTGGACTTAAACTTCTGAACTGTAACGGACGTTGTTTCTGATCTTCGTCAACGATCTTCCCAATGACATCAATTCCCGAATAGGCATTTATGCTGATGACACAGCTATTTACTCCTGTCTTAATATTAAGTATGATATGCCCGACAAATTAAAAATGACAGGCACTATCGAAAATAGCCTTTAATAAGTTGTTAACTGGTGCAAGAAAAGGTTTGTTAATTTTAACGCCTTCAAAACGAAACTTCTCTCCAAGAGATCAATTTATTACACTTTCTTGAACTCTCGTTTTCCACTAACATGAAGTGGACAAATTATATCGAATCTATTGTTACGTTTAATTCTGTGAATATTGGTCCATTGTCTTGTGCCAGAATTTTCGCGTCAGAATACATCTTACACATTTATAAATTCGTCCGTGCATTGAATATTACTGCCATATTTGGTTTGATGCTCCTTTTACATCTGTCGAAATTCTCAACAAAATCCAAACAAAGACCCTTTTTTTTTTATTGTTCCTGAACTGGCATCCAGATTTAGTCACTTTCTTGCCTATATGGAGTGGCTTCCTTGTGGCTTTTCAATAAATATTTACATGGAAATTTTTCTGATAAAACTGCACAGTTATACGAGGCTAAGTGACTTATTGCAGAGACATCCGTCCACTGCGATTAGTGAATTTTCTGTTTTTTGGGTTTTTTTTTTTTGTGGTAATTATGCATTTTGGAATCTTAATAATAATCTATGTCGTAGTATTTTTGTAATGACAACGAATACTCGTTGTGACTTTCGTAATACTCGTTGTATTAGAGACTTTGTAATCTCAGATACAGCTATAGTAACGCCGTTGAACAATACTGGTGTCAGGCGCCTTCGAATATCACTCATACTAATAGTACTTGCTCGATAATACTCGCTCGAATAGTAATCCCTATAGTGATCCGAATAGAAAAATAGTATAGTGAATAGAGTAGAGAATAGCGGTTCGTATAGTAATAGAAGATAGAAGAGAAATAACGATCCGTATAGTAGAGGGGATAGACTAGAACTAACGATCATTAGTCGTCACGCGACTTCCTACTTACGCGTTTCTTCTGTGGTCACGTTGTCTACTTAATTCAATAATGGGATCGCCTGTGTTTTATCATTGGTGATATATGTTCAGACTCAAGTGTCGGCAGCGACATTTTATTGCTATATGACATGTATTTACCCACTCTCCCCACTGTGACGCGATGTCACACAAGGTCGGTTTTAATGTGGGGAACCCGAAGAGATACACTCTGGCCAGGGACAAAATTTGTCCAGCTTCTGCAACCGTTGATTGTGCTGGCATCAGTATGACTACCGAACCTCCCACATCCAGTGTAATGAGATGGATAAAGCCGCGCTGCAGCTGTTCCCCGGGACAGGTCACTTCTGCGGGTTTCTCCCAGCCGCTTCTCTGTCTGCGGACAGAGACACAATTGAGTCGCACTCAACTCGAAGATAGAGACGCAAACGAGAGATAATAATTCTACCCGGCATCGGCAACGGAAGTTATGTTAATCTATATGGTAGTCAATGCTGGACAATGTCTCAGCAGATAAAGCGATGACTTTGATAAAACACAGATAAGGTTGCTGAGATTGGACATGTAAGCAATGTTGAAGTTTTTTTTTCAGGAAAATAGAAACTAAAAGGATATTTATCATAGAATTAGAAAGCGAGTGTTTAAATATCTGTGACATACCGCGTGTGACAGCAAAATTGTCCAAATCGTGTAAAAGCAAACTTTTCCACTTGTTAGATTAAGTTCTGGAACATTGTATCTTAGAAATGATTAGAAATATCTTGCTGGAATTCTCCGAGGTTCTTATAACACTACTGGACTCTACATTGAACAATAATAATGTATATTTACTCTCCAAGCTTAACATAAGCTTAACAGAAGTATCGTAATGAAATCGATCTTAAGCAAAAACAATATGTTTATAATTAATTAATCATAGCTTAGGATTGAAAGCACATGAAAAATTGAAAATGAAAAGTCCAAATATATATATATATATATATATATATATATATATATATATATATATATATATATATGTGTGTGTGTGTGTGTGTGTGTGTGTGTGTGTGTGTGTTATTTCAGGATCATTTTCCAACTTATTCATGAAAGGTGATCTTCGCCCTCTCTAACCTTCTAACGTTCTGTCCTAGAGTAACAAATTTCACGTGCGATTTCATTTTGAAGTCTTTTTTAACTGCGCATTGGACTGTCATAGCTGAAACTTATCTCTTACATGCCAGACGTCTTATGAATTGAATTCAATCTTTTCTAATTGCTCTCTTCATCTGTAAGTTGATATGATGATCCCTCTCCCTGTTGTGACCAACTGATGTAGTTTTCCTCTCTACTGTTCCCTCTTTTTTTAAAACTTATTCACCGTTCTCTTGATGTTTCTTGAATGGAGTTTAGAGATGGAAGCCAGAGTATGAATGTTGGTAACATTACTGAAGGTCTGGATAATGTTTTATTTTTCTCTCTGAATATCACTAAGTGATTTCAGTGTTTCCTACGACAAATGGTATCAAGATAGCTAAATGTCATGTCTGAAAACCAGGACAAAAAGAAACTAAATTTGTTTAGTGTTTTCTTTTCTTCTCTTTTCTTTTTTTTCTTTAGATATTAAACATTTGTGCGATGGACAATTGCGCTATAACAGGATTTGGACAGTTTTGCTGTTAAGACTTTGGAAATTTGAGAAATATGACATGTTGAAAGCAAAAGAAATAAACAAGGGCACAGTGTACCAACTCCCTGGGGAGCGTCGGTGAATGGACAACCGAACAAGGAGCTGAAGTAATGTTAAAAATACTAACATTAGTGAAACTACACAGGATTTTGTTTCTTCCGCAGTATCACCTACTGTAATGGGGTGGCCTCTCGTACGCCTCTAAGATTGCATGACCTCACATACAGTGCTCTTTCTTTTAGACATCTGTCGAATGTCGATAATTGTGCAAAAGATTAAGAAAATATCAAAGAACTAGCTTAAAAGCCGCCTTATTGTGTCCATTTATTTGAAAAAAGTGTGACATACGGACATACTGAAATTGGCATATAATTATATAGAAGAAGATGAACTGTTGAGTGTTACGTCCCTTTAATTGAAAAAGTGGGGCATATTGATACACTGGCATTGGCATTTATTATATAGAAGAAGGAAATGAGCTATTGAGAGCTATGTCCTTTTAAATGAAAAAGTGTGACGCACTGGCATTGACATTTATTATATATAAGATGAGCTATTGAGAGTTATGTCCCTTTAATTGAAAAAGAGTAACATAGTGTCACATCGACATTGGCATATATTATATAAGAAGATGACCTATTGAGAGATATATCCGTTTAAAAGGGTGACACACGGACACACCGACATTTGCCGTTATTATATAGAAGAAGATGAGCTATTTAGTGTTGAGCCTCTTTAATTGAAAATGTGTGACACACTGACACACTAACATTGTCATTTATTATATAGAATGGAAAAATCAAAAAGAGTAATAATAACGTTTTTATTAAATACTGTATTTAATTTTTTTTTAATTTGTGATTCAACGTGATATCACTATCTCGATATCGTTGTGAATATTATACTGTATCGTTAAAGTCTCAGTTATCGCGTGAACTTAAAGACGCCTTGCTATTAACGTTTAGATTTATTGTTTGCTAACGTTTTTTTATTCTGTAATGTCAGAAAAAGATCTTTTTAGTTGCGATAGTACATTTGAATAAAGCCCTAGAAACGTTAGAGGAATAAGGTAAATAGTCAATAAAAATGAGCTCATTTCTTTGGAAAACGTTTCGAATAAATCGTCAAAAGTTTTCATCATATAAAGCTAACATATAAACCAAACGACACATATATTTTGCCATCTGAAGTTAGAAAATGAATCCGAGATTCTTTGCTTCTGAACGTCCCTACGGTTTTTGAAGTAGGGACGTCAAACTGACCTTATACATACGATCCGCTGCTAAACACACTGGAAAAAGGATCGATTCTTTGGAACTCTTTCATCTTTACAAGAGTCAGATTAGACCGCAAATGGTCCACTACTGTTAGAATAGGGCAAGTTTGTGGGTGCCTGATTGACGAGACATTCGATTTTGGAACGAATAGTGTGGACGACTTCCCTCCCTCGATCTAAGGACCATTACTGATTATAACCAAGGACATCTGTCTATAATTGTCACGAGTAACAAACAAGAGAAATTGGCACTGATCATATCCAAATTCAGTGCAAAATGTATAAGACGAAGTTGACGAGATATTAGCACCTATACATATTAAAGTTGCTGCAATAACGTTTTTTTTTAGAAATTCTTAGTCTAAAGTTGTGTTTTTCTATCCACGAGTGTGTATAATGCATGAATATACACAGTAAGTACATCAATAAATCAGTAGTTCTATGACCAAAGAAACATTTATTTTAAACGGCAAATATTGATTTTCAGTTTTATATATTTTATCTTATGACTACACGCTAGAGGAGCTTCGACGTAGTGAAATGGTTAACAAGCCTGTCTTGCTGGAACAGTTACATCTCAGTAGTGAGTTCGATAACTCAGTGGGTGCTCAATACTTTCGGCCTTGTGCCACATCTAAGCTAGGCTTAGGAAATTATCATTTAGGGCACATTGACGTGATGTAATAGAAAGCTTGTCTCGCTAGATTAATTACGAATGAACAGTGAGTTCAATCCTCATTCAGTGCTCCACACTTACGACCTTGTATCACATCAAAGCTACGCTTAGAAAATGCTTAGGACACTTCGAGAGTTAGAAAACTAGTGTTGCACGATCGATTACGACCGAGTACTGAGGTCGATTCTCACTGGGTGCTCCATTATTTCGGCCTGAGCTATGCTTACTAAATCACTATAACTACTAAATGCTAGTCTACAGAATTATCATTACAAGCTCGTGGTTTCTAGAGCATTGGACACTGAAGACAGTGACCGTTGGCCACACAATGAATTGCTGAAATATCTTATCTACTCCTAATTGTCCTCTCCAAAGACCTTTGTCAGCCTTGGTACTTAAAGTAATTAACATTCATTGTGTGTATAGAGACCATGTTTTTCGTCAGTTACGGAGAGAGATGAATTCGCCGCTGGCGAAATAACTTGAATGCAAGGCTAGATTAAAATGTTCATGAAAAAAAGGACAAATTTACAAATTACGAAGAAAAGCAGAGATTTAAATAAAAGTTTCAGGTAAACGCTGAAGGTTTCTTCATCATAAGATACATATATTTCGTTGAAGATCAAATAGGCTTCCAAGTCTCATTTTCTCTTTTTTTTTCAAAGTTACAAAGTAAATGTCCCTCCTCGTCAAATAAAAACCGTAGCATTAATGGATCTCCACAACATCTTTTCTTTTGCTGTTTCAATTAATTCCTCCTTTTGTATATTGTCTTTTCTTCATGCTATTAATTCCGATATGGATTTAGGCAAAATCAAATACATTACAAGCTGTTTAATCTTGCTTCACTTGCCGTTAATGGTCTCTGGGTGGTGTAAAATCCCCCCACAATCTTTTCTTCCTAATTATATTTGCCAACATGTCAGCTATAGAACTGTGACTTTCAACAGTAGTTACGTTTGACTGTCTACTCCCCATAGAATTCTTTACTTCACACATAAATGGAACAGCCGAAGATGCAAATTACAATTTGTAGTTACTAAAACCAAACAAGTACAACAATTAAACTATTTGGGAAGCGTTTTATGAGAGGACGAAAAGTGTGATATGGAAATTTTATTTATGGTAACAGGACTTTTAGCGATTGCTTTATTTGACTTCCATTGTTCCATACTGTGCGTCTGATTAATAACGCTTTTATCGGCTTTTTGGCTTGGATCAAAATGTAGTATCTGCCCTCGAACGAATAAACTACATTTCATCTCTTAGTTGTCTTTGGCTGCAGAGAGTGCCCAAATAAAATATTATTAAGAGGTACCCACCCACCCTGGGAAACAGCTGCCGGCGTTAGTACCCCCAACCCACATTGCACTGAAGAGGGTTGCTCGATTGTAATAGCGACGAGTCATGGCCTGACGATTGCGTCTAGCATGAAACAGCCTGTCACCTCTAAGTGTTGACTTCAATGTTCACTGTTATATATATATATATATATATATATATATATATATATATATATATATATCCTGCTTGCACGGAGTCACAAGTCATCGTGGACGAGGGCGTGAGTGTGTTGGCCTTGTTGAAATTGTTGATCATGCTAGATCACACGCTCTCTCCCAGAAACTGTAACTAAGGTCTGCTATGGTTGCAATATAAACCACAGGTGTGCTCTGTGGATGTTGAATAAACACAAATGCGTCTGAACAAGCCTCTGCAATAGGGATTCGCTAGCCACCCTAGTAGACGGGTATCGTCGAATACGTCTGGCCAGCTATACATATATAGATATATCATTATTATTATTATTATTATTATTATTATTATTATATTTTACATTGCTACACAAATCTTTCACGTTTCGGAGCTATAATGTTTTTCATCGGGCGATGATAGATAACTTATGATGAAAATGATTTATTTGGGAAACTAGAAAAGAAATCATTACATCATTTGATAATTAAAAAGAAGAGGGTTAAAAACCTAATTTAAAAATTAAAAAAAAGTACCTCTGGGCATGTCTGGATTAACCAATTATGTGACAGATCTAAGCTAAAAGGAAAAAAATGTAGTTGGGTTATTAATTCATGTCTAGATAAAGTGACACTTTACACACGTCAATCAGCAGACAGACTGTTGGAAACAACAAATTTAAGATAAATTGTGGTAGACATAGTTATATTAAACAAAAAGTTACATTTAAGGAATTTTCAATTATATTTGCATACTACAAAACCTTCTTAAAAACGTCGCTAGAATAATAAATTTATATATATATATATATATATATATATATATATATATATATATATATATATATATATATATATATATGGAAATTAAAAATGCTATACATATAACACCAGCGAAGTTCAACGGTACCAGCTAATTCATCATACCTGAATATGAACACTATTGATAGTGCTCGGACTATCATCCTCAACTTTGTTGCCATATTTATCACAATGTTGTACGCTCCGGCCTTCTTCAGGTGGTTAGAATGTCGAACTGAACCCTTTATTTCGCTCACTGTTGTAGACTGTTCTAGTTCCACGTGCCATGTTTTTAATGGATGTCAGTTATAAGTTATCTCCAGTTAATTCCTCTTCTCCATGTTATCCATCCTCTTAACCAGGTATTGAACTCACACTGTTTGGCTCCTGTCACGCCTTTATCCAGTGGAGAACATATATATGAGATATTTATATATATTTCTGTGTTTAGACGTTGTTTTTTTATATATATGAGATAGTGTTATTTTTATGCGTATATATTTATTTTTTCTATCCATTTCTATATATTTTAGTGTTCTTTTTCCTTATTTTGTTCATTGACGAATATTTGTTTTTCTATTCTACCCATATTAAATTTTATCTATTCAACCATTTTTATCTATATATCTTTGCCCCTATACGTTATATTTTAATAGTATGTTAGAATTCGTTTACTAACACTTTAAAATTTGAATATTTCTCGCTGGGTATATGAGCGTGTCTTTATCAATGTACGTGTGTATAATCGCTTATATGTGCCTTTCATTGTATGTATATGTTGTCATTCTTTTGGGACAACTATTTCCTCTCTCGTCGTTTTTTGCGTGTTTATATATATATAAATATGTCTATGTGTTTGTGTATTATAATGTGATTGTGTATGTATTGTGTTTTTCAAGATTTAACCCTCCCCTGTCCATATCTTCAATTCAAATGTATCTAAACTGTAATGGAGCTCAGAGCAACATTAGATTTTAACGTTCATTCCAACTTAATTTTTGGACTTTTATTAAAGAAAAAACAAAACTTAAGTATATTTTCCTCAGTTTCTTCTTTAAAACTTAATATAGATTAAATTTAAAATTTATAATTTTTAATTTTAAAGTATAATATTTATTAGTTAGAATTAATTTTTTTTAGTCTAACTTATAACCAAAGTTCGTTGTCAAGTTTTTAAATTCTCATATACAGAAAAAACGGAAAGGGTTTCTTGAACAGTTTATATAAAATAGTTCAATCGACTTTTTTAATATTTTAATATTTAGAAATCATCTTCGAATACGTTTTCACAACATCGCCCACGTGACGACGACGTGATCATATTTAAACGGAACGCTGATCTTATATAAAAATTTCAGTTATCTGTTTGGATTAGTTGTGCTCTTATGTCCATCGTCTTTTCATGTTGAATTTTATATGTTCTAATGTTAATTATATTTAATGAAAATGTCCTGAAGATGGTCTAAAATAGACCGAAACGCCCGACGTTGACTTTATATTAATATTAATACAGCATAATTGCATATTAAGATTTTTGTTTGTTTTTTCTGTATATTTTTCTTCATACTGTCGGATCTATATCCATATATTTGCTTACATATGTGTGTGTGTGTGTTTCTGTGTGTTTATATATATATATATATATATATATATATATATATATATATATATATATATATATATATATATCAAGTTGTGCGTGTGTGTATCTGTGTGTCTATATATATATATATATATATATATATATATCAGGCAATTTATATATATATATATATATATATATATATATATATATATATATATATATATGATAGATTATTCACACAAAACTAATGCAAAGGTTAATGATTTAAATGGCGAGACATCCATCTCGCAAACAATTCAAATAGTACACAAAAACCTCCAGATCCGTTATGAATGAATTGATCCTTGTTTATATAAATTTCTGCCGTATTAGTTGTTATTTTTACTACAATATATAATATAATACAATATAGTTCATGCCACTTTGACAGTAAAATTTACCAGTAAAATAATTTGTTCATTACCATATTTGGTATAAACGCAAACACTTTAAAAAAAAAAAAAGAAATTTAAAATCAAACTCAGCGTTGCTTTGGCGCGTTCAAAACCAATATCTCATTTTCAATAGCATTTCGGATACAATACACATATATTTTCGATGTCCTCTTATTACTAAGAAAAAAAACAAGAACAACATCTATTATATACCTGAAGATGTCTGTAGGAACAGACGAAAGTTTGTAGTAAAAATAACAACTAATACGGCAGAAATTTATATAAACAAGGATCAATTCATTCATAACGGATCTGGAGGTTTTGTGTACTATTTGAATTGTTTGCGAGATGGATGTCTCGCCATTTAAATCATTAACCTTTGCATTAGTTTTGTGTGAATAATTCATGTATTTGTAAATTGATTGCACGTTTATTGTAATATATATATATATATATATATATATATATATATATATATATATATATATATATATATCAAGTTTATGCTGTAAAAACAAGTAACAGAAAAATACCAAATATTTCATTGACGTGAGGTATTTTAACAAAGGTCTCGTCATTGGCATACCAGTATAATTTCTTTTATAATTCATATTATATTATATTCATATTTCAAGACCTAAATGTAATAGCAATATCAGGAAGACACTGTTAGAGCCATTGGCAATATTGACATAGGCACGTTAGATTTGTATCTGTAAAAATAAACTAAGTATATATCTAAAGATGAAAGGTTGAAATTTAAATAAAAATATTGCGAGAAAGACGACTTGTAACCAGTCTTGATATACCGAAGATAAGCGTATGTTGTCACCATGCCACGAAAAAAGTACAGCCCGGAAGCAATGAACACTCCAAAATACAATGGACGAACTATGAATAACTTCGATTATTGTCACTTTTTAAAAATATCTACCGACTATCAGTGCATTTGAACACCACCCACCACACATATAGGATATGCTATACAGCTCATGTTTCAAAAATCGATGATTCTCGAAAGTTATTTAAGGTGTTCAGTGCACTAACTTTCTAGGTTATGAAAAAGCATAATGATATATATATATATATATATATATATATATATATATATATATATATATATATATATATATGAAAATTTCTCCAATTTATCCAGTAGAGAAACAATATTTATGAATAAAAATGACAATAGGAAAACTAGTAATTGCTGACGTGTTTTGTCCAATGTGGACTTTATCAAAGCAAAATACGAAATGAACATAATTTAACAAGGTAACTAATAAAAACAAAAACAGTATGTTAGTAGCAACTGGAATGTAGAGAAACGCTATTTTCATATTGTTAACTGAAAATTACGTCAGTGTTTGTCATGTGTGATCGTCCCTCTCCAGACGGATAACATCAGGAAGTCTCCTTCCTGACAAATCGACGAAGATGAAATTCGAACCCGGGTGCCAAAATCAGTTAACGAGCATTCTACCCAATCGTTTTCGTATATATATATATATATATATATATATATATATATATATATATATATATATATATATATATATATATATATATATATATATATGTGTGTGTGTGTGTGTGGTAATTGATCCTCGAGCAAAATGTCAAAACCACATGTTCCATCTGTCTAAAAGTTTGCAAAAACACCTGCAGGCCTCAGGAGATACATGCGTGTCCATAGAAGTCAAGTACCTCTTTATTTTGATGGCCTCTCCTTGGACGCAACGAAACAGTACACTATAAATATATATATATATATATATATATATATATAATCATAATACAAATCAATAACGCTTATCGAAATACATAGAAATTACTGGAAATCGAAATATTCAAGTAAGTGCTTTAAAGAAAACTTGAGTGACAATAGTCAAAATCTTATTAAAAGCAACTCATTAAACATACTTTCCCCTCGACAGACTTTAGTATTTTGCAGAATACTTCTTACCAGAGTCAGATAGCCCGATAAATCTATTGAATTATTACCAGATATATTATCTATACTCTACATAATAAACGTTATTCAGTGACTTCAAATCAAATTAAAATTTGAATGTTGTATTATGTGAGACCCCACTTAAGTACATGCAAACGTTTAAATATTTTTTTTACAATTTTTTCATTATAAAATATAATTTTGTAAATATAAATCTTAAAAAACCAACTTAGTTTGCAATGTCGATCATATAATTCTGAAAATAAACACTTTTTTTTTGGTTTACGCAGCGGCATATCAACACTTTATGGCTCACTCAATGCTGAAATTTAATTTTCTTAAGGACATTAGTAATTTATTTTACAAAAATATATTGTTAGTAATTTTTTATTTTCTCAAAAATTTATTGCTGACATTTTTTCCCTTACTAATAAAAATGTATTACTTGCATCTTCACTATAAATATATATTTCTACACTTTCAAATGTTTTTGACCCCTGTTTAGATGTTAACTATTTCCCTTTACCTGACACCGTCACATGTGCTACCTCCAAGACCTGGGAAAAACAGTGGTGGTTCCATTTAAGATGTGGTTCCACCCTCCGCAAAACCACTCTTGAGACACCTTACTGCCGGATGTAGTTTATCGTCATACCCTGGACGAATCAAACATAATCGTACTTTTCGGAGATTGAAAATATTGTCAAATAAGTTTAACTTATTTTCTAAGTCATTTAAAAATATATCTTATAAGATCGAAATTATGAATAAATCGAACTATTTATCTGTTTCTAAAATATTTAAGAGTTGTCACTTCCTTAACAATCTCTAGCTTCGTCCAAATTTTTAATTTAAAATTTGTCTGGAGTCTCTGATTAAGTAGAATATATTTTAATATTAATATAATTTAATTGTATCCAATATTTGATAAACTACAGGATTGTTGTATATATTTGTATGTTTATTTACACATATGGCTTCTGTAATGGTTAAATTACTTAATGCATATTCGAACAATTTCAGATGAGATATTGTCACAGAATAAAGTTTTTGCGATATAACGAAATAGAAAAATATGTTGACGTCAATGGTTAACATTAATATATATATATATATATATATATATATATATATATATATATATATATAATACATTTTAAATAAATTTAATATGCCTTAATAAAATCAGTTACAGTTATCTTACACTGAAAAACTGGCCTCTGTCTGCTAAACCTCAAATAATTGATTATTTTTTTTATCTTTTACCTATTCTTGATCTATTTTTGTTTATACTGAGGACTATCTACGCAACTTGAACAAGTTAGCCTCCAGTAATTTACGGGAAATTTTATTTTTTAGGCGTAAGCAAATTTAATTGTAGATGTATATACACAGATACAGTTGAATTTAAACAAGTTTACCTGATTTAGTAGCACAATTTCGGTAAAATTCTTACTAAGATTTCATACGAAATTAAATGTCTTGTTCGATACGATGACAAATGGCTAACAGATATTCTCTTTGTGTTCTATTTAATAAGTTAAATGTGCGTCTAGCTAAATGTTATAGGAAGGAGCTAGTCTGAGAAGTTAGGCAGCCATATATAAGGGATTATTATATTTGGTCGCAGAAATTGTTTGACGGCAATGACTGGGTTCTCTTGCTTGTGTGGCATGGTGCAGAATCTTGTTGCCAGACACAGGGTCTGCCAGCAGCCACCCTCTTGACCCAGGCCAGCACTACCTCCTCAAGGCACTTGATGTAGCCCCCACCACCTGTTGAGTCTGAAACCCTCAGAACAATTTCGGAATTTTTTTTGTTATCGGAACGATGAGAATGTGCATTTCGAGTTTACGTACATTCGTAATCACCATTAGACTCATCCAACTCTTTCCAATTCTCTGCACTGTCCTCAGATTGACATCCAAACACTCTGAATTGGAGATTCCGTTGCGAACGCCAAGCAGTACAGAATGCCGATTACACATGTCTTACCTGGTGAATTGCGTCACAGATGGTACTAACTGACCCAACTGTACTGTGTAGTCGACAAAATCAAAACAAACAACGCACATGCGCAAATATAAAAATATAAAATGGCGGCATTTTACCCATCCCGCCTTGCATATAACGAGAGAGGGAACATAAATTATCACGTGAGAAAAGAGCGATTTGGGGGAAGAGAGAAATGGCCCTTCCCAGTTTCTTTTTTTAAGGTTAATGCTGTTGGCTAATACTGAAATGTGTGTATAAATACTTTTATTTAAGCTATTGTCCCCCAGATTGATTATATATATAAATAATAAATACAAATTTTAAACTCCATAGTCTAAATAAACGTTTAAAAGCCCTACAAAAAAAAATAAATAAATAAATAAAAAAAACTTTATGAAGTCGTCAACAAAACAAATGTTACCGAATTATGACAGTTTTTTTTTGTTTTTTTTTATATACACAAAACCCTTTCAGGGAAAAAAAATTAAAAAAGAATAAATAAAAAATAAAATAAAATAAAATAAATCTCCATAGACACTTAACCAGACTAGACGATATCATCTTCCGTTTTAAATTTAGACACCCCAATCTTACCCTGACTTAACGTCTTTGAATGTAACTGAGATATTGATACAAATTATTAAGCCTTACGCCCCGCCTTTTTTTAAATAATTACTCTATCCGTTACCATAGTAATTTTAATTTTAATAATGAATATGCTTATAAAACACGTAAATTTCAAGAATTAGTTATTCCAAAAAAAAATTTCGCTTGAAGATGAAACAGAGCTTGAAACTTTAATTGAACTTAATTCAAATAATTATAATGAAGTTTTCGGCTCTTGTTTTGAAACATGAGAACTCTTATGTAGCGATGGAATCATATTTTTAAATACGTAATTATATATATATATATATATATATATATATATATATATATATATATATATATATATAATATTAAATGAATATTATCTTACATTAATTGCGCAACTCACATTTTCATGCCGAAGCAATTTTGAAGTGCTGGAATTATTATTTTATTTTGGATCGATCCCAGTTTATTTTAATTTTCTTCTTTTCGAAATATATTTCATTGTTGGGGTGAAATATTATTGTAGTTGAAATACTTGAAATATTTAAATGAATTGTAGTTTAATTTTGAATTTAGGCCCAGATTAACATTTAATATTAAAGAATAATTGTTGGAAATATGAAATATGAATTCTAATTTCGAAAGTCGCTGATTTTGAAAACCTAAGTAAACAAGAAGGAACGCTGGAAAATCAAGGGGGAAAAGCGTTATAAATCATATTACTAATTTTAAATGAGCTATGATCTGATGTTAACAATAGTGGTACAGTAAAAGGGAGCCAGAAGGAAAAGTAATATATATATATATATATATATATATATATATATATATATATATATATATATATATAAGAATTAATCACACATAGAATTAATAAGAAGTATCAATGCGATTATTGGCGACATCCATCGCTAGAAAACATAATATATGCATTAAAATCCTGTTCATCCATAGTGCGAGTTTTGATCCTTGAAGAAAAACTTGTTGTCTGTAGTTTTTCTGTTTATTCGATGTTAAAATGCTAGTACTTACGGACGGTCTACCATCCATCATCAGGCATGTGTTTTTTTTCTTATAAAATCAAAAACTTCAGACGATATATCTGTATGTCGACCGAAAGATGTTTTTTGAATATCTGCTATTATTGACAGTTGTAAGATCTCGGAACGTGCAAGGACGCAACGCTAAGTTTTTCAAAATTTTAAGTGAGAATTTTATTTAAATATTTCTTGTGATGTGTTAAATCCACGTATTCTATTTTTACAAGTGTATTCAGTTTTTATGTCATGAACTAAGTATATAGTTCAATAATATAGTGTAGTGTCATAATAGTAATTTTTTTTATAGGAATTTTTATGTACTGCGGATCAATAGTTTTTTATATATATATATGGTAGGCAACCATTTATATCGCGAGATAAGGTAGCACTCTTTTTGGTCAAAATGAATTTTACTGGTGATACACGAATGGCATGTCCGTATTGCAGGCCTGAGTTATAGTATATGGTTTAAGTGCTCTGCCATGAAAACATTCACACGCACTCTTGGGCGTATCATCAAGATCCAAAAGAATATATGTAATTATATTTGGATATGGCTTGCCTCCAGGTTTGTTATTTGTCAGGGATGACAGCCAACAGCCATCGAGGACAATACAACAGATTTTTATGTCTGGATTTACTTCAGTGACCTTTCATGGTAAGGATTTGGCTGAAAGGCAGCGGCGATATTAGAATTAGGTGTTTTTCATTCAATGTTTTCTACTTCTTTCTGCTTCTCTGTCCCACCCTCCATATATATATATATATATATATATATATATATATATATATATAAAGAAATATAGGTTTAAGGTTTGCTATATTTATGGGATGAAGTGCTCAATATCAGAAATAGTGCGTATGTAAATATAAATATGAAAGAAAACACTGAAGTCAACACTCAGAGGCGACAGGTTGTTTCATGCTAGGCGAAATCGTCTGGCCGTCATACGATTGCATCTAGCATGAAACAACCTGTCGTCTCTGTGTCGACTTCAGTGTTCACTTTCATATATATATATATATATATATATATACGTATATTAAGAAATGGACAAAGTCCGACAATTTATTTATTAAACACATTTTATGTTTAACGTTCTTTTTTATAGATACAAGTATTTAAGTAAATGCTCTGTTTTATAATAAACAGTATTAAATAACATTTACCGGCCTGAATGTCCGAGAAATTTTCATAGAAAATATTCGTCATTTGTTTACATTCGATACGCCAGAGCAGTTATGAATGTTCGAGATTCATGGAAGATTGGAGTTTATAAGCAGTAAATTCGACCTTGTCTACCGAACGATTCTTTGTGGCCGATCGGTAAGGCACGTCAGCGTAAATGACAGTTCCGTATAGGATGCAGGTTCGAATCCTGTCAAAGAACGAATATTTTCTCGGACATTCAGGCCGGTAAATGTTATTTAATACTGTTTATTATAAACAGAGCATTTACTTAAATACTTGTATCTATAAAAAAGAACGTTAAACATAAAAATGTCTTTAATATATATATATACGTACACACACACACACACATATATATATATATATATATATATAAGACATGTCGGATTATTATTAATCAGTCAGATTTTAGTATCTTAATGTTACATTAATTGGATATCCATATTGGAGTAGGCGCTCCGTTTAATATTAGATAGTATATTTAATAAATAAATATAAAATATTCTACTCAATATTCGTGTGAAACTAGAATAAACTTTAAATAATATATATATATATATATATATATATATATATATATATATATATGATTTACCAGAAATAAATCCCATTTATCTATTTCTATGAAATCTCAGTTTTTCTCTGTTTCCTGTGCATATTTAGATATGCATCTGTGTACAGTTAATTATATGAAAAGTATGTTTATTCATTAGTTGGAAATAAAAACAATCATAAATTTGTATGTGTACGAATATATATATATATATATATATATATATATATATATATACTGGGTGTCAGTAAAGTTACTATACAGTTACTTACAATAACAATGAAGACAAAGCAATTAATCAACAGTCCAGAATCAATTCGAACTGTAAGTCACCTGCTTGAATGCTTTCCTTTTATGATAACTAATTGAATAGAGACTTTATTGTCACCCTGTACGTATATATATATATATATATATATATATATATATATATATATATATATATATATATATAATTGCTTAACCTTTTTTTTCATTATATATATAATTTGTACTTTTGTTCATTTAAATTATTTATTTATCTTGCATATATTTCTCACGGTTTTTTTTTTCTTTTAAGGTATTATGTTACGCTATATAATTTTAATTTACGTTTTATGGACATAGTGTAGTTTTTTGTAGAGCAGGTTACTTCTGATATTTTGGTTAGGTGTTTATTTTGCTCTGATGAGGTAATTACCACTATTTTCTCTTTAGGCAAATATCAGATCGTTTTGAGGTGTTGCTTTAAGCTGATGTGTTATTGGTGGTGTGTGCGGCAATCTGGAAATCAATTTTCTTGAGACGCGTTTTACCCTTTAAGGCAACATCGAACATGCATTGATAACATTAGACATCGTATGAAGGACAGAACTCCTAAACACAAATAAAATCCTTCTAAAAATTGTTCTGATATAAAAATGAATAAATCTTTTTCTCATATATATCAGGTCATCCCATAAGTTCTGTCCGAATTTTAACTTTTTGTTAAAATGAACGAAATTTTATAATGTCTAATGCAGCTGAATATTATTTTTATGTTTAGATCCATTTAAACTGATCAAATTTTATTTCAGAGAACAATAAAATTAGATTTTGTTTGATTAAAACCCTGCTAACATGGAAGTATCCAAGAGTCATTTGAGGCACATAATGCTTTATAAGTTCAAGAAAGGTAACTCAGCAGCCGAAGCGGCTAGAAACATTCACTCAGTTTATGGAGAGGAATGTGTGAATGAAAGAACTTGCAGAAGATGGTTTGCAAAATTCAGAGGTGCAGATTTCACTCTTGAACATGAAGATCGAACCAGACGTCAAGTTGAGTTTGATGAAAAGCTTCTTGAAGCAGCCCTTGAAGAAGATTTTGCTTTATCAGTTGAGGAATTGGCAGTGGTCCTCTGTTAAAACCATACAACTGTTCATCGTCATCTTCAACAACTTGGAAAATTTCCTAAACTTGGAAAATGGGTGCCTCATGAATTGTCTGAAAACAACCTCAAATCCCAAGTTGACATCTGTTCTTCTCTCCATTCTCGCCAAATTATTTCACCTTTTTTGGATAGACTTGTGACTGGCGACAAAAAATGGATCTTTTATCGTTAAGCGTAGTAAACAGTGGCTTGGTAAAGGGGAAGGACCCCAGCCACAGCCGAGACGGGAACTTCATGGGCAAAAGGTTCTTCTTTCAATCTGGTTGGATCGTCAAGAAATAACCCACTTTGAATTCTTACCACCTAATGCAACAATTAATGCTCAAATATATTGTCAGCAATTAGAATGTTTGAAGCAAGCTTTGAGGAAAAAAACCTGCTCTAGTGAATCGAAAAGGGGTGATGTTTCATCAGGACAATGCGCGACCCCATTAGCAGAATCACGTCACAAAAGATCGAAGAACTTGGTTGGGAGAAAATTTCTCATCCACCTTATTCTCCCGATCTTGCTCCTTCAGACTACCATTTGTTTCGTAGATTACAGAATCATTTGGAAGGAACAGCTTTTGTAACACAGGAAGAAGTTAAAACTGATATTTGTGAGTTCTTCTAATCAAAGCCAAAAGAATTTTACAGTAATGGAATTAGTAAGTTTGTTAATAGATGGAAGGAAGTCATAGATAATCAGGGAAAATACATTGTTGATTGAATCTGTAATTAATTGTAACATTTGGTCACTTGTTTTCTTTATTCAAAATTCGGACAGAACTTATGGGATGACCTGATATATAAATGTATAATCAATTCGCAACACGTGACTATAAAATCATTTAATCAGTGAACAAATAAATAAAGCAATTTCCACGCCTGGAGAATACACCCTAATGTATAAAATTAAAAAATAAATCCAGACGCATCCCTCTAGTAAGCACTTTCAACACCACTTTTCCTCCACTATCGCAGAGAATCAAACGTCGCTGGGAAATACGACATATCAACGAGACCTTAAAATTTTGTTTGAGGAATCCGGACTTCTAATATACCGAATACCTAAGAATCTTAAAAAAAATTATAGGTAGTTAAAAAATTCTGATAATGTTACCCGTAATAGACCAAAAATAAAAACGTGACTTTACCAACTATGTAACAACAGAAGGAGCTTATTTTGTAACCACATTAGACATACCAATTTATTCACTAGCTAGTCACTAAATCTACCTTCAAAATCTACCACAACTCAAACTATAGAAGTCATAACATAAATTACCCATTAGAATTCACACTATGCCAGAAACAATATGTGGGAAAATCTGAATGGGTCTTTTACTACTGAATTAATAATTATCATAATCAGATCACGTCCGCTCCGCGCGAAAGATTATTACCTGTAGAACATTTTCGGCTAGAAAAACATGATTTTAAAAGCCATGCAAAATTCATTATGATTGAAAAATAAAGAAATAGACAGAAAATATAGCTTAAGTTATATATATAGTCAAACCTAGTGAGCCAGACAAACCTACCCAGGTTTCAACTAAGCGGATCGTCAGGGAAATCTGGTCTGCTCTACGGTTGTATTGAGCTCTTTTAGTTAGTTGTTTACTCATGTCGGGGTTTTTCTTTGGGCTTCAAACCTGTATATGTGCGATTTTTTTCGACAGACTTTCATGTTTCTAGCTCTTTCTTTTTTTAAAAACCTTTTGATTATTTTCAAATCAAAAATTCGAAGGTTTTTCGAAATCAGTATTTTATATATATATATATATATATATATATATATATATATATATATATATATATATATATATATATATATATATATATATATATATATGCATGCATTACCATGAAAGTATTTATAGAGGGCGCTCAGGGAAGCTACGTTATGGCGGTGGGGAAGTGATTGAAGCCGAGATGCCAGGTCAGGACTAATATTATTGTAGATTCTTCTTTGTATCTTATCGAGAATCTCTAAATATATAGCAGTATCAGACCAAAGCAAGGACGAATGGTAGACATAAATATGTAAGTTAGCATTTGATACAATATACTCTTTCTATATCATGTCATAAAGCGGAAAACGTTAGTCGGAGAATGCGGTCTGATTTACACTTCTGGAGGTTAGCATTAGCCATGGCGATGGAAGGTAAAATGTATTCGTCCAGTCGTTTAAAATAATATAGTTCCTTTTTAGCTTTCGTTTGCTTATCCGTCTTTTTAGCTGTTCAGTATTATAACCGTCATGGGTATGACGATAAACTACATCCGCGTCTTGGATAATAAGACATACTACATCTGGTGGCA
>CAHIKZ030004817.1:1130000-1137500 GCA_903632075.3 Acanthosepion pharaonis | reverse complement strand
TCCTAACTTGAGTAACCTCTATTATTAGCAATAATCTAAAATAAAATAAAAAAATCAACTAGGAATGCTAAGCGTAATCTATGCTATAATATACAATGAACGAAAAAGAAGAAAAAATAGTTAACAAGAAATAAAGAAAAGACATCGCAGCGAGAATGAGAGATAAAAATATACACAGAAACGGTGTTAAATGAATTTGTCCCTGATAAAAAACGTCCGTTACCGTGATAAATGGATAAATTAGAGTGACTTTACACATTTATCGACTCCATGGATCCCTTAATTGCTTCCGACTCCGCCTCCACAGCCCTGGTTAAAACATTGACGGCCAAACCCTAGATTATTTGTCGTTGGCTGTCAATGATGACGATCACGAGTTATGTCGTTATTACGACCTTGCAATCACGGCAAGATTCCTCGATATACGTCGTTATTTTTAACGCAAATAACTGCTGCTTAGCGTCACTATGTGTGGGAGGTAACGCAACAACTCAACTGATGATAGCAGGTAGGAACAAAGAAAACCGGTGTCGCACGTCTAACCTTCTCACGAGCCGAAAGCTCTCTGATCCGAAACAGCAAAACGAGCCTGCTTTATACAGCCGAGGACCGACCACGATTTGCATGCGAATGACGAGACAACGAGATTTCGCGTTAACTAACCGAGACCGCCCGGCATAAAATATGGGCGCCGCCATTTTGGTTCCTTTTACCGTTGGGAGGAGCGGAGTTTGCACACTGCACAGATTCGCACGCGTTTCCGAGGTAAGCCATTTTCACAATTTTCCCCACACTATGCTACAGAGAAAATCTGTAATGACAACAACGAGCACCTTATGGAAAAGCTTATTTAAAAAGGCAACACATTAAGCATTTGAAAAGAGTATTGATCAATTTTGTCATTATAAAGTCGAGCTTTGAATTCGGATTTGACAAAATCCAAAGAAGAAATTATAACGTAATCCATGCTGACTTGGCATCTCGACTTAAGTCATTTCAGTGGCTTCCCTTTGTCTTTTCTACAAATATTTCTATGGCAACCACTGACAAGCAATTTTCTTGGTGCCACGACTACATGAATTTAAGCCTGCTAGAAAATGGGCATATAGTTCCCACTAGTTTACTGTTGAAAGAGCGAAATGCAACCGCTATTTTATTCCCTGTAAACCCCTGCGCACTAGTGGCATCCACATCTTGCTTGGGATGGAATGATTAAAAAGCAAAAGAAAAAAATATGATTTCGTAATTGAACAGTGAAAGTGGTAAAAGAACATTTGAACTTTTTTGTGTATTTATTATTTTGTGTATTTATTATTTTGTGTATATATAATGTTGTGTATTTATTATGTTGTGTATTTATTCCTTTAACTAATGTAATGAAAATAATAGGAACAAAACAATAAATGGGAAAAGAATTAAAAGTACAAAATCTTCAATATCTTTATATTATTTACATTGTTTGGACTATACTCCTCATCTTTATTGTAATATTGAGGATATGTACGCCCCGGACTTCTTCAGGTGATATCGAACAGTTTATCTCTTCCACCAGAATAGATTCTTCTAGCTCCATGTGCCACGCCTTTTCTGGATAGCTTAGTTTCAGTTATTTCCCTTGTCTTCACCTCAACTCTGACCAGGAATTGAACTCATATCTCTTTAGGTCAATCACTGGATTATTTCCGCCAAAAGCTTTTATACATTGGACCATTTGTCCTTGGGAAACTAGAACAATCTACCCGGGTGGAGGAAATAAAGAGTTCAGTTGGAAATTCCAACGTAAATCACCTGAAGAAGGCCTCAGCGTACAACGGTCGAATATCTTGAGTATGACAATAAAGAGGAATGTATACATCATAAATAAGCAATTAGCAAAGAAGAAATTAAATTCTTGGATTAGCGATAAACCTAGCGACAACCATTCCTTTAATCAAATTTCTTCTTCTTCTTCTTCTTCTTCTTCTTCTTCCCTTTTCTCCTCTTCCACCCTCTTCTCCTTCTCTTAATTCCTTACCTCTTTCTTCTTCTTTTATCCTCTTCCTCATTCTTCTTATCTTCTTCCTACTTTGTCTTCTTCTTTAGATCCTCCTCCTCCTGCTTCTTCTTCCTTTTTCCCTTATACTTCACCTTCCTCTTCTATTCTGCCTACTTAACTATCTCCTCCTTCTTCTACCCTCATCCTTCCTCCTTATACTTCCCTATAACCATTTCTTCTACCCTCCACCATCCTCCTCCTACTTCCATATCTCCATCTTCTTCTACCCTCCTGCTACTTCCCTATCTCCTTCTTCATCTACCCTCCTCTTTCTTCGTCGAACTTACGTATCTCCTCCTCCTTCTACCCGCCTCCTACTTCCCTATCTCCTTCTTCATCTACACACATCCTCCCTCTCCATCGAACTGCCGTTTCTCCTCCTTCTTCTAACCTCCTACTTCCTCTTCGTACTTCTTTATCTCCTTCTTCTACACTCCTCCATCTTTGTCGAACTTCCGTATCTCCTCCTTCTTCTAACCTCCTCCTTCCTCCTCCTACTTCTCTATCTCCTTATTCTTCCTCCTCCTCCTTCTTCTCCAGAGAAAAAATACGTTCTGATTTTCCTGAAAAAATGAGTCCGAATTAAAAGTGGAAACGTTCCGAAGTAATTGGCAGTCAGTGACCATTTGCTGAAAGATGAATCAGACTGACATACATTAGTTCCTAGAAGTGCGCTGAATGAATGAAAGAATTAAATATCTGACTTATTAAATCGAAAGTTCTTAGGTCTACAGGACATGTGCCTGATTCTCCTGCTCAGAAAATTCGCGACCACATATTGGCCAATATTTACAATCCATATTTGCAAAGCCCAGAAAATCGGTTGCATAAGCCAAAGTAGGAATAACACCAGGAAACCTTCGTGATGTGGATCCAAAACGGTTATCTAACTTTGGCAAAATGACAAAGCACCTAAGGGTTTGAAGACCTTATGTAAGCTAATAATTCTCATTTTTATCAGTTTGTTTTACAAAGTGTCCTAAAAATGCCGGCAATGTCTTTATTAGCAGCAAACGAGGATTCTTACCTAAAAAGTTAATTAAACACTTATACGAAGAATTAATGACATAATTAAGATCAATTAACGTGACTCTTGTAATTAAGAACTAATTCTCTTCAAATAAAAAAAAGATGTTTTCTTCATTTGTTTGCTAGAAACAACTTTCTGGACTGAAACTTAATTAAAACAGTTCTATTAAATTATGGGTTACACGAAAATCGCTCAGTTTTCCTAAATCTCTCCTATTCTCAGTTCGGCTTTCTTATGTTTTCTTAATGAATTACTTTCACATGAAAATCAGAAATCATTACAACCATAAAATAGAAGACTTCAAAATGACCTCAAAATACAAATACAATATATAAAATATATTTTGGTCCGAGTGTCAGCATATATATATATATATATATATATATATATATATATAAGTATTCGATGATAACCGCATACTATAGCAGACTATCACTGAGGCACATATGTGCTTCTTGAACACCCACAGAGCCAACCTGCAAACCAGGAGTAAATTGTAGTGTCGTCCGCGTAGATTCCAACTCTATAATTTACTCCTGCCTCAAAAACAAATCTAGTGTCGCTGACAAAACTAACCTGGCCGCTCGTCTTGAAATGGACCTCCAATCGGTTGTTAATTGGACAAGAATTGGCTGGTCAATTTTAACGCCTCAAAAACTAAACTACTCTCTATTAATCACCACAGAGACCCTTCCCTGCCCCCCCATAAGAATGTCTGATAGTCAACTTCTTGAGAGCAACTCTCTGCGTCTGCTCGGTCTCAAGTTGACTGCTGACCTGAGATGGAACAAATATATTGAGTCAATTTCTTCGTCCACCGCGAGAAAAGTTGGCTCTCTGTGCCGCGCCAGGAAATTTTTCTCCCCGGAATTGATACTTCAAATATACAAATCAGCCATTCGCCCTTGCATGGAGTATTGCTGCCATATATGGTCTGGTGCACCTTCTGTTTACCTCGGAGTTCTTGACAAGATCCACAGGCGGATATATAATATATCATATAATATAATTGGCCCTGATCTGGCATCTCGTCCACATTCACTCTTTCACAGACGCGCCGTCGCCTCTCTCTGTCTTTTTAACAAATACTTTCATGGTAATTGCTCCGTTGAGCTGCTTTCACTGGTTCCCAGACTCCATGAATTCAAGCGCCCTACGACGCTGGCATCCCGCTCCCACTCTTACACTGTAGAAACTTTTAAATGTAGCCGTCTCTTCTACTCCAATAGCTTCATACCTCGCACCTCTTGCCTGTGGAACACACTTCCCTATTACTGTTTCCCTGAGAGCTATAATTTCCAACTATTCAAATGTAATGTCAATCGACACCAACTTGATCTACCCACTATCCCTCTCCTCATCCTTTCTTCTATCACTTCTATCTGCTCTTGCTCCAAATCTTCTGCAACCCCCTGCATCCTAGTGGCTTCACGCCTTGCTCGGGGTGTAATGCTTAAAAAGAACATGCTGAGTAGACTGCAGTTACAGTTTCTGGCAGAGAGCGTGTTATCTAGTGTGATCAACAATGTGAACAACGCCAGCACACTCAAAGCCTCGGTCACGATGACTTGTGGCTTCGTGCTAGCACAGCTATCTACGGCCCCACCCCAATTGTTCTGTCTACTCAATTTCACACAACCGGTTGAGGTCAACACTTGATATGTTTTTCAGGCATTTTCCAAAGATGCTGCACGCTGGGATCGTCCCCCTTCAGAACGTAAAATCAAACCTAGTGAAATATGAACCCGATTCACATGGTCATAAAACGAACGATATATATATATATATATATATATATATATATATATATTTAAATAAAGACAGACCACTTTAAGGTTCCATGTAATAAATTATTTCATTGCCCTTTTAAAAGGACTGCGGATCATCAGACTTTTACTTCCAAACAAAAAAATAAAGACTGATGATCTGCAGTCCTTTTTAAAAGGCTGTGGAAATAATTTTTTACATGGAACCTTAAAGTGGTCTGTTTTTATTTAAATTATTTGCTCTGTATTTACATTGAGCTCTCTGGATTTTATCCTCCTTAGGTTTACCCATACGGATTACCTAGTTTCTCATAAACTATATATATATATATATATATATATATATATATATATATATATATATATTTTTTTTTAATGATTAAAATTAAGGTATCAAGCCCTGTTTCATTCTCAGGCGAAAATTTAGGATTTTATTTTTCTACATACTTCCACATACATGATATATATATATATATATATATATATATATATATATATATATATATATATATTGTTTAAATATAACAGACAACGTATGTATGTGTATGTTTGATCATGAGCCGTTTTAAACTTTGTATATTTGCTTTAATTTGGGGAGAAAATAAAGAAAAATTTGTCCAGCAATAGAATTTTTTCACTATGCTGTTCCTTAATGATCTGCTGCCCCAATAAACGATATATATATATATATATATATATATATATATATATATATATATATATATATATCAGTGTATTTTGTTTTTAGTTTTCTGGGGAAAGGGAAGGCGTGTTATGATAACTATTATTCTTTTTAATTGTTGAATCAATTTTAAACTCGGAGAGAAAGATGATGTAATTTTAGTTTAAAAATGTTGCTAACACAGGTTTCATCTATCAAGAAGACTGAAATCAATATCAATATCAATATATGTATCCAAAAAATCGGACGAAAACATATCTAAAACTGTTATATAACGATAAAAAATAAAATAAAATAAATAAATAATACGTTACTTAAAAATCGAAAACCGAAAAGAGAAAATATACAAGGAAAATAAATTGACCTAAATTCATCCAAGTAAATAAATAAACAAACCAACCCCGATAAAGTTACCGTTAGAAAAAAACAAATAAAGATAATCAACCCAAATAAACACAAATTAAAAACTGTTCCGGCCAAAATAATAGTTAGAATAAACTACAACAACCAACCCCCAAAACCGAACAAATAGCTTTAATTAAATTCTCAAACCAAAACAAAACTATAAAATAAGTGATATAAACAAATTTTTACTACGTTAATAAAAACACCGATTAAAAATAAATAAATAAATAAAATAAGAAACAAAAAATAAAAACAAGCATAATAGTTTAACCCAAATAAATACATAAACGACTTCCGGTAAAATAACCGCCATAATAGACTACCCACAATGCACAACTGACCTGTATATGTATAAATAGCCGAGAAAAATAACAGCACCCGTTGGCTGACGATTGCATATAGCATGAAATAGACTGAACGCCTCTAAGGGTTGACTTCTATGTTCACTTATATATATATATATATATATATATATATAAGTAAGTGAGATGATGAGATTTAGTTGCGTAGTTAACATATGCCATTCAGATGGAAGGAAGAAATTGCTGTTAAACTATGTATAGGAAAGGCAGAGTGAAGCCATGTCAACGCTTTGAGAAAGTGGAGATGGCCGGTCAGGACCGATAGCATTACAAACCTTCCTTTGGATTTTGTTGAGAATCTTGAGATTTATTATATAAATATGCATTAAAAACAGAAAAAAATTGATTTTATAAAAATAAATTCCACTCATCCCATTTAATGTGTGAAAAAAAGTATATTCATTAGTTGGAAATGCAATAAAACTAAATTTTTTTATATGTACAAATACTTACTTTTCCGTATATATATATATATATATATATATATATATATATATATATATATATATATATATAAAAAAAGGCTTAAATCAGACCTACAGATTCAAACATTTGTAGTCATGGTGAATTGGATCGTATTTACGATTCCAATGGAATAAATTATGACCATGGAATATTAGTGTTTAAGCCTTTTTATTATATCCTTACTCTGTCCTGGACATTGAGTTCTACCTGGATTCTATCCTCTTGGATTTATTTTTTATACAAATATATATGTATGTGTATGTATGTATGTATGTATATATATTTATATATTTTAGACATATGATTGAATATGTATGCGTATATTTACCACTAATATATTATCTATCTATCTATCTATCTATCTATATATATATATATATATATATATATATATATATATATATATATATATATTATTATTTAAAATATGATTCCATCGCTACATAAAAGTGTTCTCATGTTTTTCAACAAGAGCCGAAAAATTCAAATAATTATTTGAATAAAATTGAATTAAAAAAGTTAAGCATCCATCTTCAAGCGAAATGTTTTTGGAATCTAAAATTAAAAAAAAAATTCGCTTGAAGATGGAACAGAGCTTAGTACTTTAATGCAATTTTATTCAAATAATTATATTGAATTTTTCGGCTCTTGTTTTGAAACATGAGAACTCTTATGTAGCGTGTTGAATCATATTTTTAAATATATGTATATTTATGCTCTACTTTTGTATCGAGCACTATTTTTTAAATAATAAC
>CAHIKZ030004817.1:1027500-1125000 GCA_903632075.3 Acanthosepion pharaonis | reverse complement strand
ATGTAACGTGGAACTAGAACTATCTACCCCCAGAGGATGAAATAAAGGGTTCGGTTCGAAATTCCAATCACCAACAGCTTAAATATAAGGATCTTATTATTCAAGGAATTGATAGTAAGTTAATGTCTTATTAAGTCCTGTTAGCGAAGTGATTTCCCCAGTAATCACATTAACATTGGTATTGAATTCTTTGCATAAATTGTTTCTGTATGATATAAAGTATAAGCTGCACACACACACACACACACACACACACACACACACAATAATATATATATATATATATATATATATATATATATATATATATATATATATATATATATAAAAAAGAGAGGTGCCGCAAACGTTTTTTGGTTGTAATGTGGATTTATTTAGAAAAAATATTATGCTTTGTTTTACATAATTTTACTACGACACGTGTTTCTGGTCTCAAGACCGTCTTCAGGTAAAAGTGGAGATTTCTACATATTATTAAAAATAATTAATTTTTCTTCATGTTCAATGTGAAATGTTCTCGATATGAGACATTCTCAGTTTGTGTGTTAGCAATCCGAATTTTCTTTCTAGAATTGTCAATGAAGAGTTCTGCGCGAAGGGTCATAAAACAATTGTATATATATTATATATATATATTGAAATTCGATATATATATATATATATATATATATTGAAATTGATATATATATATATATATATATATATATATATATATATATTGAAATTCGATATATATATATATATATATATATATATATATATATATATATATATATTGAAATTGATATATATATATATATATACATACATTGAAATTCGATATATATATATACATATATTAATGGGGGGTGAAAATCGTCTCTCTGAGATTTGGTTAGCAATCCTTTTACTGTTTGATACACGATAAAAAGACTTCAGATGGGAAGGAAAACACATGACAGCTTAACCTGGTCATTATATTGTGTGTGCCGAGAGGAGTGTACTGGCTGATACTCACTGTGATCCGGAGAGGTTTAACTCCGCGATAATAACACACAAGGACTGTCGTTCGGAGTTTTCGTGACAAGTCTTTTGCACCGTTACTTTTTTATCGACAGATCCTAAAAGTATGGATGGTCCGACACAAGCCATCACCACTTGAAACAAATCATTGTGGGTGGTTTTCTGACAACTACATCTAATTAGTTCCACACATATCCGGATACAGCGAAAAACTCTACGAAACATTAACTTCAACTTGTCATTTGGAATGTACGAATTCTCCAGGACAACAACCCAGCACCTGAAAGTAAAACAGCTTTGGTCTCATTGGAGCTAAGGAAGTACAACATTGACATTGCTGCTCTGAGAAGTAAGCATCAGCCGATTACATGAAACTAGAAAGCAAAATAAGACATCTAGCAGTGTTCCTGCTGCACTTGGATACAATACATTCTCCTGTACGGTTTGTGGTCTTTGTGCAATTCTCAAGCCGGGCTCAAAAGTCATGGCTGTCATAGGCATGCCGATAATTACTTCGTGCACGTCGGAACCTCATACGTCGAACTCGACGGGAGAGTCCGTCATATATATATATATATATATATATATATTGAACAATAAAAAAAAATATTAAAAAATTAAAATTTTCAGACACACTGGGTTGTAGATTAATATTCTTTTGTTTTTTTTATTATTATTTCGTTTTGATTCCTCGAATGGTTTCGTCCAAAATGGCCATCATCGGGAGGAGAAATATTTCTGATTGCTGGTAGCAGTAAACTACAAAAATGAATATATATATATATATATATATATATATATGTGTGTGTGTGTGTGTGTGTGTGTGTGTGTGTGTGTGTGTGTGTGTGTGTGTGTGTGTGTGTGTGTGTTTCATTTGATTAATAAACCGGGTTCCGAATATTTTGGTGCAACTTTCATGTTCCTGCACATGGCACATTCAATTTTCGATTTTTAGAAGCAGTTTGCATCAAGCTCCATAGACAGACTTTGCGCAGACAGAAAAGCAACCTTCGTCCTATGTATCCCATGGATGGGTGGTGAGTAATTCTTTTCAAGTTTTATAATCACTAGGGGTTTACTTACACCGATTTCTTTATTTTTAGTAATAAATTTATTTTAGTCGTGATTCCTTAATTAATCCCCGTGTCTACCTTTTTCAGTTTCGACATTTTGATTATTGTCCTTTCAACGAATCTTTTTGAAGAGGCGTTGGATGAAAAAGGTCCCTTTTAAAAAAAAATGCCTTCCGTCATTTTGAAAGCCATATTCAAATACTGTATTACATTTTTCCTTATATATATATATATATATATATATATATATATATATATATATATATATATATATATATATATATATATATATATGTGTGTGTGTGTGTGTATAGTGCGTGTATGCGATGGGTAAATTGACGCCGCTTCATTTTTTTTTTCATTTTGAGCATGCGAGTTGTTTAATTTTGAGTTTGTCAGCTGCACAGTACAGTTGATCACTGTTAGAAAAGGAACACTGTATCGAAATTCATTCATGCTGCACTGCTTGTCATTTGTGCCAGAAGCCCCAATACGAACATTTCAGACTGTTTGGATGACAGTGCAGAGGATTCGAAAAGATTTGGAGGAGTCTAATGGTAAATACGAATGTATGGCACCTCGGAAAACTCATTCTGATTGTTCTGATAAAACAACTCCAATTATTTTTTTTTCATGAGACCCTCAGAATCAACATGGAGGCCTATATCAAGTTCCTTGAGGAGGTAGTGCTGCCTTGGCTGCTGGAAGACCTTATATCTGGCAACAGGGCTCTGCACCATATCACAGAAGCAGGTGGACCCATTCATATCTGTCAGAAAATTTCTGCAACTACCCCCCCCTTACATCTGGGCACCTAACTCCTCAGAATGCACCTAATTGTTTATTCAGTATGGAGTGCAGTTGAGTGACATACCAACAAAACAGCTTGTAACACCAAAGATGAAGTGAAGGCAAGGGATATGGCAGAATCCAGGAGGGTTTTATGAGCTTCCAAAGTTGTCTAGAGGCCGTGGTTGAAGCCAATCTTGATTTTATTTAATAAAATTAATCTTTATTATTTCGAGATATTTTTGTGAAAATATATCTGTTAAAATGAAATGTCAGTGTTGTTTTCATTTTTGCATAATTTCGACAACAATTTATCCATTGCATCCTGTGCGGCCACCTTGAGGGATCATTCATTTATCGTGTTTCGTGATATTTCAAGGTTCGATAATGGAATCTAATATTTTTTTTTTTTTGCATGGAATAAATCTACATTAAAAACTTAAACGTTCGTCAGTTCTTTTTTTAAGTTTGCTTTTTGGCATGATTTTCTTGGTTTTTTTTTATATGTGCTATTTTCTGTTCAGGGCGTATATGTATCGGCATTACTAGTAGCAGTAGCCGTAGTTCAGCGAAAGTTAAATATCAACCTGGCGATAATTTCTGAAGCTATCTTTAAACAACGCGTATGACGAAACATAAGGGAAAAAGTTGTATTGATAGAAATCAAAATTGAATATAATTTTACTCGAAATGTTGCCAAACCGATGAAAGTTTTACAGAATGCTGGATGAGTAAAATTGAATTGTCGAAATGTATAGAAAACAAACGACCCATAACTGTGGGATACAAATGCCTAAATATTATATATCGGTAATGTTTTAATTAAGAATTCAGATACAAAATATATTAGTGATTTGATATTTTAAATTTTATAAAAACAGATCCAGGGCAAATGTCGCAAATATAAAGTCCTTTTGTCGAGGTGTCATTGGTTAACGAATAGAAATATAACAATTCAAATTCCTGAGTCTCTGCAGCGTCTTTTTGCAGACAAATGATAATATTTCTGTACAAAAAATGCATTAACTTTGTCAGAAGCGTATAGTTAAAAACAGTCAGTTGATATGCCTTCTACAACGGCCGAAACGTTGTAACAAATATAGCGACAAAGATGAAGACAATAGTCCGAATAATGTAATAAATCCATTACATAAAATAATTTTTTTATTGTTTAGGTTAGGTTACGTTAAGTGTGGAACATAAATGAATTATCGAGACACGTCGTCGAATATGACGACGATGATGACGATGACGACGATGAAGACGATGATAACGATGAAGACGATGATTTCGATGACGACGATGACGACGAAGATGACGATGACGATGATGATGATGACGACGATGACGACGATGATGACGACGATGACGACGATGATGCCGATGATGATGATGACGACGATGACGATGATGACGATGACGATGATAATGACGACGATGATGATGACGACGATGATGACGATGATGATGATGACGACGATGACGATGATGATGACGACGATGACGATAATGATGATGACGACGATGATGATGATGGACTATTTAATTTGCAAGTTTTTCTATTTCACTGAATTATACGTTAATCACCTGATAGGGTTATCGCCAACTCTGCCACTTTAATCTTTTTTTACTTCTTTTTTTATTTCTTTCTCTCTTCTTCTTCTGCTTCTATGCCCGTGTCCTTTCAGGACGTTGGATATCATCGTTCTCCAGAACTTCCTGTATTTTGTAGCTGAAACTCACCGGGTAGTCTATGAGTTGATTTCCTCTGTCCCCGTTGCCTTCCATCTGTTCTGAGAGTATCAAATTTTCCAAGCCTTATTTCCTCAGTACGTACCTTATACGTTTCTAATATCTCGTCCACATATTAAGTAAAATTGCCAAGTACGTTGTTCATAATTTTGGGACATGATATCATCAACATCCTTATGTAGAATCACACTTATAGTGTTTCAAGCCATTTCTACATCTGTGATGAGATTGTCCAGCATTCACTGCCGTATAGGAAGAATTACAGCATCGTTAAGTACTCTTCCCACTGAAATTTAAAAAGCGTATCTGATATGGATTAGATTATTACTTACGAGGTATTGGCAGTACGTCTGGAGCCCCTTCTGTTTGTGTCAAGGTCCTTGATAAAATCCAGAGACGGATATGCAACGTAATTGGCCTTGATCTGGCATCTTGTCTGTAGTCGCTCTCTCACAGACGTGCCGTCGCCTCTCTCTGTCTTTTTTACAAATACTTTCACGGTAACTGCTCCGATGAGCTGCTTTCTCTGGTTCTGAGACTTCATGAATTTAAGCGTTCAACTAGGCTGGCATCTCACTCTAATCCTTTCACTGTTGAAACTGTTAAATGTAGCCGTCTCTTCTACTCCTATAGCTTCATATCTCGCACCTCTCGCCTGTGGAACACCTTCTCCTTTTCTTGTTTCCCTGATAGCTATAATGTAATGTCAATCGACGTATCCAGATGAATTGATCTATCCCCTATCCTCCTCTTCATCCTTTCCTCTATCACCCCTCTTTGCTCTCGCTCCAACTCTCTGTAACCCCGTACATACTCGTGGCTTCCCGTCTTGCTTGAGGTGAAATGCTTAAAAGAAAACAAAAAAAAAACGTAACTTATATACTATCGAAGTAAGTATCAAAATAAAGAACAACCAAATATGACTAAATTCCACGTCAATTACTATCGCTAGATTTATGACAGTTCCATTTTTGACACTATTTAAATGAACAAAAAAAAAAAAGAAAAGCCATTAACGCCGTTCAAGAAAGGTATGGGTATGAATATATCTGGATTAAACTCTAAAATTTATGCGCTTAAAAACATATTGACTTGGGATATTCCAACAGATAGACGATTTCTGAACTATTTACATGGGTATAGACATATATAAATTGAAACAAGTTATTAATTCAATAATTAATACTTTTTACATTAAAATTTTGACAAATTCTTCCAAAGGATAAAAAGTGGAAATTGCTTTGTTTTTTTTTTATAAATGAAGAGAGCATATTCTCTTTCAAAACAAAATGTTTGCAATTTTATTTCAAATAACTCCTTTACTGAATAAAGTAATAAGATGTGTATTCTCTGAATCTTTTCATTTGAATTTAATTTAAATTTTTGTTACTATTTATTTAAAAATAATTGGATAACGTAAGGCTTTTGTATGCAAATAAATTGAATATTGTTTAAGGCTTTAATTAAAAGTATTTTTTTAAATATTTTATTTCACATAAAATGAATAAATGACTTATTAATTACTTTAAAATTTTCTTTTATTAAGCAAAATATGGAATATGCTATAATCCATTCGTTCATTTTTCATTCATTCTTTAACCAGTGTTTATTAAAAAATATAACTGAACGAGGTCAGGTTTAAAATGGAAACATTAAAATTATTCGTGTATTGTTTTTGCTACGTTTTCCAATGTTAACTTGTATATGTTTTAATTTGCAAATGTCTTCGCATATATAATCAAGGCAGAAATAAATGATTTATCGATGCCTTACTTGAAACTTTCGGATTTGGCATGTACAGGATGCGATGGAGAAATTGTCGCCTAAATTACGGAAAAAATGAAAATAACACTGAAATCTTATTTTAACAGACATATTTACCAAAATTACACACAAATACACACATAATAATCAAGGGGGTTGCAGTGAGGGTAGTTAGCTATGTAGGGGGTGACGTGACTGTGTTTTGCTGCTTATGTCGTATGGTACAGAGTCTTTGTTGCCAGACATATGGCCTTCCACGGCCATCTTCTTGACCCCGAGTAGCACTAACGATCAAGGCCATTGATGAAGAAACCCGTGTTGAGTCTGAGGTGCTGTGGGAAGATGAATAGAGTCATAACTTTGCCATTTAAACACTCCAAACACCTTAGTAATGACCATTAGACTAATCCGACTCTTTTTTAATCCTCTCTACTCTCCTCAGATTTACATAGAAACACTCTGGAATGTTCGTATTGGAGTTTTCTCTTTTACAAATTTCTGTCGGAGTGAATTGCGTCATGGTGCTCTTTTTTTCATAGACCGTGTCCAACGGAACCAACTATACTGTTCAGTCGAAGAACAAAAAAAAAATACGCGAAATTAAATATATGAAAACATGGAAATGAGATATCAGAGACGCTACATGGTTCCACTGAAAAATAAAAGAAAGAAAGAAAATTTTTAACGTCTGCTTAAATGAAATGAAAAATGTTGTCAATTTCAAATCTTTTCATTTGTACATCCTTATTTAGAATAACTACAAGCATTCATATTTGTGAATATTATTGCAGTATTATGTTAAATTTGTTAAGCTCAAATATTTAACGATGTCATAGGGGAATTTCTACGGATATTTTATTGTCGTAGAACTCTCCATTAACTGAAAAATTAATATTCATCAAAATGTCAAATTGGAAAACCTTGATATTTTTACGGGTCTTTCTGGTAAGTATAAATGTAGATTATTATGTAAAGAAGGAGGACTATTTAGAATGTTGAAAATCGAAAATGTCTTCATTTGAATTAAGCACAATATGAGCGCGTTACCGCTTCATGTTTTTTTAAAAATCGTTTCACTCCAAGCATGCCAACAATGCCACTAGAACGAAAGGGGTTAAAGAGAATGAGACGGACTTTAGTGAAGAGGATTGAGAAAAGAACAATGAACGAACAGGGTTAAAGAAGACAGAAGATAGCGATTTACGTTACATTTAACTTTTTGGAGATTGTAATTATCAGAGGCACGCTGTAGGAATCGGTGAACCATTAGATTCCCTTACGTGCTAATACCCTTGGGAAAGGTATGAATCCTTTTCATCTCCACCCAGCTGTAGAGTCTATAGATCTCCAGAAAAGAAACAAATAGGTTAGAAGTGATGTGTGTATTATGTAGTTCAACAGTAAGACGGTGGGAGCTATTTGCCAATACAGTCGCACGTTTAAATTCGTGCAGTCGAGGTAGCATGAAAAACAAGCACAGAACAGAAAATACTTGTAGAAAAAATCAGGGAAGGGATGTCACGTGAAAAAGATGGAAGTCAAATGAGAAACTGACTGAAGTCAAAATGTCTGGCCAGGATCGATAACATTAGAAATTCTTCTTTGAATTTTGTTAAGAATCTCGAGATGTACAGCAGGATCACCAGACCAGATATGACAACTGTCTTCAATACACGAGCGGATGATATATTTTATAAAGGTTCAAGATGGATTCTGACGAGACAAATCTTCTGATGCGACACATCGATCTTTATTTTTATTTGCAAGTCTTTCATTCTTTCTTTCTTTTTATTATGTACATGGGTACGCTCGTGAAACTTTCGCAGTTTTCTTATTTAAATTATCTGATTAATCCTAATTCTTAACGAGACGATTGATTAAACTCCTTCCGACTTGTAAGACTCATAGAAACACATAGATAATCTACTAAAGCAGCGTTATATATTTGAACTTAATAAGTTAAAAAAAATATTACATCAACCATAAATATGAATGCTAGCCACTGTTTAGAGAAGGAATTGACAAGGTTTTCTATTTCATTGAAGCAGACAGTAAACACACGAGAGCTTTATTATCTCATCTATCTTCCACATCTTTCTTTCTTGCTTATATATTCTTTTTTATCGCGATAAATCATAATAGTATTTTTGATATATATATATATATATATATATATATATATATATTTGTTGGATAGATGTGAGTTTGTGACCCTAGGTTTCATGCTTTTAGCGATCGTCAGTTTGTCTGACGATCGCTAAAAGCGTGAAAGCCAGGGTCACAAACTCACATCAATCCAACCAAATATGTTAGCTCTATCTCTGATATTGAGCGCTTTCTAATAAGTACCGCGCATATAATATATAAATAATTATACATATATATTTATTTATATTTATATACACTTTCCACACACACACACACCTATAAATATATATATATATATATATATATATATATATATATATATATATATATATATATATATATATATAAATGTAAAAGACAAAACGAAAACTGTAATACTATTGTCTTTTACATATATAAATATTGTCTTTTTCTACAGAATAACTATTTTTCACACACACATACACACACACACACACACACACACACACACACACACATATATATATATATGAAGAAATATAGTCTTAAGATGTGCTATATTTATGGGGTAAAGTGCTCACTATCAGAGATAGAGCGTGTGTAAATAAAAAAGTGAACATAATAGTCAACACTTTGAGGTGGTTCGTTTCATGACGCAATAGTCAGGCCACAATTGCGTCTAGCATGAAACAGACTGTCGCCTCTAAGTGTTGACTACTATGTTCACTTTATATATATATATATATATATATATATATATATATATATATATATATATATATATTCTGTTTCTCTGGTCAAGCAAATCTAAATGGTCCATTATTGAACTAAGGCAGTGGGTTTTAATCTTTTTTCTACCCATGGAGCACTTTTATTCCTAATTTTTTTGTGGACCCCCATAACCATTCTCTGAAAAGAAGGCTGTTTTATTTTTTACGAATAGGTAAGTTTAGATATTGAAAAAGTAAATGTATCGGTGTTAACAGCAAAATGCTCAAAATCGTGTAATACCAGAAATGTCCATACCGCAAAATGCTTAAAAAAAACACGAAACTAATTGTGTTTCTTTTTTCCAGGATTTTCAGATAAAACTTTTAGTCATCTTGGCACCATTTGTTATAAAAATCACTGAAAATATAACTTTCAGGTTAAAATCATTTTGTTTCAGCCCCCACTATGTCTTCTCAACTGAGCAATGGTGAGCGGAAAAAGATCATTCATGTCTTCAGTAATTGTACCAGCATTCATACTCTTGTTTCCATGTTCAAATCCATTCAAGATCCATCCAGAGAAAGGTGAATGTTTTAAAACGCGGGAACAGTAGAGGGGAAAACTGAATCAGGATGTCACAACGGGAAGAGGGATCATAATTTCAACTTAGAACTAAAAGGATCAATTAGAAAAGATCCGATTCAATCCATAACATATTTGGCACGTGAGAGATGAGTTTCAGCTATGACAGTCCAACGAGCAGTTAAAAAAGACTTGGAAATAAAATCGTACGTGAAATGTGTGAGGCAACTTCTTACTCAAGGACAGAAAGTTAGAATGTTAGAGATGGTGATGAAGATCATTTTGAGTAAGTTGGAAATGATCCTAGAATTACATATATATATATATATATATATATATATATATATATATATATATATATATGAACTTTATTTCAATCATTCATGAACTTAGCCATGGTTAATTAATGCTGAACATGTCATTTTCGTTTATGATCGATTTCATCACGATTGTTCTGTTAATCTTGAGGAGCAATTATACATTATTATTGATCAACATAGTGTCGAATAGAGGTATAAAAATATCGGAAAATTCCAGCAATATCTCTTTAATCATTTCTAAGATGCAACGGTTCAGAGCTCTATCTAACAATTGTAAAATTTTGCTGTAATCCGATTTGCTTAATTTTGCTTTTACATCCGGTATATGCATTATTTTGAAGCAAAACTAATTTAATGCAAATAAACTTATATTTAAGAACTAAATTGCATGGAAAATTTGTGCACATTAGTAAATTAACACATAATAATCCAATAAAAAAACAACAAATAAACTTTGCAATCAAAACATCCGGTAAGATAAAAAAAGGGACGCTAAATTATATCGTTTGATCATTTCTCTTAGTTTAGAGTAGTTTTTCTATTTTTTGTATTTTAATATGGGGTAGATTGCTGTAGAAATTCCTATTCTCATTTGTAACATCCGTTCCGAAGAGAAATTTCTCTATGGACCATTAAAATATTATTGTGGACCCACAACTTGCTAGTTTGTTGTGCAATGACACATGGATCCCCAGGGCCCATATGGACGCAAGTAATGTCAGAACGAATCATACGTGGAAATTAAATAACTTATTAACACGGTAACAAGAAGAATTACAATATAACCCATCTCTTCAACGTGATGTAATGGTTAACAAGTTCTCTAGTTCAGTTATAACTAAATAAGATTTTTCCTTCCTCACTGTGTGCCTCGTACTTTTGGCCGACTGCCACGTCTAAGCTAATCTTAGAAAAATATCACTTTTAGCCAGTATTTGGTTTCAGTAAAAAAAAAAAAAAAGAACATCGTTACAACCGGCTACTTTTCAATTCAGTTTTAGTTTCTAGAAATGTATATTCTCTAGTAGATCTCCATTGTCGTGTTCGGAAAAGTTGGTAAGCTCGTGTTAGATATGATCTGTTTCTAAAGGCAAATGGAGCCAAGTTTAAACTTGATTCAAATTGTTTTGTTTATTTTTTTTTTTTTTTACTTCTTCCTCTTTTGGTGTTCACTATCCTAATTATAACCAATGTAAACTTGACCAAATCTATAAAATCAAAACGAAAAATAACAAACTTCAAACACAGACACATAATAACATTAAAAGAAATATGACATCCTGTAAAAGTTTATAGCGGTGAAAACGTATTTCCAAAGGGGGTTCTTGGTCTTAATGAATAGAGTTTATCAGAAATGTAATCTAACTTTCTTGAAATGTCTTGAGAAAAGACTCATTTTTTTTCTATAGCATTTCAAGTCGTCGTCATTGATATATTTATGATAATTTTTATTTTTTGAAAGTTGTTCGCATTTAATTTGACGTTGTCGTTGTGTGTTTTGTTCAGTATGTGATAATCAAAAGATGAGCAAATAATCTAATCAGATCTGTCAAGAAGCGACGAGAGAACGACAAAACCAATTACACATACATCAACAGACAAAAAACACGCACATTTACACACACATACACATACACAGACAAACACATATATATGTGTGAGTATGTGTGTGTGTGTGTGTGTGTATAGACAGAGAGTGAGAGAGAAGTGACAGAGAAAGAAAGAGCAATATACACAAATAAATTTTTATATACATGCAGACATATATGTGTATATTCGGCTTTCATGCTCTCTCTCTCTCTCTCTCTCTCTCTCTCTCTATATATATATATATATATATATTTATTAAAGACATTTTTATTTATGTTTAACGTTGTTATTTTATAGATACAAGTATTTAAGCAAATGCTCTGTTTATGATAAACAGTATTAAATAACATTTACCGGCCTGAATGTCCGAGAAATTTTCATAGAAAATATTCGTTCATAGACAGGATTCGAACCTGCATCCTATACGGAACCGTCATATACGCTGACGTGCCTTAACCACTCGGCCACCATGAACCTTATGGTAGACAAGGTCGAATTTACTGTTATAAACTACAATCTTCCATGAATCTCGTACATTCATAACTGCTCTGGCGTATCGAATGTAAACAAATGACGTCATATGTTAAGAAATGGACGAGGTCCGACAATTTATTTATTAAAGACATTTTTATTTATGTTTAACGTTGTTATTTTATAGATACAAGTATTTAAGCAAATGCTCTGTTTATGATAAACAGTATTAAATAACATTTACCGGCCTGAATGTCCGAGAAATTTTCATAAAAATATTCGTTCATAGACAGGATTCGAACCTGCATCCTATACGGAACCGTCATATACGCTGACGTGCCTTGACCACTCAGCCACCATGAACCTTATGGTAGACAAGGTCGAATTTACTGTTATAAACTACAATCTTCCATGAATCTCGTACATTCATAACTGCTCTGGCGTATCGAATGTAAACAAATGACGTCATATGTTAAGAAATGGACGAGGTCCGACAATTTATTTATTAAAGACATTTTTATTTATGTTTAACGTTGTTATTTTATAGATACAAGTATTTAAGCAAATGCTCTGTTTATGATAAACAGTATTAAATAACATTTACCGGCCTGAATGTCCGAGAAATTTTCATAGAAAATATTCGTTCATAGACAGGATTCGAACCTGCATCCTATACGGAACCGTCATATACGCTGACGTGCCTTAACCACTCGGCCACCATGAACCTTATGGTAGACAAGGTCGAATTTACTGTTATAAACTACAATCTTCCATGAATCTCGTACATTCATAACTGCTCTGGCGTATCGAATGTAAACAAATGACGTCATATGTTAAGAAATGGACGAGGTCCGACAATTTATTTATTAAAGACATTTTTATTTATGTTTAACGTTGTTATTTTATAGATACAAGTATTTAAGCAAATGCTCTGTTTATGATAAACAGTATTAAATAACATTTACCGGCCTGAATGTCCGAGAAATTTTCATAGAAAATATTCGTTCATAGACAGGATTCGAACCTGCATCCTATACGGAACCGTCATATACGCTGACGTGCCTTAACCACTCGGCCACCATGAACCTTATGGTAGACAAGGTCGAATTTACTGTTATAAACTACAATCTTCCATGAATCTCGTACATTCATAACTGCTCTGGCGTATCGAATGTAAACAAATGACGTCATATGTTAAAAATGGACGAGGTCCGACAATTTATTTATTAAAGACATTTTTATTTATGTTTAACGTTGTTATTTTATAGATACAAGTATTTAAGCAAATGCTCTGTTTATGATAAACAGTATTAAATAACATTTACCGGCCTGAATGTCCGAGAAATTTTCATAGAAAATATTCGTTCATAGACAGGATTCGAACCTGCATCCTATACGGAACCGTCATATACGCTGACGTTCCTTAACCACTCGGCCACCATGAACCTTATGGTAGACAAGGTCAATTTACTGTTATAAACACAATCTTCCATGAATCTCGGCTCTGGCGTATCGAATGTAAACAAATGACGTCATATGAAAAATGGACATCTTGTCCGACAATTTATTTAAAGACATTTTATTTATGTTTAACGTTGCCTAGATACAAGTATTTAACGACTCTGTTTATATATAAACAGTCCGTAATAACATTGGCGGTTGAATGTCTATGAACGAATATTTTCATGAAAATTTTCATTCAGGCCGGTAAAATACATTCTGTTTATCATAAACAGAGCATTTGCTTAAATACTTGTATCTATAAAATAACAACGTTAAAAAATAAATAAAAATGTCTTTAATAAATAAATTGTCGGACCTCGTCCATTTCTTAACATATATATATATATATATATATATATATAGACACATGCGTACATATATATATAGACACAGACAACTATATATACATACACCATATATGCACACCTATACATACATATGTATATACATATATATGTACATATATACCCATATAAACGCAAATAAATACACAAATATATAAATATACATATATATAGACACACATATATAAATCATATATACATAATACCCATTTATATATATAATGATATATGTACGCTTAAATATATACAATATATTTACAAACATATATATACACATACAAGATATATATATATATATATATTTATTTACGTATATATACACACACATACAAGATATACATATATATATATATATATATACGTATATACACAAATATATATATACAAATATATATACGAATATATATACGAATATATATATACGAATATATACATATATACGAATATACACACATACATATATATATACACATTTATACACTCATATAAATATGCATATATATATATATATATATATATATATATATATGTATGTATATTATATGTAATTGATTAAATCCAAGAAATATTTTAATATATTTTCTCATTATACGTTATTTTTATGGATACAATTTATTTGAATAAATGATCTGTTTTAATTAAGCAGTATTAATTAATATTTATCGATACTCGAAAATGACGTATAAACATAAAATATATTAAAATATTTGTCGGATTTAATCCATTACTAGTATCTGTCTCTATATCTGAGATGAGGTATTATGTAGATTATTTACTTTATTCAGACTATTGTTCTGATCTTTGTCGCCATATTTATTACATTATTATTATTGCCGGAACGTTCCGGCCGTTGTACGATCCGGCCTTCTTCTGGGGGTTGGAATGTCGAACTGAACCCTTTATTTCGCTCACTGGGGTAGACTGTTCTAATTCCACGTGCCATGTCTAATGGATGTCAGTTATCAGTTATCTCATGTTAATTTCTCTCTGAAAGTTCTCCACTGTCTTAACCAGGTATTGAACTCACACTCTTAGGTTCCTGTCACTGGATCTAACTAACCCCTTTATCCACTGTGCCATGTGTCCTTGAGGAAAACCTGAAGAAGGCCGGAGCGTACAATGGCCGAAACGTTGTAATAAATATGACGAGAAAGATGAAGACAATAGTCCGACTAATGTAATTAATCCATTACATAAAATAATTTTTTATTGTTTAGGTTAGGTTAGGTTAAGTCTCGAACATAAATGAATTATCGAGACACGTCGTCGAATATGTGTGTTTATAAGCAGAAATTTCAAGTTTGCTAAACCGGAAGTAGTGTGTGGCGTCAGACCACATGAGAATTTCCATGTGGGATACAAGTTCAATTCCTGTCATAAAACGCATATTTTCTGCGATGATTCCCGAATATTCAGGCCGCCAAATGTAATTCATAATGTTTAATTAAAACAGAGCATTTACTCAAATAAGTTGTATTCATAAAAATAATGTAGAAACAGAAAATATATTAAAATACATAAAGACACACAGGTACAAACACACAAATATCTGGCTGTGGATGACAAAATATACGTACTTTAAAAACTTATATTCGGTTGTGCACTCTTGGAAGATAAGTACGAATTTGTAAACCATGACTATTACTACTAACATTACAAGGCTCTTCCCTTCCCTTAATTCAGTACTTAAATTTTTTTACACATATTTAGATAGATATGAATGAACATTGAGGTTAATAGCTTGTGAGTGTGTTCAAATATGAAAGAGACACTGGCCTCTCAACGTCCAAAAAAAATGAAATTATCTGGCACAAATGAAGGGCAGTAAATGATAGAGTAACGGAAATTACATTTATTGAAAGGTAAAAGGATAACATTTTAGGATCTGAAACCATTTAGCCAATCTAAGGGGATGCTCCAGATATCCGCCGCTCAGTTGAAGGCACTGGTGAACGCAAAGTTGTTGATCACGTGGGAACATTCCTCCTGGGAGATCGCTTGAATTTTCTCAGTGATGGCTGTTTTCAATGCAGCAATGGAGCGATGGTTACCCTGGTAGATGTTGTCCTTAAGGAACCTCCAGCAGAAGAAATCTTAGGTGGGAGTCAATTCAGGCGAGTGAGGTGCCAATTCCACTTCAGCTTTGCAGCTGACGAGACTCTCCCTATACCTTTTATGGAGTCATGCCATGATATATTTAGTTATTGTGACGGGAAGAAAAATCTTGCTGGAACATGGTTCCTCCTCATCAAGGTCCCCAATCTCTTCGAGCTCTCCCCAGAAATTCTCATCACTAGAAAGTAAGGGTCTTTTGTCATTGTCACTGCGTTACCCCTATCGTGGTCCAATGGTTCCATGCTTCGTGATGGAGACCCATACCGTGCACTTTTTTTTTAATACAGAGGGCGTCCAACGACTGTGAGCGTTCTCGCTTCCTCAAACATTCAGTTCTTGGAGTTAACATGACGATTCAAGAGGAAATGGGCTTCGGCCAAAAGCTAAGTATCATTCAAGAATTCCCCGACATCGTCGATCTTTTGCAAGAACCACTTGCACATGGCTACACTTTTTTTCCATATCGGCCTGAACTAGATAGGGATACAATTTGATATCTTTAATCAGAATGGTCCAAACAGAATATACAGAGATTCCAGGTTCTCGCCTCCTCCTTTGCAAACATCTGGATAGACACTGGCTGACTGATTCTTGAAGCCTGGTGACACACTTGGGTGTTTTCATGGAACTGAATATTACGAACGAACGGGGATTTGAACTCTCCACTACGATTAACAATTTCGAGAGATAGTCTATTACACCAGCCGTAGACTCAAGCTTACAGCACCTGATATTCGCAAGTAGTCACCCATTTAGGTACTGACCTGGCTAAACGTTGCTTAACTTCGCTGATGGTACAGTGGCCTAAGTTTTAGCCAGGAGAAATAAACTAAATCCAATTTCAAAATTTAATTACTTAATCCCAACTGAACATAAATAAGCAGTATTTGGAACTAGTATGGAGTATTCTTCCATTTGCTAGTTTCAGTGATTGTATTCGATTTTTCATCGATTTAATTAAGTTATCAACAATCGTCTGAACACAATTTTGCCACTCCTTTAGCAATGCTATTTTAAGAGTTGCCACTGAAGTGATTTTGGCTGCACGCTCTTGAACATTTAAGTCAAAGAGTTCCCAAATGTGCCATATTGGATTCATTTCAGGATTTTGGGCTACCCATCACAGTGACTTGATTCCTTGCCATTCCTTCCAGGACTTTGCTACCTTTCTCGTACGACATGGTGCTTCATCTTCTGGCAAAAAGATAGACATTCTTGTCAAGCTGATTGGTTTCAAACAGTGGGAGTCGTCTAATATTTTCAGTATTTTCGACCATTCTACTGCTCGTCAACAAGAATCAGCTCAGATTTCCCTTCAAACCAGACGGCGTCCCACACCATTACTCCGATGCCTCCATGTTTCACGGTCGGCTGCAAATATGAAGTGTTCTAAGACTTATTCTGTTTTTTCCAAGCATAAAGCTGTCTTCAATTGGAATATTAGAAGAATTTACTTTCATCTGACCAAATTACAAACTGCCAAAATTCATAACTTTTGCTCTTGAATTCTCTCGCCTAGTCCATACGCCTGTCCTGTTAACCTTTGGAATCAAAGGCGTCTTTTTCGCAACTCTTCTTTGATAGCCTAGCTCTTTCAGAGTCTTTCTCACCACATCTGGCGACATTTCCATGCTGTTGGTGGCATCTTTGACGCTCTCACAACGGTTCCCGATGACTTCCCTCTTCAGCGCCTTTTTCGTTCTATCAGACACGATGATTAACCTTCTTGAACATTGTTCCACACGACAATGACCTTCTTCATTAAATTTCTTGGCAATATTATTAACCGTTTGAGGATTAACCTGGAAAAACCTAGCAATTGACTTGCCACACTGATGCCGTTCTAATATTTGCCCTCATTGAAATTCACCAATTTTCTTACTTCCGCGAAGTCAACTGTATTTCATAGATAAGAGTAGCTTCATACTAACACTGCATTGTCTGAAAAAAAAGAAGAGACATTATTACACAAGCCAAAAATGCTGCCATCAAGGGAGGCTTATCATAGCCCATTGTACGATGTATGTCGCCTTAAACCCAGTGAACTAGAAATGGGATGCAAGAGAACCTTCCAAGTTATATACTACGTGGACAACATCGTATGTGATGCAGGTAGAGACATTATCAAACAAGAAACAGGATATATTTGCCACTAATATTATCTCTCCCTCTACATATATATATATATATATATATATATATATATATATATATATATGTGTGTGTGTGTGTGTGTGTGTGTGTGTGTGTGTGTGTGTGTGTGTGTGTGTGTGTGTGAAAGACAAATGTGGGAAAAGTGACAGTCATAAAGCAAATATTTCACAAAGTAAAAATTCTGTTAACGCAAAAAAAATACAGAAAAATGATAGCAGAGTTCTGACTTCAAGAAAGAACAGAAATATGGCGGATGACACCGGAAGAAAGAACAGCGTGTATCTATCTGATCTCTCTATAAATTTGGGGAGGGAGATGTTTTTGAAGTCATTCTAAAGAAGTTTGAAAACAACTCAATTTTTCTTTGTTGCTCACATGCTGTGCGCATTGTATTTTCAGCAAGTTTTTTCAATGATAGTTAAAATAGTACAGCCATGTCATAGGAGCCAACCATGTTTCCAATGCCATCCTACAAAGCACCATCTTAAGCATCAGAAGATGCGGACAAAAAAAAATGATGGGATAACAAACATTACTGAGTACGCTGGATGGTATTTCACGGAGACACAAGCATTTTCGCAAAACCGGGGCATGTAGAGGTAACGAGTGCGCTGCGAAGAGAGACGACGTCCACACATTTCAATCCGGGGATTAATGCTGGTGACGACGATTATTATGAATTATAGCTTACAAAACAAGTTTTCAGAATTTGAAATATCTTATTTCCTACTGGCTTTTTGTCATTGACCGTTTCTCTTCGGTTTAATTTGTATCGACGTCTACGACATGACTCAAACTTGTAACGTTTATATAAATATAAAAAAAATTAAAACAAAACAAAACAACATATCTTTGAATTCTCTCAGGAGAAAGAGAAATGCCTGCAAAGGTGGCCTGCGGGGCAACAATGAAGATCAATTGTACTCACTAATCAATGTCGAGATGACTTCCTGAAAAAAAAACAAAAAAAACTGACGTATTACAGACGATGTTTTTTTATTTTAGAATACACACGCGATGTCGTTTAAGGTTCCGTTCTATTTATTTATATTTCCATATCCAGAATGTAAACTCTCTCTCTCTCTCTCTCTCTATATATATATATATATATATATGTATGTATCAGCTCCAATGAACGAAGAAAAATTAAAATTAATGTGTCTGACCCATCTTCTTCGTCGACTCCTTGTGCTGAAACCACGTATCACACAGTAGCCTCGCGAAAGATAATTGATATAATTAATAATGACAAATGTTGGAGCGATTCGAAAAGTGGGCGAGAAAGAAAAACAAATTTGCTGCTGTTGGAATAAAATAAAATGAATTATAGACTACACCACACACACACACACACACACACACACACACACACACACACATATAAATATATATATATATATATATATATGAAGAAAAATATACTGAAAAAAAAAACAAAAATCCCAATATGCGATTATGCTGTTTTAATGTTTAATGTCAACGTCGGACGTTTCGGTCTAATAGACCATCTTCAGGACATATTCATAAAACCTAATTAACATAGACCATATACAATTCAACATGAAAAAGACGATGGACATAAAAGCAATACCAATCCAAACAGATAACTGAATTTTTATATAAGATCAGCGTTCCGTTTAAATATGATCACGTCGTCGTCACGTGGGCGATGTTGTGAAAACGTATTCCTAAAATTTGAGTATTTTGAATGAAAAACGAAAAGAATTTTATTTTGATCTAAAACTTATATGTACGTTTGTCGAGAATTAATCTTGCTAGAAAAGGAGAAATATTAAAGAAGCCAGGTCTAGTGTTCACCGTGCGTGAGATAGATATTATGCCTGCTTCATAAATCCGCCTAAGACATATATATATATATATATATATATATATATATATATATATATATACCCAAGTATATAATTGGTGTATACGGAATGAGTTCCAATAACCAACAATTACTAATTTTAAACGAGTGCTCAATATAATGTAGAGCAGATATAAAAAAATAATATATATATATAAAATAATATAAAAAATAATTATATATATATATATATATATATATATATATATATATATATATATATATATATATAATAATTGGAAGGAATATGTTATTTTCGTAGAGATTAAGGAAGAAATAAAGAATGTGAAACATATATATATATTTCAACTTTTTATTCGCAAAAACAGTTGATAGAAAACAGAATTGCAGCATACCGTATATTTCATTTAACTTTAATTTTAAACGTGCGTTAACATAGCTGGATTATATGTTCTCATGTAACTATCAACAGGCTTGTTCCAAAATAAGAAGGCCATAAACCAAATTCAGAAAACTTGTTTATTCTTCTTCGGCGTTAATTATTTAATGCATTCAATCTTTCGTACTCTTAAGATTGCGGAGTTCTACCGTCACTTATAAGATACAGATAGAGTTAAATTTGAAATGTAGCGTTCCTCCAAATGCTTGAATATCTCTAATAGAAAGGTTGGCTACAAGACTAAAATATTTCACTCTTGATACCAACTGTTGAAATGACGCGAACGAAAATAGATAAAGACATAACTTTAGAAGGACTATCCATAATTTTGCTGCAGATGTGCAACAACTTCTTCGAAAATTGGAACAGTACAATAAACAAATGAAATATTCTGACCTTGTTAGTTGAATTTCTCAGACATGTTTAGACAAATTGTTGATATCTATCTATCTATCTATCTCTATCTATCTATCTATCTATCTATCTATCTATCTATCTATTCAAATTATCTCCCTTTCCATCTATCTATCTATCTATCTATCTATTCAAATTATCAATATATACTCAGATATTAAATAAGCTTTTACTTTCATTTGCATTAAATCATATTGACAGCGAATACGATCCATTGATACATTTTTTTGTAAATTTTGAAATTATAGAGGTATTGGCGGGCTAAATGAACAAGACAGGTGTCATCATATCCCATATATATTCGATTATCAGTGATCTATCTCTATCTATAAAAGGCAGGATGTGTGTGTGTGTGTGTGTGTGTGTGTGTGTGTGTGTGTGTGTGTGTGTGTGTGTGTGTGTGTGTGTAACGAATGCACGGCCGCAATTTTCGACGGATTTGCACCAAAATTTACATGCACATGCTCCAAGTTAGTGGGAAGGCCAAGACTGACTTTGCATTTCCCAACTTACATCGATAGTGGAAATAATCAATTTTTCATTCGAATAAAATTTTTTTACGGCAGTTTTCATGTAGTTTGCGGCCATTTTCTACTGGCCAGAGTGAGAGCCTATAGTTGGCTGCCGCGAATAAGCAGGAATATTCTATTGGCCAGGGTGAGAGCTAACAGCTGACTGACACGCATTTTAACTAGCAAAAAAAATCGATAGCTGCATTCGTCACAAGTGGGAAAAAATTAAATCTGCATGGCACTTTACTCCAATTGGCTCATTCGCTTGTTTAAACTCAACGTTGATTCTGATTCCGCAGAACTGTGTTGGGTGCGAAAAAGTTACGAGTCCTTTTTTAAAGCTGATCGTTTTGTCTTCATTTTGTTTAGTTCTTTTTTCGTAACAAATTTAATGTTTAGTATACAGGTTAGAAAAAAATCGCAGTGCAAGATAGGCAAGAAGTAAGGCATGTAGCAACATTAGCAGGGCAAAGGGCACTCCTTTAAAGGCAAGGAAGGGCAAAAAAAAATGTCAAGCGATCGCAATTGCCGTACGATTTTTGAATCAAGCACGGCCATGCTGCTAGTTTATATATAAAATTACTCCCAAATCAAGGCTTGAGAACTAATCAAATCAGATGGACAAATTCAGAATCATAAGGCTGAATGAAGTGTGGAGGGGAAGGTGGTTAGAAGTCTGCATTAGTATATTAATGAGTTGCTTAGTGACTTTTATTATATAGAATTTGTGAGTACAATTGCCGGGTTGGATAGCCCAGACTGGGTCTTAGTGGAAACGGCGCGAGCAATAAATAAGCACTACTAGATAAGACAAGGCATCGCTTAATACATAATGAGAACATTCTACCCCTGTAGATTAAATAAAGTGTTAAGTTCATCATATTCCATGAAGGTTGCCAGTATCGACAAGCTCCTAAATAAGTTCGAATTGCCAAACGGTCGAAAACAAAGACGAAGACAATTGCGCAAAATGAGAAAAAGAAATGTTCCTGCAATATGTAATATTTAAGCAATATCACATCATTTAATTACTGGTATCCTAGAATCTCGCCGTACTGGAAAAACCTCTCTGTGAGACTTTCTTCCTTTCCTCAACATCGAGGGGATCACCAAGAGGAAAATATTTGAAGGCGTGTGAGCCATAAAGCGGGAGGTAAAGATGGAGCTCAAGGGCATCCAAGAAGAATTCTTCCAGAGATGCGTGACGTAGAAGGATGGGAAATTGAATTACACTTGTGTGGGGAATGTAATTGAAGGAGAAAATATCTAGTTTGTAATTGGAATAATTTGTCAGACCGTTACTTTTGAGACATATATATATATATATATATATATATATATATATATATATATATATATATATATATATATATGCATGTTTCATTAAAACGACAGAAAAGGTACTACGGTTAAGCTTTTTATTTATTTTTTCTTGTGTTCGAAGGGTGCGTGTTCCTGGTCAAACCGGACTCCTAAATAATTACATCGGTTACACAACCACATGCTTATCCAGACGTCTTACGTTACACCTATCTGATCACAGCTCCATTAGAACCCATTTAAACACGCACACAAATTTACCCGACTCCATTAGGAACATACTAATAGAAAACACAAATATATTAACTGCATCCACTGCAGAGAAAGACTAAAAATAAATGGAAGCTTTAATAATAAAAAAGAAAAAGCCAACTGTTAGCAATATTAACCACGAACAAAGCCACAATGTCCTAACCGTATTCGGAAATTAAAAACATCCCTACCACATATTAAGACATACACAGAACGCACACACTCAATCAGGTGAAAAATTGAATCGTCCTTGATAATGGCTAAATGTATAGCCGAAATCGCTCGGAAATATAAAACATTTGGACAGTTCTTACACACTCTTTGTCCAGAAAAGAAAGCTCTTCTTCAAACACAAGAAAAATTAAATAAAGAAAGCTTAACCGTAGTACCTTGTCTGTCGTTTTTAATGAAACATGCATAAAGGAAGGATTGCTGCCTAAATATAAAACTATATATATATATATATATATATATATATATATATATATATATAACATGCTTGAATAAAAATATATATATAATATATATATATATATATATATATATATAAAAAATATATATATATATATATATATATATATATATATATATATATGCTTGAATAAAAATATGCTGCATATATATATATATATATATATATATATATATAGGTACGCAGTTTATTTTTATTCAAACATGTTTGTTTAAATAACTTAGACGTATTATGTTTACGCATTTTAATTTAAATGTCCCCAAGTTACCTCCCTTAAATAGAAGTTTAAAAAAATGTAATTACTGTGTTAACGCATAGCTCAAACATAAATATGCAACCTCTGAGGTTGAGACTGAAAGTATAAAAATTATTTGAAAGAATTTATTTCAATTATTCTTAATCAGCTACCAAGAAATTAGTTCGTGGATTTGAAAGGATTAACACTAAAATAAATACACATAATTATTCCTATATAACAGACAGCACAACTAGCAATTGACCTGTACGCTACTTAGGCTGTAGGCTGCCACGAATATCTTCCATTAAAACTTGTGTTTTGTGAACATATTTGGCATATTAACACAGAAATTAATATAAAATAATAAAATATTAATACAAATTCTGTATTCTTTTCGTGCAACTGAATGCATCGTGTCCAACAGCTGATACACTAAGTGTAAACATTGAACAAAACGCATTTTATCTTAAGTAAGCCATTTAGATAACTAGGCGATTCATCCGTGAAATCTCATGATAGTAATGATAGTTTAATGATATTTTAATGTGACATAATGCTAGGTTCTTGGATATATAGACCTTGGGGTTTTACCTATGCATTATGTATAGTCCTAAAACGAATTTTTAAGCTAAAAATCCCGAGGTCTATTTAAGACCAGGTTAACTTATACGCCGCAATTCACAGTATTTTCTATTCGTCATGGAACAACCTGACCTACAACTCACACGGTAATATGGCAACATTTGTAAAAGGGTAGAAAATTATGTCTTTTCCAAAGAGTTTTAAGCTTCATTGAATTGCCTAAACCTGAGTGTGGTTCTTACCCGGCAAACTGCTTAGAATGTCATGTAGACATCTTGTGATATTGTTTAAGACTAAACAAAATTTAATACCACAAGTTGGATTGAAACTGACGCGCATGTAAGTTTTTAAGTTATTATGAATCTCACTTCATCATGAACAGTGTTAGCAAGCCATGAACGATGCGCAGTGGCTCATAATATTATGGTGTTTTTATTTCTTGTTTAAACTTTTGAACAAAAGAAATAAAGAGTACATCTGAGATGAAAGCAGATATTTGAGGCTCAGCTCGAAATAATTTTTCATCTTTTGGTAATGGAATCATCCTTTTTACATTGCATATGTTTAAAACAACTCCATTCTCCAGACTTTTCTCTACTGGTCTTTTGCTGTCATCACGAAAGATTCTCATTGTTAACATTCTGCTATTTTTTGTTTGTTTGTTTTTTTTTTCTTTTTTTTTTTTTTTTTTTTTTTTTTCAAAAAAGCGCATTCTTCAAATATTACCTTAGGAAAGGAAACAAGTTTTCTAACAATACCCCTCATACTTTGTGTAATTCTCAAAATTATACCGGAAAAGCTTTCAGCAAAAACAACGCGAAATCTCGTGCGAACGTTGTTTCGGATTCTTTCTTTCATTTACTCTTTGTTTTGAATAGTTTTGTGCTTTTCTCTTTTGTTCCCGTTTCTTTGTGGGCTCGCTTCTCTCTTTCTCACTCTCTCTTTCTTACTGTCTCCCCATTTCCCCCTCTCCCTCCCCCCCCCCTCACGTTATTTTCTTTGTGTCGTTCTGTATTTGGAATTTAACTCTTCAGAGAAGGGTTTCATAACCGGGGCGAAATCGCCCACCAATTTCAACTGCTGAGTGGGTGATGAGCAACTGAACAGAAAAGGGCGGGCGTCTAGAAATTTCTCTGGGCGATATAGGATTTTGAGTACTAATAATGTATTTCAACAAATGCTGTCCGAAAAATATATTCAAAGGAGAGATTTAAAAAAAAACCGTATAGAAAAAACAAAACAGAAAGAAAGAAAAGAAAACAGAAGGCTAATCGAGAACAACTGGGTCACATTTTTATATCAGATATAAATATCTGCGCAAACAACGAATATGTTGGTATTTTCTATACTTTGAGGAAAGGTCAGTAACATTCAAATAAGTTCGTCAGACGAATTACCATTGTTTTGATATAAACCAGCTAACTGAAGACCAAGAGCAAGAAAAATATTTGCAGATTTTTTATTGTTTGCTATTAGTGTATATTCTTTAGTTGCATAATTATGTGCAAAAATCGTTTAATTTTTTTTTGTCAAAACTTGCAACGCTAAACTTAACCATAAACTAAGATTGATTATATAAAGAAATCATATATAAACACTCCAACAACGATATATATATATATATATATATATATATATATATATATATATATATATATATATATATATATATATATATATATATATATATCGTTGTTGGAGTGTTTTTCTTTTTGACTTTGAGCTTGAACTATGGACGATTGCTTTCGCCTTAGTCTAAGGTTTTTCTTTTTTTTATTCCCATTTTCCTTGGGTACCGATTGGTTCTACTACAAGCCGAAATATCCAAGGTTCTTTTCCAAGCGAGTACCACCATTTATATTTTATATATATATATATATATATATATATATATATATATATAAACCTAGTGAGCCAGACAAACCTACCCAGGTTGTATTGAGCTCTTTTCGTTAGTTGCTTACTCGTGTCGTTTTTTTTTATTTGGGCTTTGAACCTGTTATTGTGCGATTTTTTTCGACAGACTTTCACGTTTCTAGCTCTTTCATTTTTTAAAACCTTTTTTCCCCCTCGGGATTGATTTGATTATTGGCAAATCAAAAATTCGAAGGTTTTTCGAGTATAGTCACCTATATATATATATATATATATATATATATATATGTGTGTGTGTGTGTGTATGTGTGTGTGTGTGTTTCAATTGTCAAGTTTACTTTCGTTTGTTCTTTAACAAGATAATAAGACCAGCATATTTGATGGGTACATGGATAGCATGATTGTAAATATAATTACCATTATATGATGGGTAACATCAGAAAGTTAGTTTACGAGCCTGGTATATTATAAACCTAATGTTTCAGCAATCATTTTTTTACCAGTTCTCATATTGCAATTTTTTGCTGTTATCATTCCATGTTTTTTACCAGAGCTCATATCGCAATTTTTGTTGTTATTATCGCTTTTCTCTAGCACTCCTTATTACTATTTCCCATATTGTATTCATTTCTATGCTTGGTCGGCTTAGGAGATTTTTGTGGCTTTGCATATGTGCTGATTTCTTAAGTTTATGAATTTTCCAACGGTGTTCTTTATCTAATCCCACAGAAGGCGGTGATCTCCCTTTTCTCTCCATATGTGGTCAGCCATGCCTGATTTTTCTACTTCCCCTCATGTTACAGCTTTCTGGTGTTCTTGAAGTCTTATCATAAGGGGTCAGCCTGTCTCCTCTTTATATTTCTTTTCGCAGCTGCACGGGATCGCGTAAACACAGTCTTTAGACATGTTCTCCTCTAAGGGGGTGGAGAGATAAGGATAAGGAGAGATAAGTGTTGTCCAGCTTTCTTTTATTCAATATATTCCTCGAGAGTTGTCAGTATCTATGAATTAAATCTTCTCTCGAGTATCTTCATCCTTATTCTTTCTATTATGGAATTCATTTCCTATGCGTTTTAAAATCAGAGATAGGGTCATTAGCATGCAGTACTTGCCAATTACGAGCGCAACAAATTAGAGTTATCAAAATCCAGCCGATATATACTACCTGGGAATTGTTTTAGGAAAACTGCGGAATACGCCTTCCAAACCTTAAGCAAAGTATTTATAAACAAAGAAAGGAGGGCTGAACTTTTATGTGTAAAAGAATTCTGTCGTAATGGAACCTATCTATCTTAACCATAATTATGTTTCGTGAAAAAAAGAAGGAATTGTGGGTAAAAAAAAATGGCTATACGTGTCAATGAGAAATAGTTGGTAGGAGGCTTCATCAAGTATTAAGCAACTTCACGCAAGGAAGGAAGGAAGCAAGCACGCATAGATGAAGGACGAAAGAAAGCAAAAAGAGTGTGGAAAAGGAAAGAAAATCAAGTTGTGTTGCTCCCTAAAACAATACTGTAATATATATTCTCCTATTTAGCAACGAATGCTGGATATCTTCCTCCCAGATGAAGAGCTCTGGTTCTAAGGAATAAAATAGAAAATACCATGGAAAGAGCATTTGATCAACTAGGAAGTTTTATGTTTTATTTTTAAGATATGCGAAAACAAAAAAAAATCTTTTATATAGAATGAGAAAGAGACTATATTTGAGGAAAGACGGCTTGGAGAATTTTTTACTGACAGCATATATTTCAAGGCAGGAGATACTGATGGAAGCAAAGAGTATGCTGCCTAATCAATTTCTGTAAATATATAGCAGGACATAGCGAAAGGAATAAAACTGGGATTGAACATAGAGATAGAAATTAATTTTTAGTGAACATTTGTACGTTTCTTGTGCTGTCAGAAAAATGACAAATATATTCTCTTTTTTCTCTCTTAAGTAATGGTTCTCCACAGCTTCCTTTCTCTTGTAGCCCTTAAAAACCTGTCTTTATGTAGTTTCTCCAGAGCCTTGTCCCAACTTCCATTTACTCAGGCGCACTAAGTATGTTAAACGTTGTTTCCATCTGTACCTATTGCCCTCTATCACACACGTGCGTATCAGATTTCCACACCCTCCTTCCATATGCTGAGTTCATTTTTTGCGACGAAAATCATTCTGGTATTTCAAGAACTGTTGGTTACACTAGAGTAGAATCAAAATCTTCCCTCACGTAAAGTAAGCCGAAGAATACATCGGTCGGAACAATAAGAATAGCAAAAATAATGGAATTAGTAGCATGAAAAATATCACGGAAGTTATTCAATATCACATTCTATTTTTTGGTTTTTAATAGCGGTCAGGTAACAAGGCATCTAATCGGGAAATTGGAGGTTTAGAGAGGCGTGGAACTGTTGGATATCGGTTAAGAAAAGACCTTTGGCCTTAATTCCGCTGCATCAGTTTGTGGGCGGAAATTGTAACTGGTGGTAACATAAACAGTATATTCATCCTGTGGCTAAAAAAAAACAGGACACACAGGTGTTCTGAGCCTTGAATAAACAGGGCGCACGGGTGTCCTGAGCGGAAGAAAATGTGTGCTTGCTTGGACGAATGCCGGAAGAAGCGTGACCACACCAAGTTGCGCGGATGCATGCCGAAAGAGGCGCGACCACATACCAGAGCCTACATACTACATGGAAGAAGGCGTAGCCACGTGAAGTTACGTAGTTGCCCAAATGTTAATCAACCGGTCCGATTCCTGATCTGGACAGAGAGACTGGCTAGAGGTTCACCGAAGTTTTGTCTCCGGTCAGTTCCTGTGTGTGCAGTCCTAAAAACTTTACCGTTCGCCCACTCAACAATAAAGATTATATATATATATATATATATATATATATATATATATATATATATATATATATATATATGTGGCCAGTGCGTTATTTCGGCCCAACAACAACATACTACAGAATCACCTCGTAATTGCCGTTTTTCCTAGGTCCACCCTAACATCCTTTTAGGGTCCCAGCTATGGGCAGACAGTGAATCGCCAAACAAAAAAACTATGAAAGTATAAAAAAAAAAATTGTATAGTAAAAGTACCAGCATTATATCTTTATATTAAAATTACAAACAAAACCTATTTATAGTAAAATTACCAAAAATGCCTATTTATAGTAAAATTACCAAAAATGCCTATTTATAGTAAAATTATCAACAATAGCAATTTTTGTAAATCTACTAACAATACATTTTTCAAGCCAAATAACCAGCAATAAATTTTATCGCAACATAACCAACAACACATTCTATCACGAGTTGAAGGCATAAGTTTGCGTTCAAATTATTTAGATTTCATCATTAAATAATCTATACAGGTTGATATGTCGCTAAACAAAATCTACCAAGCAAGCAATTAATAGCAGCCATTCTCTTGAAAAGACATACAAAAGAAACATTTTAACAAGAAGCTGATTGACAAGTGATGATTTCAGTGAAAACGCCTTGAATCACCAGGTCTCATACATTGATAGTAGTTAATCAACGTCGAACTTTTCAGTATGTCGATGGGTGATCGTTTGGGAATACGAGATACTGTAATCTTATATGTATGGACGGTAAAATGGATAACGGCTTGGAATTAGAAAATGAAGAGACTAGTTCGAATTCCAATCGTGTTCGTTATATTCACACAGGCGCCAATAGTCTTGGGAAAGGTATGAATGCACCTCTTCTCCACTCCATACACACACACACACATTCATAGAAAAGTCAAAGGAAGGCAACTTGCAGGTGTGGAATTTAAATTGTTGAATTTAAATTATCTTCCACAGATACTAGATAGATGAAGATATCCATGCCATTAATGTATAGAGATTTTCCAAGCGTAGCTTAGATGTGGCACAAGGCCGAAAGTATAGAGCATCAAGTGAGGATCGAACTCACTACTCAGTCGTAATTGATCTAGCAAGACAAACTTGCTATCTATTACATCGCCTCGAGATGCCCATTGCCATCTCTGCCGTAAGGTGTATTTCGCATGCCCCTCTGTATATATATATATATATATATATATATATATATATATATATATGGTTAAGAAAGCTCGGACATGTAACTCCCTATATGCCCCATGTTACCTATGCATTAACAAAAAATTTGAAATTATTAGATTTAAAAACAAGGCTGATCTCTTAAATCAAAGATATGAAATTACATTTAATTGTAAACACCGTTATAAATTTAACTTAGTGTAGGGGTCGTATACTTTAAATGATAATGATATGTCGCTGTAATTTTAATAGATTAGTATTTTTATTGCATGATGGTCATACTGACGATATAAATGTGTATTGTTTACCTGTATAGTGTTATTAGTGTTGGTGTATATGTGTATATATTTATTTATGTGTTGGTTAGAGTTTCTGCACTGAGGAATGAGTAGGTTTGAATATAAGTGTATTTATATGTGTTTTTATAAATATATATATATATATATATGTGTGTGTGTGTGTGTGTGTGTGTGTGTATATATATATATATAATGTGGGAGGGTATGGTAGATAAGAAGAGAAAAGTTTAAAAAATTGTTGATGTATATGTGTATGTGTGTGTATATATGTATGTGTGTATGTGTGTATATATATGTATATGTGTGTATGTGTGTGTATGTGTGTATATGTATATATATATGTATATATGTGTGTATATATATATATATGTATATATGTGTATATATATATATATGTATATGTGTATGTGTGTGTATATGTATGTATGTGTGTGTATGTGTGTATATATATATATATATATATATATATATATGTGTGTGTGTGTGTGTGTGTGTGTGTGTATGTATGAGCACCCCGAGGCGGTATAATGTTTGGCAAGCATGGTTCGTTAGATCAATTGCGACTGAGTAGTGAGTTCGTTCCTCACTGGGTGCCCCCTAATTTCGTCTTTTTGCCACGATATATTTGTATATATATGTATATGTGTGTGTATGTGTGTATGTATGTGTGTATATATATATATATATATATATATATCATTGTGCGTATATATGTATATATCTGTATCTGTCCTATTTTATTGTGTATGTATATTTATATTTAAATATATTTCTGTTTGTATGAATGTGTTTATATATTTGTATGTTAGGGTATATGTATATTGGTGTGTGTTGGTATTTGAATGTATATTTCTGTATGTATATGTAAGTACGTTTATATATGTATTTAGTTGAGTTTTGTTGTATTTATATGTATGCATGTATATATTGGTAGTTGTTATTATAGATAGATATATTTATATATATGTTTATTTGTAGATATGTATGTATGTGTATGTGTGTATATATATTTATGTATGTTTGTGGATGCATATGTGTGTGTTGGGACCTATTATGTATGAGTTTGTTTGTGTGTATGTGTGGGTATGGAAACTTTATTATGTCATTACTGCCACAGTAGTTAGTCTATGTGTATATATATGTTCATATATGTATTGGTGTATGTATGTATATTGGGGCATATTTTTATATATGTGAGTATGTGTGCATAAAAATGTGTGTATATATGTGTGTATTTATGTTGATATGTATATGTGTGTGCATGTGTACTTGTTATCATAGATATGTATATGTGCGTATATGTCTATGTTTATATATTTATATGTTTGTATTTCTGTATGTATATGTATGTATGAGTGTATGTTTATGTGTGTTAATTTGTGTTTCCTGCCGCGTGTATATATATGTATATGCGTATGAATGTACACTTATTTCTGTGGGTTTCTTTATCCTGTTTTTCTTCGCCTAATATATAATGAAACTATTATCAACTTATATGATTAAAATATATTTTTATTGATATTTGTGGTTTTGGAATTTTTGTTTTAATATATTAAATAATATTATTTTTAACCAGTTTTATCTTTGTATATTTGCTCCCTTAAGTTATAATTTAATAAGTGGTTAGCATTTATTTAATGATACTTTAAGTCTTAAATATTTATTGGTTGTGGTATCTGATTGTCTCGGTCATTGTCTGTGGATGTGTGTACGTGTATCTATCGGTGTCGATGTGTATGTAGAATGCATTCACATTTAATTGTGTGTGTGTATAGGTGTTGGTTTCCCCGTTTCCTTTTTTCATAAAGGGTTGTAGTGATGTTCCTGTCTCGTCGCCTTTTCTTTTCTTTCCCTTTTTTTTTTTTTTTGTATATATATATATATATATATATATATATATATATATATATATATATATATATAAATATGTCTGGGTGCTTATGTATTATAATCTGATTGTGTTTTTGTTGTTTTGCGCGTGAGTTTAAGACCACATTCACACACTTTAGAATAAAAAATATATATACATGTATTGTCAAATGACCGGATATATTGTAGCGTCTTGTAGAACGTAATTTCAACGAAGAAATAAATTGAATAGACATACATATTTTATCTTTTCTCAATAATTTTGTAGTTTTTAAACTTAATAGTGATTAAATTTGAATTTTAAAATTGCCATTTTTTAATTTTAATATAAAATTTTATCATATAATTTTATAATTATTGGTTAGTATAAATTATTTTTAATATTACACGTATTTTAAAGATCTGAATAGCTATTATAACATGATTTCGTTGTCAAGCATTTGAATCATTCTGTACTTGGTTTTTGATTGGTTATTCTAGCTTTTGTAACAATGTTTCCCCCTAGTGTAGGATCGTTAATTAATTTGAAACTTTTAAAACCATTTATATTATCTTCAACATCATCACTTGATAAGACACCGAGGTGTTGAAACAAAATGGCTATTTTTGTAGTGATTTTATAGCATACTTATGTTATAATTTTTTATAAAAATTTATATATAATAATATATATATATATATATATATATATATATATATTAAGCCTAGCTGAGATGTGGCACAATGCAGAAAGTATGAGGCATCTAGTTAGGATCGAACTCATTACTCAGTCTTAACTCCTAGATAGAGTCAAAATTGCTAACCATATCAAAGTAGACGAGAAAATAGAAACAAAAGAAACTTTTGATTAACATCAGGAAAAGGTAGTTGAAATTTCTCGGGCACATAATGAGGAAAGATGGCTTGGAAAATCTGATACTCAGAAGACAGATTGACGTAAAGACGAATAGAGGAAATCAGCGCGTAACATACTTGGTGAGGTTTAGTAAATAGGTAAGAGATTTTGGGAGAAATAAAGAAAAAAAGTTACAAGGGATAGGAAGATGTGGAGGACCTTGATCTCCTACGTCCTGAAGGGACACAGCACATAAAACAATAATAATTAGTAAATCATTATTATCTGTAAAAATTTGTAAAAATATTTTCTAGATTTAAAATAACACACGAAAGGTTGATAGACCGTAAAAAACAAGAAATCAATCAATTCACTCAGAAACGCAAACAGAAAAAGTCGTTGCTTTATAGATAAATCAGAATTTTATTTTATTTTATTTATTTTTCACAATAGACGAAACACCATGTTAAGATACTAAAAACTTCCGCAAGCTTAATCAATCAATGACTTGCAATCACATGTGAAGCATTTTTAATCGAATCTAATTCCTAGATTGCACTTTCAAATAACACATTTTTAAAACAAAGAAATCTTTCAAAAATATAGGTCTGAGAAAGAAAGCTTCAAAAGTTAAATCACGTAACCTACCCAATCCTCGCCGTCTGCGTCTCTGTTGGCGAGAGTAGAGTACATCTTGACTTTGCCACCAAAAGGAATTCGAAAGAGTTTTTATCGAAAATTTAATTCGTTGATTGAAAATTACTTCCAAATGATTACATGGCAAACATAAATATAAAAAGAAAAACGTAAGTATAAGAATTCATCAGAAAAAAAATACGGCTATATACACGGCTCATATATATATATATATATATATATATATATATATATATATATATATATAAAGAGAGAGAGAGAGAGAGGGAGAATATGTTTGTATCTCAAGGAATACATTCCAAAATTTGTTACAAAAATATTTTGTTTTTATTTTCACACGATGATTTTTTTTTATTTCTTCAATGCTTTCTTTATATTGTCGAACTGCTTTGTGGGTAAATTAGTTGCACATTTCATCCCAGATAAAGAATGGTCGGTGTTCTGGCGTAAGGAAAATACCAAGATTTCAAATGCAGATTTTCAGGGAAGACGATTGAAGTCGTTTTCTACGACTCGTTGACTAATAATTACTGCCGCAGTATGCTTTTAAAAAGTGGGTGATGATGGCTATTCACAACTTCCTATCTTATTGTTATTCTCAGTTCATGTTCCGCCATTCATTTCGAAAAACTAGTTTGGCTTTATCATTTGATTTGATTTATCCGTTTTATAGGGATTATCAACCTTTTACAGTTCATTTGATTGTATCAATTTTTTTGAGATAATAATGATTTAACGATACAAGTTCACTGTTTAATCCATAAATGGAAGAAGGAGCGATATATTCATATCTATCCCAAGGCTTTTGCCCCTAAGTGAGTATAAGTAACTCTACGGAAATTGCAACTCAGCACTTAAAAATTGAAAATCAAATTTGTCAGATTCATGAATGTTTTTTTTACTTTTATTTTGATTGATTGATTCGTTGTCACCGATTTATCAACCCTTTGGGGATTATTTAAAGCCAGACAAAATTTTTAGATTGTAAGATTTTTTACGTAATAATTCTTTACTGATACAAGTCTTACTAATTAATCCATAGCTGGGGAGAAGAGGTAGATCCATATATTTCCCAAGGGTATTTGCCCGTAAGTGAATAAACGGATTCAACGGGAATTGGAACGGAACACTCCGATTAACCATTACACCAGCCGCACATCCAAGCTTACGGCGCCTGCTTTGGTAATATTCAACCGCGTTCAATGTTCGCTTTCTGATTTGTACAGCAATTAGGCCTTCCATACTTGCAGCTTTGCCGCAGCATTGTTTTTTTTTTTTTGTTTTTTTTCCAGTATCTCGTTGAACATATCAGTGCCTGTAAGAGTTCTGGGATTGCAAAGGAAATATTTGTCGCAGATTACTTCCACAAAGCAGAGAACAAATGTGTAAGTTCAGACTCGAATATCAGGGGAAGAAAGAAAATGACAAAATCTCGATTCGCAGGTACTGTGTCACAAATCACAATGCACGTAACCAGTCAGAAAAATAACTCACTCCGTGAGGACTGTGTTAGCCAAAAGACACGATCTTTCTCACTTTCTACACGATTTGAGAACACCAACTGCATTTATCGACCGAGCATTTTTTTCGTTCGTCGACATTAGGTGAGGACGCACAATATTAGCATATCAGGAATATTTTTATGGTGACTCCTGTGACTGACTTGATTCTAATTTAAATATTCAGTCTTCAGCATATTATTCAGAATACATTACCTTTTTTCGGTAAGTTATTTACATGTGACAGGATATCGCTTGGTTTGACGAGGTAATTCGCCGTTTTCTTCGCTACAGTGCCGTAGCATGTATTTGAAATGGTTGATTCCTTTTTCTGTGTGTTATATCCCTCAGAAAGTTGATGATCAAGTAAATATAACGAACCCAACGGGAATTGAAACTCAGCTCACCGATTAAAAATTGCGATCCATTATACATTACACCACGTGCACACCCCGGTTTACCACACCTGATATTCCCAAGTGGTTACCCATTTAGGTACTGACAAGGCTCGACGTTTCTTAACTTCTCTGATCATACGGGGATCGGTGTTTCAAACTGATGTGGCCGTAAGCCCCAAGCATTACCAATGGTATATTACTGAATCATCAAAGGTATCTATTACGTTGACAACACCATAAACAAGAATCAGGCCTACTGAAAGACGTCATAACCACCATCAAGGATAGAAAGTTACAATGGTATGGCCACGTCATAGGAGCCAGTATCTATCATTATTTCTGACATGAGCTATTATGTACACTATTTATATTATTCGGACTATTCTCCTCATTTTTGTCGTCATATTTGTTACAACGTTTCGGCCTTTCAGTATCTGTCTATATTTCTGAGATGAAGTTATGTACACTATTCATATTATTCGGACTATTGTCCTCAACTTTGTCGCCATATTTATTACAACGTTTCGGCCTTTCAGTGTCTATCTATATTTCTGAGATGAGGTATTATGTACACTATTTATATTATTCGGACTATTGTCCTCATTTTTGTCGCCATATTTATTACAACGTTTTGGCCTTTCAGTGTCTATCTATATTTCTGAGATGAGGTATTATGTACACTATTTATATTATTCGGACTATTGTCCTCATTTTTGTCGCCATATTTATTACAACGTTTCGGCTTTTCAGTATCTGTCTATATTCCTGAGATGAAGTTATGTACACTATTCATATTATTCGGACTATTGTCCTCATTTTTGTCGCCATATTTATTACAACGTTTCGGCCTTTCAGTGTCTATCTATATTTCTGAGATGAGGTATTATGTACACTATTTATATTATTCGGACTATTGTCCTCATTTTTGTCGCCATATTTATTACAACGTTTTGGCCTTTCAGTGTCTATCTATATTTCTGAGATGAGGTATTATGTACACTATTTATATTATTCGGACTATTGTCCTCATTTTTGTCGCCATATTTATTACAACGTTTCGGCTTTTCAGTATCTGTCTATATTTCTGAGATGAAGTTATGTACACTATTCATATTATTCGGACTATTGTCCTCAACTTTGTCGCCATATTTATTACAACGTTTCGGCCTTTCAGTGTCTATCTATATTTCTGAGATGAGGTATTATGTACACTATTTATATTATTCGGACTATTGTCCTCATTTTTGTCGCCATATTTATTACAACGTTTCGGCTTTTCAGTATCTGTCTATATTTCTGAGATGAGGTACTATGTACACTATTTAAACTATTTGGACAATTGCCTTCATCTTTGTTGCCATATTTGTCACAATGTTTCGGCCGTTGTACGCTCCGGTCTTCTTCAGGTGGCTGGAATGTCGAAGTGAACCCTTTATTGTTTGATAATGCCTAACACTGCATCATTTATGGTGTTGTCCATGTAGTAGATACTCTGGATTGTTCAGTAATATCCAATTGGTAGTGCTTTGGGCTTACGAAAGACCGATTCCTGTATGATCAGTGAAGTTAAGTACAGATAAATAACTCATAACTATTTGGGTTCTGTCACTGGTTCTAACCAACGCCTTTATCCACTGTGCCATGTGTCCTTAATATGCGTTGATTAGATCTAGGGACAGGACCCAAAGAGTGTGAGTTTAATACCTGGCTATGTCAGTGGTGAACTTGGAGAGATGAATTAACAGGAGATAACTGATAATTAAACATGGCACGTGGAAGCAGAATAGTCTACCTCAGCAAGTGAAATAAATGGTTCAGTTCGGCATTTCTGTTGCCATCCTATAAGGTTCTATATTAAACAACATGACAGGTCTAAAAGTCAAAGGAATCTATCTCTTATGGATAAATTTCGGTTTGTATTCAAGAAGAGTTAATCCCGGAAATTCAGAAAAGAATAAATTATTAAAACATTCGCAAATTCACCATGATATTCTTATCATTTCAACTTCTTATATAAGAATACTTACGCTTTACTTTGGCAAATACTTCACCAAGAAAATGACTTATTCCCCCTTCTTGGGCTAAGGTTCTCAGCTGACATGAAATGGAAAAACTATACTGAATCCGTCAGCTGCTAAGAAGCTCTGTTCACTGTGTCGTGGGCGACAATGTTTCTCTTCCGAATCTATCTTACGTATCTATAAGTCTACCATTCGTCCATGCTTAAATATTGCTGCCACATATGGCCCGGTGGCTTTGCTGTTTACCTTGAGCCCCTTGATAAGATTCAAATAAGAATAAGGAATATTACTGGTCCTGATCTGGAGGATCGGCTCCAGTCACTTACCCACCGCCGTAAGGTAGCCTTCCTGTGCCCTTTTTTATAAATACTTTCATGGTAATTATTCGGGTGAGCTGTGCGTTATTGTATCTAAACTGTCTGAATTTAAGCACGGCTGTAGACTGGCGTCGAGATCTCATCAATTTACTGTTCAGCTGGCTAGATATAGCCGTAAATTCTATGCTATCAGTTTCTTCCCTCGCACTTCTCGCGTGTGCAAGTCCCTTCTGCCTCCATGCATTCCAGCCAACTTTAACCTGGAAAGATTTAAATGCAATGTTAATTGATATCTACTTTCCTTCTGATTAATCTTTTCTCTCTGTGATCATTAATGTTTCTGTTCCTAATTCCTCCAAACTATGTTACCCCTTGCGGTTTTAGCTGCTTCGCTACCTTGGCTGGGGTTATATCAATTTGAAAAATAAATATAAATAAAATGCCATTTATAAATATACTTCCTTCTTGATTATTTGAAACCCTCTCTCTAAATTTAGAAACAATTCTCTGAATTTCACGAAGGAAATCTTGAATCAGAATGGTATCCTCCAAGACTGGGGTTGTATCACTCATTAAGGCACTATTGAAACAAAATTATACCCCAAGACCCTCATACATACAGAGTCATCTCAAATGGATAATTTATGGTAAAGGCACTAACTAACATTGTTTTAATTAAGCTCTCATCATTTTATGAACGTCAAAACCAGTTTGGCCATCACTCTGGTAAGGTGAGTGACAAGACACACGAAGATTCGGTAGTACGGCTCCTGCCAAATACACTGTAGCATGTCTTGCGTAACATTCTCCAGCGCCTCAGTGGAGCCATTTCAATGAGTATCAACCAGGAAGATGGTAGTCACGGTGATAATGACAATGTGCTCTTGGAATGGACACCACGTTCATCTGACTTGACACCTTGTCATTTTTTCTATTGGCCTATGTGAAAGGACAGGTCTATATCCCACTCTTCTTACAAGCTTTAAGAAAACAAAACATCCCTGAGGCACCGCCGAATGTTACGCAATATGCTACAGCGTGCTTGGCAAGAGCTGGACTACCGACTTGACGTCACAGGTTGAGAGCATTTTGAACATATGTGAAGCTTGGGAAAATCGGCTATAAATCTTGTTCAAATGTTGAGAAATAAATCTTTCATTACTCAACATGAGGTCTATTTAATTTCGGTTGCCTGCAACATATATTTACTCAGATATCCACATTTCATATGATGTAAATTTATTGGTGACAACCTGTACAATGTCGTTCTTGCTTTCTGTGATTAATTTCATAATCAAGTCATTTAGATTTCTAGTGTTAAAAGCAGCAGTGATTAAATCTATGGACATTTCTATCTGATTTTATAAACATTATAAAAATTACTCTATTTTCATTTCCATAGCAACTGTTCAGATGAGATCTATTGTATTGTCTCGCCAGTTCAGGCTTGTAAAAACATGCTAATGACACAGAGTTAAAACAGATACATTTCCACGCTGTTCCTTATATAAGATGATACTCCCGTCATTTCCGAACTTGTACAACTAAAGCCATACATTTATGACCTTGTACACGTAGTATATATTTTGAAGGCACTGTAACATCTATATTCTAGTGTTTGGGATTTACACCGGTTCCCATGCGATAACTGAAGTTAAGCACAGACGAGACTGGTCAGTACCTAGATGGGTGACTTCCTGGGAATACCAGGTGCTTTAAGCTTGGATTTTCTTCTGTTGTAATGGATAGAGTCTCAGAATTGGAATTCCGAGATCCGGGTTCTAATTCTAGTCGGGTTCGTTATACTTACGCTCACATACTCTTTGGGATGTTATGGATCCACCTCGTCTCCCCTAACAATGGGTTAATTAGTAAAACTTCTATCACTAAATCATTATTAGCTAAAAAATTCTCACAATCTAAAAAAGTATTTTTCTGCCATTAAATAACCTAAAAGGGTTGATAAGCTGTAGAAAACGAATCAACCAAGCAAGCAATCAAATGTTGATAAAATGGATGATTATCTACCCAGGTATGACTTTTTAAAATTATTTATATTCTTTGGAATATAAATGTACAGAAACTACCGTGGTCAGGAAGTGAGTGATCAGTTTATATATAGATTGTAATAGAGAATGTATCCCCTACTTTATGTCCACATTATTTCTTCATTTTTTTTTAACAAATTCTGATTATGTATGAATCCACCTCATCACCCCTCCAGCTATGGGTTAATTAGTAAGATTGTATCACTAAACTATTATTATATCCAAAAGTTTTTTTCGTAGAATATAAAAATATTTCTGGCTTTAAATAACCTGCAAAAGGTTGATAAGCCGTAGAAAACGAAGCAATCAAACAAAATAAATGTAAAATAATATCATTTTCATGGAACTGACAAATATAGATTGTTTAAATGAAATTTGATATGTCGCATGAAATGTCATATCAATAACGGAATTAAAGACAATTTTAAGAAATATCATATTTTATTTACCATTTCTTATAACCGCGCCTTTGTTCTTTGTTGCTTTTCTTTAAGTACAAATAACAATAATGGTTAAATTATAACACTCACGATGTTCATTTGACTATCTTCGGAAGAAAAATGTGTACTTTGTATTGTGGCATAAAAAATTTTCTTAGTTGTTATTGATAAAGCGATTCTTCCTTAAACGTCTTTCAACTGTTTGTTCATCCTCCTATTCTCCTGTTATTACATATCCTATCATCGGAGTAATGTTGATGTCATATCTGTTGTTGCTGATTGTTTTGATCACGGGGATCAGCATACCCCTTTGAATAGCCAGATGCATCACTCCTTCATAGTCAGCCTATGAACTTTTTCAGCCCATTCTCGTACGTTGAAGACTTCTTTGCAAAGTCAGAATATTTCTTTACCTAGAAAGAAATAATGCAGTTATTGCTCTTGCCCCCATGTGCAAACTGTCACCGTGTTGAAGGGCCTGTAAGGGTCCCAGCTATGGAAAATGGAAAACTCCCACATAAAAACAAAACACTATAAAAGTATAAAAATACATAACTTTCATTACGTTAACCCACATAATATCCTACAACTTCAATAAAACTACAACACTACAACTTAAATCCCCGCCTCTAGTAATTGTGTCGACACAAATATGTATATGCACAAAAGCTGAGTATCATTTACCATGTATTCAACTGTGAAAGCAGAATAATATATCGTATTTTTATCATTTCGAAGCAGTTAAGAATATTAAATTTCAGCATAACATGACACATAAGTAGTTGATATGCCGTTAAACAGGCAAATCAATCAGTCAATAAATAACGACTCGGAATTTGACGTCGAAGTGATGTTAAAGTCCTGTTCGTTATATTACATCGGTGCAAAAATAATGACGTAATAATGTCGTTTTTTGACGTAAAAACGACATTATTACGTCATTATTTTTGCACCAACATAATATTAACTTTCAAATAAATACTCTTGGTAAAATATGAATAAACATCTTTAAGCCCCCAGCTATGGGTTAATTAGTAGTAATTTTATCAGTAAATGATTATTGTCTCAAAAAAATTCTTATAATCTAAATTTAATATCTTGCTTTAAATAACCTGAAAAGGCTTGATAAACCGTAAAAAAAAAAAAATATTTCAATCAATAATATTCAAATATTCCCAGCTTTAGGAATTCTTTTTTACTTGTTTGCCATTTAAAGTTCACATCCACCAAATAATTTGCTCAACACTGTCAATTACGTGATCGGGCGGAAATGGCAATGACTTTATTTCGATCGGGTTTACGAGCAGCTAAATGACTCGATTCTCTCATTTAAAAATTCCAATGTCAGGCGTAATCGGCAATTAATTCATTTTCGTCGTCGTTAATTCAGTTCGCTTAAAGTTCATTCTTCTTGAAAACAAGAGAATAAAAACTACCAACACCCGATTAGTTCGTTCTTTGACAACCAAGCTTCACGCCGTTGAAAAGAATGCAATCTCTTACTTAATAAATGTATCAATAACGCATTTTGTATTGTAGTATAGATTGTTTCCAGGGAAATGTAATGGCTTCTCGAGAAATTGTTCCGAATAATTATCTGCATCTATTCAACAGAACACGAAAAGGAGACAGTGACATAGCAGTCAATTACAGATAAAGATACTATTTAATATTCATGAATGAAGAGGTAGAAAATCCTGATTAGCACATCCTACAGAAAAAAAAAATTGTGTTTTAAAATAGCGCGAAATTTAAGAAGCCCGACACGCAAACACACGGAATAGGTTCGATCCATGTTAGATCACACAATATTGTTTTGGTTGTTTGATTCATTTTAGCCCTTTGAGACCTGGCCGCCCATTGATCACTGGTAACGTAGAAGAGGTAGTCAATGGCTAGAAGTGAGTCAAGTGAATTCCACAATGAATCTCAAACTGCAGGATATCTACCAACCGCCCCAAGCGGTCAGATGTTTCACAAGGCCGAATTTAATGGGGGTATCCGGATCCGTAGGCCCAGCCAAAATTCTACGTAGATCCCTTTATAAACGGGGTCGGATAGCTGTTGCCAGATGAGACTCTGCCCTTTGACATAACCTCGTCTGGGGATCCACTATACCGGAAGGCAGATAGTTTGACCAGCACAGCTGTAGACGAATCTCCAACTAAATGACCAACATACAGTATCTACTACTGTATTTATGTGAATGGAGATATATCCATTATCGTCGGTATGCTACAACAGAGGGAATATGGAGTAAAAACCGTGTCAAGAGAGAAACCATTCTTTGACACATCATTTTATGGGTACTTTTATTAAACATTGCCGATTGTTTTAGGCTTGCGTTAACGATAAGTCGAAGTGGGTGTTTGAGGTCATAAAGCAGGTAGCAATATATTCTTGAGCCATATGTTGACCTCTCCTAAGCGACAACATTTATTAACCTGTTCTGTAACCCAGTAAATACTGTACTAACAACTAGGTGCAGATAGAGGAGGAGAGTGCCTGGTTCGTGATAGGGGTGAGATTCACAGTTTGATATGCCAATAAAAACGGGTGTGATACCTTATGTTTAGGAATAAATGCGGTTAGTGGTGGGCCAATGGCTATTTCTATATGGCGCCATGATGACTGTTCTAACATTTACTGATTTTGTGAATGCATATATAGAGCCATGTTACAAAAGAATCCAAATAATTCCAGAAGGAAAATGATTTTCCTGCCTGACAATGCTCCGCCACATTCGGTTAAGTAAACGAATGAATAACATTTCTATCAAAAAGAATTATTTGATGAAGTGGCCGGCTTATTCGCCCGATGTTAAACCGACTGAAAACATCTAGAGCATTCTGAACAGAAATATTTACATTAGCGGACTGTAATTTTCTAGAGAAGATTAACTTTGGGATGCTATTCAGAATGCTGGGCAGTTTGTTTCTTCAAAAGAAAGAAAACGCGTAATTATACCAATGGCCGAAATTTATCTAAAACTAGTTTCTGAAGAGATTTGTAGAGATTTAGCATTGATGTGTTCTTAAGTATGTCGTCATTACATTAACATTGTTGCCATGTTTTCTTATTTAAAATATTTGTCTTTGTGAAATATTCTAAAATAATATGTTTTAATTGCAACATAATGCACCTTGAGTTTCAATAAAATGTCATAGAACGCGAATTTTGAAAAATCTCGTAAAGTTCATTATTTGCCGATCGTAAATACGGCGCGTTATCTACTGTAATATATTCTTCTTTGTCTTCTTCTTCTTCTTCTTCTTCTTCTTATTATTATTATTATTATTATTATTATTATTATTATTGTTACTGAAAATGGAGTAACCTTTCAGCTGACAATATGTCTGATACTAACTTCGAGCGAGTTGCTCTGCATAGAAATAAGTGGTGACATTTTTACCAGAGTGGTAACAGGTCACTATCGAGGCTGAAGTGTCACATATGAAAAAAAAATAAAACTGATGAAGTTGTCGGGTGCTTATCCGTGGACAGGAGTGTCCATGGTACATATATATATATATATATATATATATATATATATGTGTGTGTGTGTGTGTGTGTGTGTGTGTGTGTGTGTGTGTGTGTGTGTGTGTGTAAAATATATAAAATATATAATATACATAAAAAAACGAAAGAATATTAATCTAAAACCCAGTGTCCCTAAAGATTTTAATTTTTTAATATTTTATTATTGTTGAAAAAATATATATATATATATATATATATATATATATAACATTTGGATTGGATATTTAATAACTTAATTACCCTCCCTGATATTTGCATCGTGATATTAAATCGTACAGTACATAACCGTTGTATTTTTCACCTTACAGCTAAAAGATTTAACTTTCAGATGAACACAACAACTTTTGTCTTAGAAAAAACAAAACCCTGTTAATGACATTGTGCTGATGTTGAAAGTACTGAGAATAAATGGATAAGTATCAACATGGTAATTTTCTCTCTTCTTCTAATAATGATTCTAAGAATGAGGTCCGTGAATATGAGATGATCCTATTGAAAATAAGTAGGCAAAACTTCTCTAAATTATTTATGAGGCATGTCTTAATGAAAATATTCTGCCAAAGTATACGCAATATATATATATATATATATATATATATATATATATATATATATATATAGAGAGAGAGAGAGAGAGAGAGAGACAGACAGACAGACAGACAGACAGACAGAGAGATAGACACACATTACAATTAGAATAGACATAATACGTGTAAAATTATTTAACTAAACATGCTTGAATGAATATATATGCCTACACACACACACACACACACACACACACACACACATACACATATATATATATATATATATATATATATATATATATATATATATATAATAAGCAGTAGAGCCCGGCGTTGCCCGGGGATATAACAGTAAGAGATAGATCAAGTATCCACCATCATAAAGACTGAAAAATAAAATTGACAAAGATTATTGTTTAAGGTTGACGGACACGCATGTCTTAATTATTTTTTTTTTATTTTTATTTTTTACGAATTGGTCAAACACAAACTCAAACATTGTTTTCAATCGTTATGAGTCTACTGATTGAATAGAATTTTATTATAAACAATTGTCTTGTAAATGGAACTTTTAAAGCATTTTGAATGTTAAAAATAAAGAAAAAAGTGTGCAAGAGAATAAGAAACACTACCTGCCAAAAAAAAAAAGAAAAGTGAAGTTTTGTTTTATCGGCTGAAAAATATAAGGAATCCTCTCCCATATTTAAAGTAACCCACACACACAAACAAACCGATGTGACTTGTCCCCCTTCCATTTTCACGATGTCTCTTAATCGTGTTTTCAAATTGACTTTGTGCAAAAACAATTATATTTTTCCCATTTTTGGCGTTGTTAGAACCACGACAAGGTAATTTTATGTAGTCCTGTGAAGTTTTGTTGAAATCGGTTGAAAAATGTAGGAAATCCGATCCAATGTATAAACGTTACAGACACACACACACACACACAATCTGCGTTTTATAATAAATAAGATATATATATATATATATATATATATATATATATATATGATAGGAAGACTAGATTGGTTTAATGAACATTTTCACCTTGTAAAATGAAATAAAATTTAAAAGGATTTTCAGACCAGTCAATGAATGATAAATTATTGAAATAAAATATATTGCTCTATTTGATTAAAACCTTGGGCTCCCTCTGTGTAAATCAGTTTTAATATTTAATATTATATTAATAGGATTCACTTGGATTATATACCAACGGATTATTACACACACACACACACACACACATACATATATATATATATATATATATATATATATATATATATATATATATATATATATATATATATATATATATACTGGCAGTAGGGCACGGCGTTGCCCGGAGATGTAGCAGTAAGAGATAGATCAAGTATTTACCATCATAAAGACTAAAAAATAAAATTGACAAAGATTATTGTTTAAGGTTGACGGACACGCATGTCATGATTAGTTTTTTTTTGTTTTGTTTAGTTTTTTTACGATTTGGTCAAAGCCAAACTCAAACAAAAACATTGTTTTCAATCATTATGAGTCTACTGATTGAATAGAATTTTATTATAAACAATTGTCTTGTAAATGGAATTTTTAAAGCATTCTGAATGCAAAAATAAAGAAAAAAGTGTGCAACACAATAAGAAACACTACCTGCCCAAAACAAAGTGAAGTTTTGTTGAAATCAGTTGAAAAATGCAGGAAATCCGATCCCATATATAAACGAATACAGACACACACACACAAACAACCTGGGTTTTATAATAAATATAACTCGATATGAGTTGTCCCCCTTTCATTCTGCCGATGACTCTTAATCGTGTTTTCAAATTGATTTCGTGCAAAAACTATTGTGTTTTCCAATTTTTGGCGCTGTCAGAACCACCGCAAGGTAATTTTACGTAGTCCTGTGAAGTTTTGTTGAAATCGGTTGAAAAATGTAAAAAATCCGATCCAATATATAAACGTACCCACACACACACACACACACACACACACAAAACCTGGGTTTTATAATAAGTATGATGGGAACAGAGAGTTCATTACAGATTGGCAAAGGTCGGTATCATGATTGAATGCAATTTTGTGCCATAAGTGTTGGAAAGAATCTCAGCTAATTATATATGTTTGTTACTGGGTTGTTTGGCTAAATAGTTCAGTTAGTTTCCTCATCGTTTTCTTCTATCTGTTATGGAATAGGCGGAAACGTTGTTTTTAAATTATTCTCTCAGCTCTTGCTTAGAACTAATTATGGGCGGGAAAGCGCTTATTTTTATAGCTATTGTATACGCTTATCTGTCATGAATGATTATTTCATTTTTTTTCGTTTTTATTCATTAATTATCAGTCAATATTTTGGAGATGAGCTTCAGCCATGATGATATATGGTAAAAAGGCTTCACTCAGTCGATAAAAAGAGAATAGTTTCATTTTGGAAGAGTTAAAATAATTGTTTTCCCCAGTTAACACCAGACTGTATGCCATTTTTCAGATCAGCTGTCAATTTGCCCTTAATGAAATGACCAGCCTTCCTATTAAGACAGGAGTACATCGTTGTGTCATCAGCATAGGGGCGGAGTTGAAAATTGATGATATGAGGAAGGTTACTGATGAAAATTAGGAACGACATAGTTCTAGAGACAGATCCCTGATGAATACCAGCATCAATATAAAAAGATCTAGAAGAGTGGCCATTCAAGATAACATTCATTTACTGATTTGATTGAAAAAAGTTAAATGAGTTTAAAAATCGTCCAGAAATATCTTAACCTTTCCTCTTGTGAATTCTACCAGTATGTCAAACCCTGTCAAATGCATTCGTGATATCCAAAGCAAGAGACCGAGCTTTACAATTCTCTCTATATATTTCTGAGATGAGGTATTATGCACACTATTTACATTATTCTGACTATTGTCCTCATCTTTGTCGTCATATTTATTACAACGTTTCGGCCGCTCTACGCCCGACCTTCTTCAGGTGGTTGTAATGTCGAACTGAACCCTTTATTTCGCTCACTGGGGTAGACTTTTCAGTTCCAAGTGCCATGTTTTAATGAATTTCAGTTACCAGTTATCTCCTGTTAATTCCTTCTGCAAGTTCTCCACTGCCTTAACCGTGTATTGGCCTCACACTTTTTTGGGTCCTGTCACTTGATCTACCCAACGCCTTTATCCACTGTGCCATAGTCAGAATAATGTAAATAATTTACAGTTCTCATCTAATGGTTGACAGACTCCTTCAGTAATAACACTAACAGTTGATCAAGAAAAGCGAAATCTATATTGTCTATTTGAAAGATTACTCTTCGAGATGAGATGTTTTACCAATCAGTTTTCTTTATTTTGTTTTAAGGTATCGTTTTTAAGTATATGTGGCACGTGGCCGAGTAATTGGAACGTTCGCTTTCTGACCATGGTCGATTTATCAGGAAGGAGACATCCTGATGTTATCGAACTGGAGGTGTCGATGCCACCGTGTGGCACCTTGGAAAGTGCCTGAAAATCATACCGCGGGTATTCAACAGAACACGAAAAGGAGACAGTGACATAGCAGTCAATTACAGATAAAGATACTATTTAATATTCATGAATGAAGAGGTAGAAAATCCTGATTAGCACATCCTACAGAAAAAAAAAATTGTGTTTTAAAATAGCGCGAAATTTAAGAAGCCCGACACGCAAACACACGGAATAGGTTCGATCCATGTTAGATCACACAATATTGTTTTGGTTGTTTGATTCATTTTAGCCCTTTGAGACCTGGCCGCCCATTGATCACTGGTAACGTAGAAGAGGTAGTCAATGGCTAGAAGTGAGTCAAGTGAATTCCACAATGAATCTCAAACTGCAGGATATCTACCAACCGCCCCAAGCGGTCAGATGTTTCACAAGGCCGAATTTAATGTGGGGTATCCGGATCCGTAGGCCCAGCCAAAAATTCTACGTAGATCCCTTATAAAACGGGGTCGGATAGCTGTTGCCCGAGATGAGACTCTGCCCTTTGACATAACCTCGTCTGGGGATCCACTATACCGGAAGGCAGATAGTTTGACCAGCACAGCTGTAGACGAATCTCCAACCAAATGACCAACATACAGTATCTACTACTGTATTTATGTGAATGGAGATATATCCATTATCGTCGGTATGCTACAACAGAGGGAATATGGAGTAAAAACCGTGTCAAGAGAAACCATTCTTTGACACATCATTTTATGGGTACTTTTATTAAACATTGCCGATTGTTTTAGGCTTGCGTTAACGATAAGTCGAAGTGGGTGTTTGAGGTCATAAAGCAGGTAGCAATATATTCTTGAGCCATATGTTGACCTCTCCTAAGCGACAACATTTATTAACCTGTTCTGTAACCCAGTAAATACTGTACTAACAACTAGGTGCAGATAGAGGAGGAGAGTGCCTGGTTCGTGATAGGGGTGAGATTCACAGTTTGATATGCCAATAAAAAAAGGGTGATACCTTATGTTTAGGAATAAATGCGGTTAGTGGTGGGCCAATGGCTATTTCTATATGGCGCCATGATGACTGTTCTAACATTTACTGATTTTGTGAATGCATATATAGAGCCATGTTACAAAAGAATCCAAATAATTCCAGAAGGAAAATGATTTTCCCGCCTGACAATGCTCCGCCACATTCGGTTAAGTAAACGAATGAATAACATTTCTATCAAAAAGAATTATTTGATGAAGTGGCCGGCTTATTCGCCCGATGTTAAACCGACTGAAAACATCTAGAGCATTCTGAACAGAAATATTTACATTAGCGGACTGTAATTTTCTAGAGAAGATTAACTTTGGGATGCTATTCAGAATGCTGGGCAGTTTGTTTCTTCAAAAGAAAGAAAACGCGTAATTATACCAATGGCCGAAATTTATCTAAAACTAGTTTCTGAAGAGATTTGTAGAGATTTAGCATTGATGTGTTCTTAAGTATGTCGTCATTACATTAACATTGTTGCCATGTTTTTCTTATTTAAAATATTTGTCTTTGTGAAGTTTCTAAAATAATATGTTTTAATTGCAACATAATGCACCTTGGAGTTTCAATAAAATGTCATAGAACGCGAATTTTGAAAAATCTCGTAAAGTTCATTATTTGCCGATCGTAAATACGGCGCGTTATCTACTGTAATATATTCTTCTTTGTCTTCTTCTTCTTCTTCTTCTTCTTCTTATTATTATTATTATTATTATTATTATTATTATTATTATTACTGAAAATGGAGTAACCTTTCAGCTGACAATATGTCTGATACTAACTTCGAGCGAGTTGCTCTGCATAGAAATAAGTGGTGACATTTTTACCAGAGTGGTAACAGGTCACTATCGAGGCTGAAGTGTCACATATGAAAAAAAAAATAAAACTGATGAAGTTGTCGGGTGCTTATCCGTGGACAGGAGTGTCCATGGTACATATATATATATATATATATATATATATATATATGTGTGTGTGTGTGTGTGTGTGTGTGTGTGTGTGTGTGTGTGTGTGTGTGTGTGTGTAAAATATATAAAAATATATAATATACATAAAAAAACGAAAGAATATTAATCTAAAACCCAGTGTCCCTAAAGATTTTAATTTTTAATATTTTATTATTGTTGAAAAAATATATATATATATATATATATATATATATATACATTTGGATTGGATATTTAATAACTTAATTACCCTCCCTGATATTTGCATCGTGATATTAAATCGTACAGTACATAACTGTTGTATTTTTTCACCTTACAGCTAAAAGATTTAACTTTCAGATGAACACAACAACTTTTGTCTTAGAAAAAACAAAACCCTGTTAATGACATTGTGCTGATGTTGAAAGTACTGAGAATAAATGGATAAGTATCAACATGGTAATTTTCTCTCTTCTAATAATGATTCTAAGAATGAGGTCCGTGAATATGAGATGATCCTATTGAAAATAAGTAGGCAAAACTTCTCTAAATTATTTATGAGGCATGTCTTAATGAAAATATTCTGCCAAAGTATACGCAATATATATATATATATATATATATATATATATATATATATATATATAGAGAGAGAGAGAGAGAGAGAGAGAGACAGACAGACAGACAGACAGAGAGATAGACACACACATTACAATTAGAATAGACATAATACGTGTAAATTATTTAACTAAACATGCTTGAATGAATATATGCTGCCTACACACACACACACACACACACACACACACACACATACACATATATATATATATATATATATATATATATATATATATATATATATACTAGCAGTAGAGCCCGGCGTTGCCCGGGGATATAACAGTAAGAGATAGATCAAGTATCCACCATCATAAAGACTGAAAAATAAAATTGACAAAGATTATTGTTTAAGGTTGACGGACACGCATGTCTTAATTATTTTTTTTTTATTTTTATTTTTTACGAATTGGTCAAACACAAACTCAAACATTGTTTTCAATCGTTATGAGTCTACTGATTGAATAGAATTTTATTATAAACAATTGTCTTGTAAATGGAACTTTTAAAGCATTTTTGAATGTTAAAAATAAAAAGAAAAAGTGTGCAAGAGAATAAGAAACACTACCTGCCAAAAAAAAAAAAAGAAAAGTGAAGTTTTGTTTTATCGGCTGAAAAATATAAGGAATCCTCTCCCATATTTAAAGTAACCCACACACACAAACAAACCGATGTGACTTGTCCCCTTCCATTTTCACGATGTCTCTTAATCGTGTTTTCAAATTGACTTTGTGCAAAAACAATTATATTTTCCCATTTTGGCGTTGTTAGAACCACGACAAGGTAATTTTATGTAGTCCTGTGAAGTTTTGTTGAAATCGGTTGAAAAATGTAGGAAATCCGATCCAATGTATAAACGTTACAGACACACACACACACACACAATCTGCGTTTTAATAATAAATAATATATATATATATATATATATATATATATATATATATGATAGGAAGACTAGATTGGTTTAATGAACATTTTCACCTTGTAAAATGAAATAAAATTTAAAAGGATTTTCAGACCAGTCAATGAATGATAAATTATTGAAATAAAATATATTGCTCTATTTGATTAAAACCTTGGGCTCCCTCTGTGTAAATCAGTTTTAATATTTAATATTTAATATTAATAGGATTCTCTTGGATTATATACCAACGGATTATTACAGACAAACACACACACACACATACATATATATATATATATATATATATATATATATATATATATATATATATATATATATATATATATATATATACTGGCAGTAGGGCACGGCGTTGCCCGGAGATGTAGCAGTAAGAGATAGATCAAGTATTTACCATCATAAAGACTAAAAATAAAATTGACAAAGATTATTGTTTAAGGTTGACGGACACGCATGTCATGATTAGTTTTTTTGTTTTGTTTAGTTTTTTACGATTTGGTCAAAGCCAAACTCAAACAAAACATTGTTTTCAATCATTATGAGTCTACTGATTGAATAGAATTTTATTATAAACAATTGTCTTGTAAATGGAATTTTTAAAGCATTCTGAATGCAAAATAAAAAAAAAAAAAGTGCAACACAATAAGAAACACTACCTGCCCAAAACAAAGTGAAGTTTTGTTGAAATCAGTTGAAAATGCAGGAAATCCGATCCCATATATAAACGAATACAGACACACACACAAAAACAACCTGGGTTTTATAATAAATATAACTCGATATGAGTTGTCCCCCTTTCATTCTGCCGATGACTCTTAATCGTGTTTTCAAATTGATTTCGTGCAAAACTATTGTGTTTTCCAATTTTGGCGCTGTCAGAACCACCGCAAGGTAATTTTACGTAGTCCTGTGAAGTTTTGTTGAAATCGGTTGAAAAATGTAAAAAATCCGATCCAATATATAAACGTACCCACACACACACACACACACACACACACACAAAACCTGGGTTTTATAATAAGTATGATGGGAACAGAGAGTTCATTACAGATTGGCAAAGGTCGGTATCATGATTGAATGCAATTTTGTGCCATAAGTGTTGGAAAGAATCTCAGCTAATTATATATGTTTGTTACTGGGTTGTTTGGCTAAATAGTTCAGTTAGTTTCCTCATCGTTTTCTTCTATCTGTTATGGAATAGGCGGAAACGTTGTTTTTAAATTATTCTCTCAGCTCTTGCTTAGAACTAATTATGGGCGGGAAAGCGCTTATTTTTATAGCTATTGTATACGCTTATCTGTCATGAATGATTATTTCATTTTTTTCGTTTTATTCATTAATTATCAGTCAATATTTTGGAGATGAGCTTCAGCCATGATGATATGGTAAAAAGGCTTCACTCAGTCGATAAAAAGAGAATAGTTTCATTTTGGAAGAGTTAAAATAATTGTTTTCCCAGTTAACACCAGACTGTATGCCATTTTCAGATCAGCTGTCAATTTGCCCTTAATGAAATGACCAGCCTTCCTATTAAGACAGGAGTACATCGTTGTGTCATCAGCATAGGGGCGGAGTTGAAAATTGATGATATGAGGAAGGTTACTGATGAAAATTAGGAACGACATAGTTCTAGAGACAGATCCCTGATGAATACCAGCATCAATATAAAAAGATCTAGAAGAGTGGCCATTCAAGATAACATTCATTTACTGATTTGATTGAAAAAGTTAAATGAGTTTAAAAATCGTCCAGAAATATCTTAACCTTTCCTCTTGTGAATTCTACCAGTATGTCAAACCCTGTCAAATGCATTCGTGATATCCAAAGCAAGAGACCGAGCTTTACAATTCTCTCTATATATTTCTGAGATGAGGTATTATGCACACTATTTACATTATTCTGACTATTGTCCTCATCTTTGTCGTCATATTTATTACAACGTTTCGGCCGCTCTACGCTCCGACCTTCTTCAGGTGGTTGTAATGTCGAACTGAACCCTTTATTTCGCTCACTGGGGTAGACTTTTCTAGTTCCAAGTGCCATGTTTTAATGAATTTCAGTTACCAGTTATCTCCTGTTAATTCCCTTCTGCAAGTTCTCCACTGCCTTAACCGTGTATTGGCCTCACACTTTTTGGGTCCTGTCACTTGATCTACCCAACGCCTTTATCCACTGTGCCATAGTCAGAATAATGTAAATAATTTACAGTTCTCATCTAATGGTTGACAGACTCCTTCAGTAATAACACTAACAGTTGATCAAGAAAAGCGAAATCTATATTGTCTATTTGAAAGATTACTCTTCGAGATGAGATGTTTTACCAATCAGTTTTCTTTATTTTGTTTTAAGGTATCGTTTTTAAGTATATGTGGCACGTGGCCGAGTAATTGGAACGTTCGCTTTCTGACCATGGTCGATTTATCAGGAAGGAGACATCCTGATGTTATCGAACTGGAGGTGTCGATGCCACCGTGTGGCACCTTGGAAAGTGCCTGAAAATCATACCGCGGGTTGACCCACGCCTTTTGAATGAAATTGGGTAGACGGAACTCAAGTCATCGTGGCCGAGGGCTAGAGCGTGCTGGCCATGTTCCTATTGTTGATCATGGTATATAACACGCTCTTTCCCAGAAACTGTAACCTAAATCTGTTCAGCATAGTTGCATTATAAAACACACGTTGGTTCTGTGGGTGTTGAATAAGCACAAATGCGCCTGAGCAAACTTCTGCAATGGGGATTTGCTAACCACTCTAGTAGATGGGTATTCTCGAATGCGAGTGGCCAGCTATATTTTATATTTATTCTTTTTAAATATATTCATTTTTCTAATTTGTATATAAGACCTAGGCTTGCATCTTTTATTGTGATGTTTTACAAAATATCAGATGTTAGTTTTCGATGTTTAAGCAACGAATTTGTTTTAATGTCGAGATTTCAAGGTAAATGCTGATATTTAACCGGGTCTGGTTGGTGTTCATACCAATTTCGTGCAGTTAAATTCTAGTACAAAAATTGTTCCACACATTGTTAGCGTGTTTTATATTAACAGTTTTGCTTACGTCGCAGATTAACACGTGATAAGGGTGTATCATGATTCGTGTACTTCATCAAGTCAGTATTTACATTAGTCGGACTATTGTCCTCATCTTTGTCGCCATATTTGTCACAACGTTTCGGCCGTTGTACGCTCCGGTCTTCTTCAGGTGGTTGGAATTTCGAACTGAACCCTTTATTTCGATCGCTGGGGTAGACTGTTCTAATTCCACGTGCCATGTTTGATGGATGTCAGTTATCAGTTATCTCCTGCTAATTTTCCCTCTGAAAGTTCTCCACTGCCTTAACCAGGAATTGAACTCACCTTCTTTGGGTCTGTCACTGGATCTAACCAACGCCTTTATCCACTGTGCCATGTGTCCTTGAGGACATCTGGGTATGAACTTCTGAGTATTATAAACCTAATGTTTTCAGCATCATTTTTACCAGTGCTCATATTGCAATTTTTTGCTGTTATCATTGCATGTCTTTACCAGAGTTCATATTGCAACTTTGTTATCATTGCTTTTCTCTGGCACTCCTTATTACTTAAGGCAGTGGAGAACTTTCAGAGGGAAAATTAGCAGGAGATAACTGATAACTGACATCCATCAAACATGGCACGTGGAATTAGAACAGTCTACCCCAGCGATCGAAATAAAGGGTTCAGTTCGAAATTCCAACCACCTGAAGAAGGCCGGAGCGTACAACGGCCGAAACGTTGTGACAAATATGGCGACAAAGATGAGGACAATAGTCCGACTAATGTAAATACTGTACATAATACCTCATCTCAGAAATATAGACAAACTTCATCAAGTCAATTTGACCTCTGACAGAGTACTTCTGGAAAGATGCGGATAGTTCCGCTTAATGATGATTTCTGCTAGGTTGCAACGTAGACATTGATTCCAAGCATTTTCAAGTTAAGGATCAATGTTCTAGAAATGGCAATTGATGCATCAAAGATGATGGGGACTATGGTAGTGCCCATAACCCACAACTGTAACACATCAATGTTTATCTGATGATGTTTCTTGACAAGATTTTGATCTTCTCGGTGTGCAGTATCAACAAATTAACGCTTTCAGTTCACTTTATCAAACACCGTAATACCAGACTTTATATCTGTTATATAGGAATAAAGTCTCGCTGCCGACACTTGAGTTTGAACATAGACCCCCAGTGAGCAAACACAGGCGATCCCATTATTAAATTAATAAATCACGTGACCATAGAGGGAACGCATATATTGGAAGTCCTGTGACGTCTAAAGGATCACATTTCTATTCTATCCTCTATTACTATTCTGTTCTCTCTTTCTAGACTATCCTCTATTGCTATATTGACTGCTATTATCTACTCTAATCACTAAAGTATTTCTCTTTTCCGATCACTATACGTGTTACTCTTTGTTGTGGTGTCCTCCCTCTAAAGAATCTTTGTTAGACTCTACCGCCTACTATAAGATTAGTAGGACAGAAGTCTTTGGAGAACAGTGAATAGATTGAGCGCTATTTCATACGATACACACTCACTAGTCGCGTAATACTGGTGTACTTAACTGTTTAACATACGATATATCTGCAAACCTGGTTTTCTTATTACTTAACCATTTACTTGGTCACAGCACTGTTCGAGCGAGTATTATCGAGCAAGTACTATTAGTGCGAGTGATATTCGAAGGCCAGTATTGTTCAACGGCGTTACTATCGTTGTATCTCCGATTACAAAGTCTCTACTACAACGAACATTACGAAAGTGACAACGGGTATTCGTTCGCATCACAAAATTATATTAAAGCTGTTAGTCGTTTTGACATCACAAAAAAAGGAAAATATGAAAAATGTAAAACAAATAAATATGATCTTTTCTCGTTCAGGTTTAAAAATATCCCAAATATTTTACAAGAGACTCTATAAATCTATTCGTTTGGTACGTTTTTCTCAAGATTTAGTTCTGAAAACATACATTCTAAGTGTGTAAACTGTTATATGAGAAGAAAGTGTCTGGGCCGAAACTGTAGTTTGAACATAGATCGCCCGACAAAAAACGCAGGCGATCCCATTATTGAATTAAATGGATCACGTGACCATGGGAGAAACGCATAAGTAGGAAGTCGCTTGACATCTAATTCGGACCGCATTTCTACTCTATCCTTTATTACTATACGGACCGATATACTCTACTCTATTCACTATACTATTTCTCTATTCGGATCACAAAACAGATTATTATTCGAAAGAGGAGTATCGAGCAAGTAGTATCAGTGCGAGTGATATTCGAAGGCGTCTGACACCAGTATTGTTCAACGGCGTTCCTATAATTGTATCTGCGATTACAAAGTCTCTACTGCAACGAGCATTGCGAAAGTGACAACGAGTATTCATTGACATCACAAAAGCATATTAAAGCCGTTAGTCGTTTTGGATTTCCACTCATCCTTAAACAGGTATAGAAATTTATCCATTGTTCCTTTTATACAATTATGTTTCCGATTACTTCTAAAATCTTTTCACTCTCTTTCACTCCCAGTAACCCCCTTAAGTCTTAGTGGCATTTTCGCTTGAGGTGAATTAATTTAAAAAAGAAATTAATTAAAAGTCCAATAAGATTTGTGATGGTCATACTTCTCGTTCAAGTCAAAACATTTTTCCTGCCTGGACATCATTGGATATTTTTGAGCATGTTATCGTTACCATGCATAAAAAGCATTTCGCATGGAGTCACGATATGATTCAATTTTTCAATCGTCTTCTAATAGTTACAGCACATATCCGACTCCACAAGCTGGTAGATACACTTACGGACAATTTGTGTAGAGGACGTAATTTTGAACGACCACCAAAAGATCTTTTAACAAATCAGCTCCCCTCTTGACAGCTAAGACTATGGACATTACGTCTTTGTGTCTTTTCACATTGTCCGTAAAGTGACATTGATGTTCTTATACCAACTTTTTCCTCACTCACTTTCTTCTGCTAATCTTCTTTTCTGTCGATATATTCCTTGATCAAGTTTTTAATAATAATAATAAGAAGAAGAAGAAGAAGAAATTCCATTTAAAATATAAAGTATATCTCTCACTTAAAAGAAATGTACTTTTTTTGTTATCAATATTCGCCAGTTTAACCTCATCTTCTATGAGAAACCTCGACTCAGCAGAAATAAAAAAAACAATCAAATTACCATTTAACTTGCCTTCTTCTTCTTATTATTATTATTTTTATTATTATTATCATTTGCTTCCAGCTGTTGATTTCAAATGCAGAGCTCATTAGAAAATGTTGATTTGTTCAACAATTAAACAATCATGTTCTTCTGTTACAATTCCAATTCCAGCTTGGGGAAAAATAAATAAACAAATAAGGTCACTACCATGTTTTTTTCTCATTCGTGAACACAGCAGTTAGGGCCTTATTAATTAACCGACCTTTCTTTAACACTCACTCTCATCGCCTAAAAAAATAATCAATTATTTATGTTTTCATCACCCTCCCCTTCTTTACGCACCAAAATAATCCTTCCTTTCTTTCTTTCTTTTTTTCATTCTTTCTTTTTTTCATTCTTTCTTTTTTTCATTCTTTCTTTTTTTCATTTTCTTTCTTTTTTTCATTTTCTTTCTTTTTTTCATTTTCTTTCTTTTTTTCATTTTCTTTCTTTTTTTCATTTTCTTTCTTTCTTTCTTTCTTTCTTTACAGTGAAGCAAAGGAAAACGATATATGAAAAAGTCCTGTAGTTAACTAATGATTTATAAAATATTTTAGTTGATATAAATCTGTTCTCAAACGCAAGTGGTATTTTCATAATCTGACATCACAATTTACAAAGTAGGAAATGCCTTACTATGGTATGAGTATGGAGACTTTTTCAAGAATTTTGTGATGTCGTTTCAAAGTTGAATATAATTCTGAGGCCACTTTAGGAATTTCTGAACAGGAGGACTAAGTGCATAATAGAAGAACATTAAGATAGATAAATATGCCTGAGGCCATCAATTTATCTATAGTGAGATAAATATAAACATAAAAACACACACACATACGTGTATATATATATATATATATATATATATATATATATATATATATATATACACATATATATAAATATATATACAGACACACACGCCCAAACATATATATATATATATTATCAGGAACGCTAAAAGTTACCATCCTGCGTAAGACGATAAACTACATCCGCGTCCTGACTAACAACAAGCCCTTGGATGAAGAGGTTTTTGGGGAGCTTGGAACCACCTCTTAATTGCTGGTGTCCCCAGTTCTAGCCAGATCCGGGGTGGTATTACCTGTTAGGTTCCCAGCTATGGGTAAATAGTTGACCCCCAAACTGGAGTCAAAACACTATGAAAGTGTAAAAATAGCATTTAATACCAGAAATACTTTGTAAAAAATTATTAAAAAGCAATACATTTTTGAAGAAAAATTATTGCCAGCAGTATATTTTGAAAAAAAAAAATTAATATTACCAGCATTTGAAAAAAAATTACCAGCTACACATTAAAAAAATGCCAGCAATAAAAAAAATTGTTGGCATTAAATTACCCACTTAGGTTGTAAAACAAACCAACCCAAACAAAACAAAACTAAAAAGTTAATATAATAGACACATTTATATGATCTATTTACATTGCGGGGGCACGAAGGGTTCGGTTTGAGATTCCGACATATATCAACTGAAGAAGGCCGGAGCGTACAAAAGCCGAAACCTTGTGAATATGACAATAAAGATGAGGATAACAGTCCAAACAACGGAAATAGTGTAAATAGTTACAATACAGAAATATAGATAAATGTCTATATGGTCTGTCTATATTTCTGTAGCAATTTACACTATTCACAGTGTTCAAACAGTTATCTTCACCTTTATTGCCATATTTACAACGTTTCAGCCGTTGTACGCTATGGCTTTCTTCAGGTGGTATACCGATAGACTATTCCGGGTTCGGTTCGAAATTCAAACAAATATCACCTGAAGAAGACCAGAGTGTACAACAGCCAAAGCATTGTGAATGTGACAGGAACGTTGAGGAATACAGTACGAACAATGTAAATAATTTTATATGGCATTACTTATTTTCCCGATATTGTGTTAACAAAGAAAAAATCAAGAAGAAAAATGGAAGGTGTTTTTTATGATTTAAAGAAAAAATTTATTTGAACAATTCACAATAAATGTCAAGTATAACAACTGTTACAACAGAATCAATGTTTATTTTGCACAATTAATACAAGAATACTCCGTCCCGAGCATGACAATAAACTATGTCGGACAGCAAGGCCTCTGATCGAGAGGTTTTGATAAGCATGGAAACAACTCTTAATTACCGTTGTTTCACTCTAACCCGGGGGAGGGTGTTTGCATCTGTTAGGGTCCCACCTATAGGCAAATAGTTAACTCCCAAACTGGGGTCAAAACACGATGAAAGTATAAAAAAAAAGATAAAAGAAATACAAGCAACACATTTTCATAGTAAAAAAAAAAAAGAAAGAAAGAAAACAGCGATACATTTTTTTTTAAATTAAAAATTACCAACAATACATTACTGGAAGGAAATAAAAACTCTTTCCAGAAATAAGTTTTTGCGAAAGAAATTACAAATGATCCCTCAAAATTACATTTCGGCATTAAATGACCCATAAAGTGTTGATATTCCGCTATACAAACAAACAAACAAACAATTTATATTAAATCAAATGCAAATATTTATGATTTAATTTAACGTGTTTTTCGTTCGAAAGAATAATGTTAAACAGCTCCTTTGAAATAAAACAAAAAATGACTAACATCCTCAGAAAAAAACAAAAAAAACTCATAATCTACCCTTGGACATTGAATGATCCAATCATTGATTCTGTTTTTACGACTTATCAGCCATTTGCAGGTTATTTAAAGGCAGAAAATATTTTGAATGTAAGAAACGCGTTTCGTGATGGTAATGGTTTAGTTATACAATTCTTACTAATTAACACATATCTGGGGAGAGATGAGGTGGATTCATAATTTTCTTAAGAGTATTTGCGTGTAAGTGAATAGAACGAACCGAAAGAAAATTAGAGCTCGTATTCCAGATTAAAAATTTCCATTACACCGCTGGAACATCCAAGTTTACAGCCCCTGGTATCCACAAGCGGTCACCCATCTATATACCAGACACACGACATTGCTTAACTTCAATTATAGCCCAATTCTAGGAGATTAAAAACGGTTTTTACTATTTAGTTTGTCTAACTTCTTCCTGTTTTGGTTTATTTGGTTTATTAAATAAGTTTTCACATGGTTTATTAAATAAACTTCCACCTGGTTTATTAAATACGTTTTCACCTGGTTTATTAAATAAGTTTTCACATGGTTTATTAAATAAGTTTTTACCTGGTTTATTAAATACGTTTTCACCTGGTTTATTAAATAAGTTTTCACATGGTTTATTAAATAAGTTTTCTCTTTAGTAAATGAACAGATTACTTGGCACACCCAATACCTGTGTAATATTTATCACATATCTTACAAAAATTATTTTGGTTCTAAAAAGAGACTGAATAAAATGCTAATCAAAATTAAAGACAATCTGAATTAATGTGCTTAATGAACCGAGTATGTTTTGAGGAATATTGAGTTCGTCTTTTGATAACGAACATTGGTGCTATTGGGTGTGAAGAATTGTTTTCATGCTTGAATTTCGTCTTGTTGATAAAATTCTGTTTTCTTTTTATCGCAATCATCTTTTCTGTTTAAGTGAAGCTGCTGATTTCGACCATCTATGATCCTAATTTCATTTGGCTAAAAGAAAAAAATGAGTTCGGAAATGTCTTTGTTACAGTTGTTTATCGGGGGCGCATTCTTTATCATTTGACCCCAAGTAAGAAGACAAAGTCACTAAGACGCAAGAGGTTACAGAGTATAAGAGAATATGAGAAGAATTGCGGACACATGACGTTGAAACTCTTGTCCCAATACGATAAATGACGTAATGTCGAGCCTTGTCAGTACGTAGATAGGTGATCGATTCGGAATAACAGGTGCTGTACACTTGGATGTGCGGGTGGTGTGATGCGTATTGGCTCGGAATTGTTGAAATCCGAGTTCCAATTCCAGTTAGGTTCGTTATATTCATTTACATGCAAATAATATTGGGAACGGTATGCAACTACTTATTCTGTCCACAACTCTTCGTTAATTAGAATAATTGTATTTCCAAAACATTAGTATGCATGTATAGCTGGGTACTTTTATTCGGGGATACCCGTCTACTAGGGCGGTTAGCCAATCCCTATTGCAGACGCTTGCTCAGGCTACATTTGTATTTGTTCAACGCCTACAGAGACAGCCTGTGGTTTATACTGCAACTAAGCTGTGCAGATCTTAGTTAAAGGTTCTGGGAAATAGCGTGTTATCTAGCGTGATCAACAATTTGAACAAGGCCACCACCCTCAAGCCCTCGGCCACGATGACTTATGACTTCATGCTAGCATAGCTATCCACAGTCCCAAGGGTTCCACCTTCCCAATTTCACTCACAAGGCTTGGATTAACCCGTGGTATGGTTTTCAGGCCATTTCCTAACGTGCCGTACGCTGGAATCGACCCCCTCTAGTTCGATCGATAACATCAGGAAGCCTCCTTCCTGACAAATCGATCATGGTGAGATTCGAACCCGGGTCTCATGAACAGAATGCGAACGTTCTCACCACATGTGCCCATATAAACATTAGTATCTCCAAAATAAAAATCATAATAATAAAACTGCGTACAAAATACGTAGATTTCGGGGTTAGATAACCGATAGTGTTTGATATCCCGCTAGACAAAATCCCCAACAGAATATGAGAAAAACATTATTAACGAGAGGGAAGAGGAATTAATGAGACAGAAGATAACGATAGATATTTCATATACATCTTTTTAGAAGAATGTTGACCGGGAAGCAAGAACCGGAATAGAGTTCCACAAGCGGGAAATGCAATAGAAGAAACTGTTAACATAGAACTTAAGGTTTCATATACAGGGTGTCCATCAAGATCGTATGCACTTTAAAAAATTATAACTGTATTTGTCTTTGCGATAGAAATAATTTATAAAAAGGATTAGAAAGAAGTAAATCTATATTTTTTAAGGTTTTATTGAAATTTTATTTAATTTTCCACATGTCCTCCATTATTAGCAATACAAAGAGTAATACGATTTTGCAGTTCACGGAAAACATTTGCCAACTGATTTACAGTAATGCCTGAAATCCCATTAGTTATTTTAGCTATACTTAAAACTAGGCACATTAAACTTTATAACATTTTTTACAGATTATTTCTAGCGCAAATACAAATATAGTAAAATAGAATTTTTAAAGTGCACACGAACTTTATGGACATCCAGTAGGTATTTCAACAGTGAAATTATAAGACCGTGATATTAAGAAATTATTGCGCTTATTCATAAAGTTAAGCTATCATAGAGAAAAGATCATCTGGACAAGTACCATAAAAAAATTTATGGAAAATTTACAGGTAACCTACGTCATGGCACTAAAATCACCAAATATGAAAATGTTCGCAAATGAATGTAGAGAAAGAGTGATTTCTCTGCTGACAGAAATATATGGCAATCCTGATAAGTAGAGCGATAAAAGTAAAAAAACAAAGATCAATATATAAAGATAAATTTAATTTTAGCACGACGAAATATATATATAGTCAGCACCCTAAAAGGAGGCGAAGCAAATTCCAAATATAAATAAATCAACGTTCTTTTTTTTTCTTTCCTTCACAAAAAAATGGTGGAAAGCAGACGTCCCCACTTTCAGACAGAAATTGTCTCAGCTTAATTTTTAATCATTTTTTAAAAGATAACAATCTTTATAAATAAATAATTTTTAATAAATCTACCTTTTATTTTATTTAATATTCATAGATTTTACAACGGAAAATCTAAGATATAAGGAAATTGATATCTAAAAATAAGTCCCGTAGACTCCAGTATGGAGACACAGACACTCAACACGAGTGGAGTTGCTTCTACGGTTTCCAGATTAAGTAGGTTATTCATCAGATGATGTGGCAAATGTCATACACAAGAATATTTGATTTTAATCCATAGTCCTTCTTTTTCTAGATTGATTGCCAGCCAAGGATGGAAAAAAATCTAGTTTGAAATAGTATTTAAACCATAGCTAGTGGGAAAAGACCTATTTTGCAAGGGTATTTGCGCGATAGTGAATGCAACGAACTCGACAGGAATTCGAACTTTGTTTGCTGATTGCTCTATACCAAGCAGCTGAACGTTAACTCACCTCCTACCCACACACATATCAATCTATCTATCTATCTATCTATCTATCTATCTGTGTGTTTGTGCATGTTTTGTGCATGTGTATGTGTGTGGATAGATAACGTAGAAATATATTTTATCACACACGCATATATATATATATATATATATATATATATATATATACACACACATATATATACATATATATATTTTATATATATATATATATATGATAAATTAGTTTTAAGGTATGCTATATTTACGGGTTAAAGTGTTCAATATCAGGAGTATAGAGTATGTAAATATAAAAGTGTTTATTGAAACACCCAGAGGCGACAGTCTGTTTTATGCTAAATGTAAGCGAGTCCTCGAAGAAGCAGAGTCCTTGTTCGCTGAGAGAATGAACCACCGCATCGCCTTTAACAGCTTTGACTCCCATTATTACTACTGACTCTGTAATAAAGCATTAAATAAGCGTTACGTTTTTGTTTTTTTGTTTTTTTTTTGCGGGGGGTTGTGATGTCAATGAATACTCGTTGTCACTTTCGTAATGCTCGCTGGAGTAGAGACTTTGTAATCGCAGATACAATTATAGTGATGCCGTTGAACAATACTGGTGTCAGATGCCTTCGAATAACAATCGCACCAATAGTACTTGCTTAATAATACTCGCTCGAAATGTAACCATCGAATAGTAATCCGTATAGTAATCAGTGTACAGAAATAGTATCGTAAATAGTATAGAGATAGATAATAGTCACACATTATGAAATGGACAAAGTCTGACAATTATTTTAATTATTTATCCATTTCATGTGTGACGGCATTTGGATACACATCGAGCAGATATTAATGTATGAGAGAAAATCATGGAGAATTGTAGTTTTAAAACAGTAAAATAGACCTTGCTAACCAAAACGCTCCTCTGTGGCTAAATCGGTAAAAGCACGTCAGGCTTTATGACGGTTCCGTATAGGATACAAGTTCGATTCCTGTTGGAGGACGCATATTTTCTATGACAATTTCTCGGACATTCAGGCCGGTAAATGTTGTTAATAACGTATAAACATAAAAGTGTCTTAAAATAATTGTCGGAATTTCATAATGTGTGACGTCATTTGTTTACATTTGGATACGCATCGAGTAGATATGAATGCATGAGAGAAAATCATGCAGAATTGTAGTTTAAAAACAGTAAAATCGACCTTGCTAACCGAAACGATCCTCCGTGAATGAATCGGTAAAAGCATGTCAGCCTAAATGACAGTTCCCTATAGGATACAGGTTCGATTCCTGTCGGATGACGCATATTTTCTATGACAATTTCTGACATTCAAGCCGGTAAATGTTGTTAATACTGTTTATTATAAACCGAGAATTTACTTAAATATTTGTATCTATATAAAAAAAGAACGTATAAACATAAAAATGTCTTAAAATAGATGATAGTGTGGAAGCGGTGATCTGTACAGTAACAGAGGATGCAATAGAAAGAGTGATGACTTAGTCGCTACTACACTTCCTATTTATGGGTTTCCTTTATGATAACGTGATCTACTTAATTCAGTAATGGGTTCGCCTGTGTTTGCTCTCTGGTGATCTATGCTCAAACTACAGCATCGAAAGCGACACATTTTTCCTATATAACAGGTTTCTATCCATCCTCTATTCAGTCAATATGCGGTGGCATCATTCTCCACTGATAAATCTGAATGCTTTTCCCGCAAATTAAATTCTACTCTTGACTCCGCAATATCCCTGCCTAACTTCCCTCCCTAAAAAGCAAGATTCCCACAGACATGTGAATTTGATAGTATCCATGCAATAGTCATTAAGACGTGAGCTCTTGAACTGGCTCATGTCCTCTCTAAACTGTACAATAAACGACTTTCCTGCTTTCCTACCTGCTGGAAGTCATCATCTGTTTTACTAGTTTTTAAGAAATCTGGTGAGTTGTCTGACCCTTCCAACTATCGGTTTTTTTCCCTGTTGGGGAAGCTCCTAGAAGCATTAATCAATAGTGAATTGGTTCATCATCTCACATTGCCTATCATGCTCCAGAGAAAAACGAAAGGTGTAGCATTCACTTCTTCTCCCCAAGCTGAACAGCCACGGTTCTTCCGGACACTTTTTGAACTGATCCAGTCTTTCTTATCTTGAAATGAGAATTATCCCGAACGGCCACTCGTCTAGATACTTCCACACTAACACAGGTGGCCACCAGGGCTCCATTTTTGGTCATGTTTTGTTTTTAATTTTCATTAATGACCATCCTGATGACATCAGCTCTCAAATTGTTATCTACGCAGATGACACAACCATTTACTCCTTTCTTGATAGTAAGGCTTGGCAATTTGGCAAGATCAAAATGGCAGCCGATGTCTAAAGCGACCTCATCTACGTCATTACATGCGGCAAAGGACAGATTGTTAATTTTAACGCCTGCAAAATTAAACTTGTTTCCATTAATCATCTGAGAGATCCCTCGCTGTGTTCCATCATCATGGCTGATTCTAACTTCCAGGAGATTGATTCGTTGCGCCTTCTCGTGCGCACCTTCTCTGTTAATGTGAATTTAAAAGACTATATTGAATCCGTTGCTAGTCCAGCTGCTAAGAAAGTCGGTTCACTATGTTGGCCGAGACAATTTTTTCTCTACGAAATCAATCTTACATATCTATAAGTCTACCATAAATCTTACCACGCTTAGAATATTGCTGCCACATATGGTCCGGTGCTGTTTGCCTTCAGCTCCTTGATAGAATCTTCCCCAAAGAAATCAGCAATATTATTGGTCCTGATCTGTCGGTTCGGCTGCAGTCACTTTCCCAGGTTGCCTCTCTGTGTCTTTTTTTATAAATACTTTCATGATAATTGTTCGAATAAGCTCTTCGCTATGATACCTAGAATTTCTTTAAAATTTAAGCGCAGTTCTAGACTGGTGTCAAGATCTCATCAATTTACAATTGATCTGGCTAGATGGAGCCGTAAATTCTTTGCTAACAGTTTCTTCTCTCATACATCTTGCTTGTGGAACTCCCTTCCGGCTCCATGCTTTCCAGCTAACTTTAATCTGCAAAAATTTAACGCAGTGTCACTCGCTATCTACTGCCCTCCTGATTACTCTCTTGTCTTTTTGCCCATCATTATTGTTTCTGTTCCTAATTCTTCCACACCCTGCAACCTCTTGTGTTTTAGTGGTATTACTGCCTTGCTTGGGGTGATACCGATTAACAAAATGTTGGACCACTCGGACTGATTGGAAAAGTTACCAATAAACTCATTGAAGAGATTTCTGATAGACTTAAAGAAATTCCTGATAGAAATTCCTGAAAGACTTTAAAAAATACAAAAAATATTCTACTCACAAGTACAGCTCACACATTTCAAAGAGCTTTATCTATGTAAAATATGTGTGATCTTAGGGTTTTTTTATTTATTTATCCTAAAAAAAATGATCAGTGGAATATGTCGTGAGGACGTTTCTGTCCTTTTGTGTTTGGTTTGGCCTCCAGAAGGAAATGTGTATAAAACAGAAATCAGGGTAATTAATAATAATAGTCATAATAATAATATTGTTCTCACGAGTACCGCCCACACATTCCGAAGGGTTTTATCGATGTAATTGTTTTTAATTGGTCAATGGAAACTGACATAATGCCATTTCTAACTTGCGGTCTCTGGGCTGGACCTGGATAGAAATGTGTACACACAAGAAATCAAAGGAAATAAAACAACAACAACACCACCAATAATAATAGTAATAATAATAATAATAAATTAAGCGAATGGACGCCAGAACGAGCAAGCTACTCGCTTGCTACCGCATGCATCATCCCGAAGCAGATGTTGATCGTCTCTATGTGCCCAGATCCGAAGGAGGCAGAGGATTAGTACAACTGGAACTGTCCTACAAAACTACACCAATTGGCCTCCAAAGATATTTGGAAACTACAGAAGACTGGATGATGGTATGTGTCAAGGAACATGAAAGTAGTAAGCGTCTTTACTCTGTAATAAAGGAAGCCAACAAATTCAAAATCGAGTTTCAAATCGGCGCAGAAATACAAGTAAAGCACAGTACACCGGCTGAAGCTGCCAAATACTTAAAAAAGAAAGCAAAGACAAATGCAACCGACCAGATAAAGAAACAATGGCAAGATAAACCGCTTCATGGCCAATACTCTGCCCGTACCAAACAAGTTGATGTAGACAAAACACGTACCCATCAGTGGCTACGTAGTGCAGGGTTGAAAGCTGAAACTGAAGGTTTTATCCTTGCTGCACATGACCAATGCTTGCTAACTAGGAATTATCAAGCACATATAATAAAATATTGTGTGAGCCCAAAATGCACATTCTGTGATAAATATCCAGAAACGATTGATCATCTTGTATCAGGTTGCACGATATTGGCACCCACTGAATATAAACCCCAGCATGAGAGAATGGGCCAATATCTGCACTGGAAAATATGCAACTTCTACGGGAAGAAAACTGAAAGAAACTTGTATGAACACCACCCAGATCCGGTTACGGAGATAGGACCTGTTACAATTCTATGGGACTACACAATACACACTGACAGAACAATCAAAGCCAACCGTCCAGACATTGTTATTAAAGACCACAAACAAAAAAGTGTCTCCTTATTGATATGGCAGTCCCTGCTGACTGCAATATATCTTTGAAGATATTCAAAAAGCTGTCAAAATACAAGGATCTTGAAATAGAAATTTCAAAAATGTGGCACATTGGAACATCAACAATCCCTGTTGTAGTTGGATCCCTAGGACTGGTTGGAAAAGATTGCAGTAGACTAATTGAAGGGATTCCTGGAAGTCCATGCCTCAAAGAGATACAAAAAAATTGTTCTCACAAGTACAGCCTACACTTTACGTAGGGCTTTATCTAGGTATTTTTTTTGTCAGTGGAAAGTGTCATGATGCCATTTCTAACTTTATGTCTCTGGGCGGGATCCGGAAAGAAATGTGTAAACGCCAGAAATCAAAGGAAATAAAAATAATAATAATTATAATTATAATTAAAATATTTGGTTTCAAAGGAAAATAAATTAAGATAGAATGCAACTGGCACGACAATGAGATTTTTAAACTAAAAACAATTAATTTTAAAATGCATTAAAATTAATAATACAACAACAACGATAATGATTCATCTGCATATATAAGAACATTAATTAGATCGATTAAAACTAGCGATACAATAAAGAAATATTTCAATTAGTAAGTAAAAATAAGAAGACGGAGCTAAAGTTCTTCTGTAACAATAAAAGTGAAAATATTTCATCTAGTAAACCCAGGAAATATAATAATACTGAAAGTTGAAAAGCAAAGTTTAGTGTTTTGAACTTTTATTTATCTTTTATGATTAATAGATCAATAAAAATTAAAAGCACTTACCTTTCTAATTGAAATTTCAAAGATACACAATTTCACTCCTCAGGGTAAGATAAAGGAACACAAATTTCTCACCCCCTGATGGGAGGATCGATAAATCACTTAAACTTTTAATTATATGTTAAGTATTCGATAAAAAGCCGTTCGTTTTTAAACGCATTAAACCCCACGGGGTTTAATGGCTGATTTTTTTTAAAGCGCTAGAGATCTTAGAATCACGAATGTGTATTACGGATTATGTGTGAGGTGGATATAGAATCAGAATCGAAAATTGTAAAACCTTTTTATTGACAACTAGTTTCGCCTTCCTTAGGTGTTTTGGTAGTTGTATTTAGATCAGAGTCCGAATGTCTGGCTTGAAGACCCCTTGCCTTTCTACCTAAAAAAGGCGTAATACGGTGTCTATAAAAAAAAAGGTTTCGTACTTTGTCTAATAACGTAGTACCCTGTCCTGATGCGGCATTCACTCTGGGCGGATTGAGCCGGCTTCTTCCTGTTGTGAGAAGAAGATTCTTGGGATAAATTACAGAAGTAGGGTACCCAGGTCTACTCGAATAACGTTCTTGCTTGCCGCGAGGTTCCCACAGACGCAGAAACAGGAACGACCAGAAGCCGCCGGTTGCCGATACAGACGAGGAGGGGGGAATAACGTAGTATATAAACACATGATCATTGTCTTGCTGGACCAACGTCCATATTAACCTGAGCTGGCTCCCTAGGGTTTATTCTTTTACCCCAAGCTCAAGATGTTCATTAAGGGGACACATTTTCCTAACGTTGGAGCCATAAAGAGGACCCTGGCGACGGATCTGTGCAGATTTCCCGGAGAATCTTTCCAGTGGTTGCATGGAGGCGTCGCAGAGAAGAATTGGAAATTGCTCAGAATAATTTCAAAGATGAATATTGTAGTTTTTACTTAGGATTTCACATGGTCTTTCTTTGTGATTTCCCTCCTGTTTTCAAAACACTAAAAGTTGCTTTCAAATTTTCAGTATTATTTTATTTCCCAGGTTACTCAGTCGTCTGCCGACATAAAGTATTTTCACTTTTATTGTTACAGAAATATTTTAGCTCCGTCTTCTTATTATTTTTTACTAATTGAAATAGTTCTCTATTGTATACTAGTTTCAATCGACCTAATTAATGTTGCTATATACTTAGATGAAGCATTATAATATTGTTACTTTTAATATATTTCATGTGTAATTGTTTTTTACATTAAGCATCTCATTATGTTTCCTTTTCCATTCAATCTAATTTTTCTTTTGAAACCAAATATTCACATTATTATTATTATTATTATTATTATTAATAATAATAATAATAATAATAATAATTCCCCTGATTTCTGTTTTCAACACATTTCCTTGCGGGGCCAAATCAGATACTTAGGGACAGATATGGCTTCTGACACACCTGCATAAAATGGCGCTCCGAAGTCACAAAGGAATTTACCAAATAACAAGAGTATTGTAGCGAATCTGGGAAGGCTGCGTGAATATTTTAATGTTTTGCTACAAATGAAACTTGCAACATCCACAAACATAAATTTCTTAAAAAAAAGATCAAATAGTAACGATATTTAATTACGACAAAAAGGATAGATTCCGAACAACAAATAATTTTTTTTTTATATATTCAGAATTTTATAATTTTGATTGTAATGATGTGTGCGTAAGATTGATCAGAGTATATTTAAGAGAAAAGGATCGCGTTGCTGGTTTGGAAATGCAGGAAGTCAGTGAAAGTTGTCTTCCTTTAACTTTAAAAGTGAAATTTAAATTAAAAAAAAAATGTTCTGAGAAATATATTCTAGTGGAAAAAATTTTGTCACAATGAGTTGTTGAAAACGTAGATGAATTGTGATGTAGAATATTTTTTTATAAAAGAAATTTGTTCCAAAAAGGCAGTCTCTTATCAGTATAAAATTAAGTTCTTCCTCGGCGTCTCTCTGAGTCTGTATATCTTATTGCGTAGAAACTTGCTTGCTGTTCGTATTTATTTATTTTTTTTAATGACTAAACCGGCTCACCTGAAACTCAGCAGACGCTGCCACTAATTCCAAGAAATGCCTGAGCGAGATCGTATTTTCTATTTTTTAACAAATAGAATTGCATGAGACATGGGTAAAATAGAGAAAGAGTTCTTTTTAAGTAGGTTAAGCCTCCTTTTTTTCCACAGAAATCAACTGATTTAATTAGAAGTTTCTAGAAGCTTACTGTGCATTTAATGACCAATCAGATTTCAAGAAATTGTTTAAAAGTAAAATAAGTCTTACCAACGTTTCATATTAACACGTCTAACCAAAATATATATTATATGTAAATGAATTCCAATGGGAAAAATTGGCTTTCTTGTAAGTTAAAGAACATCACTGTTCTGTCTTTTAAGGAATATCTATTGAAATAAGAAGTCTGCAAGAAGTAGCTTCTACAGATAGGCTTCAACGTCTTGAAGTGAAGAATCGTATGTACAGATACGTGTGGTCATATCGTATTGTCTGGATCTACTGAAACATATTTCGTTATCCCTGTTTATTGTGCTAAATAGGCTCACAAATACTTTTTTTTTTTGTTTCAAAGATCTGTTAGAGCTGCTCAGTAACATTGACATATTCGGGAAAAACATTAGAATAATCAAAGACCTCTATTGGAAGCAGACCGCTTGCATAGAGATAAAAACAAAATGAGTTTAGGAGATATACAAAAATAGAAAGGAGCGTAAGGCAAGGATGTGTCTTCTCACCGGACTTATTCAAGCTATGCTGCCAGGTAAGTCTGAGAGAAATGGAAAGCTTATCAGGATTCATCATTAGAGGCCACAATCTTAACAACATAAGATATGCAGATGACACAGGGCTGATAATAGATACCGAAAGAAAACTAAAAAAACCTCCTACAGAAGGTAGCGAAGGAAAGCGAGAAGAAGGGACTAAGCATTAACTAGTAGAAGACAGAATACATGGTCATCAGCTAAACGTTGAGCCTGAAATACAATTTACGGATCGCGGACACTAAAATCAAACAGGTGCAGAAATTTAAATATCTTGGAAGAGTTCTGACAGAGGACGGTAAGCGAGACTCTGAGATCCAAAGACGTATTGGGATGGCCAAAGACGCATTCCAAAAGCTAGGCAGAGTATTACGAGACAGGAGGATTTTGTTGGTAACAAAGAGAAATGTACTGAACGGCTACGTGATAGCTGTCCTCCTTTACGGCAACGAATGTTGAACAATCTACTCAAGAATGAAGAAGAGAATCGAGGCAACAGATGTGTTGTTGTAAAGCAGAATGCTAATGATACCATGGACTGAACATGTGAACAGCGATGAGGTTTTGAATCAGATGCAAGCAAAGAGAAAACTTATACTTAAGTGGCAGCTAAAATATCTGGGACACGTAATGATAAAAGAGGGCATGGAAAATCTGATACTCACGAGGCGGATAGAAAGAAAGAGAGACAAAGGAAAGCAAAGAGTGACATATTTAACGAGCTTAAGCAAGCGGATGGTAGAATAGAGCATGGGAGAAATGACAAAAAAGACTAAACTCACTGTGAGCGACATGGGTCAGGAGGAGGCGGATAGCCATCATCGCTACATCCTGAAAAGACATGGTACATAAAGAAGAGGAAGAAGAAGAACTAGAAGACGAAGAAGAAGAAGAAGAAGAAATTTGATTGGTTGTAACTTGCGAATTGAATTCTATCTTTAAACTTGATGTGTCGTGAGCCTCTTCTAAAGCTGTGAGATAATCTCATTTTAAACTTGGCGAGAACGTCTGTTACTGAGACTGATCCAATTTGGTGTTATGGTAAGCCGCATGCTGATGTAATCTCTTCTAATAAATGGCAGGCTACGTCAGTTATGAATAGGCGTTCTGGTATCGCCAGATGTTACTGCACCCTTCCGACTATAAGTAGAATAATTTTACCACTGAAGATTGAATCGGCTACAGAATGTTTCTGATCAAAATTATGAACATGACATGGTTCAGAAATCATTGTAATAACAAAACGCTGACCCACTGATGACCGGGAAAAAATACGTAGGTTTTGCAAAACCCGTTCCATCTATCAAGATTAGAAAATGATTTCCACCTGTTTTAGAAGCAGGATTAACTACGAAAACCATTAAATTCGCAAGTAAACATTTTATATCGCTAAAAGCGATCTGCGTTTGCCATTTTTTTTATTTCGATGTGTCTGTGTGTGTGAGAGAGAGAGTGTGTGTGATAGTGTGTGTGTGTGTATGCGTGTTGTACCAAGACTGTGATTGTTAATGACATCAACCAGTCTACCATTCTGAAAAGAATCAATCACATATGATATAAGTTATACACACACACACACACACACACACACACACACACACACATATATATATATATATATATATATATATATATATATATATATATAGAACGTAGTCCGTCCTGCTATTTTACCCATAGCTGGAGGGAGAGGAAGAGGATTCATACCTTTCCCAAGGGTATTAGCACGTAAGTAAATGTAATGGATTCGACTGGAATTCGAACTCGACTCTGCGATTCCTCAATCCAAGCCGCTATCCATTACTCCACCGTGCCTCCGACAGACTGGATTCTATAGCCTTGAATGGCAACTGGTCTAGGAGAAGGAAAACTCTGAATTCAAAACCTGCGAAGGGTCGTTTGGGAATCTTGTGGCATTCGGTGCACCAGGTCTCTGTATTCGTCCCTTCAAAAAGTGTGGCTGGTCCTGCACAAAACCTTCAACACTATAATCAATTCTCATGTGCCGGTGTCGAGCTGTCGGTTTCCTGGAAACTGATCTGCTTGACCCTCATACGTCGAATCTCGACGGGAGAGTCGACTATATATATATATATATATATATATATATATATATATATATATTATATTTGGTTGATAGATGTGAGTTTTTGACCCTGTGTTTCACGCGTTAGCGATCGTCAGACAAACTGATTAATGTTTTAAAAAAATTGGGTTTATGTAGATTGCGTGTATTGGTGTTATTGTGGAAGTGGTGGGGGAAATTTCGTCGTTTTGTCATTCATCGTACTAACGCAAACATCGATGTATGCAGACACATATACATACTTGATCGTCCGTCGGGGCTCATACATATATAAACGTATGTGGGCAGTTTCGGCTATGACACATGTATGTATACGGGTGGTGTTATGTCTATATATACGCATTTGTATGTTGAAATGTTGAAATTTAAACATACGGACAATCAAGTATGTATATGTGTCAGCATACATCGATGTTTGCGTTAGTACGATGAATGACAAAACGACGAAATTTCCCCCACCACTTCCACAATAACACCAATACACGCAATCTACATAAACCCAAATTTTTAAAACATTAATCAGTTTTTGACGATAAAACGTAAACACAGGGTCACAAACCACATCTATCCAACCAAATATATATCTCTGATATTGATTAAGTACCATATATATAATATATAAATAATTATACATATATATATTTATTTATATTTATATACACTTTACACACACACACACACACACACACACACACATACATATATATATATATATATATATATATATATATATATATATATAATTTCTATGTATTATATATGACCGGTACTTATTAGAGAGCGCTTAATATCAGTGATATAGGTATCATATTCCGTCGTATGGATATAAGTCTGTAACCCTGGGTTTCACGCTTTTGCGATTATCAATTTTTTAAAATATGAATCTATTCATGTTAGTTTGTGTTTGACTATATTTGTTGGGAGGGGGATTCTCCTCTGTGTCCGTTTTGGGATGACACTCATACGCACGCTGACAAAAATACATATAGGTCTATGCACACACATATATAAATAATGGTCGAGCAAAACAAGAATTCGCGAGTGATCTCCTGTTCTGGGCACCTAACCATAGAACAGGACGGGTTGGTCACCCAGCAACTACCTATATTGACCAGCTGTGTTAGATTTCCCATCTTGTTGCAGCACCGTAATGGTTTTCATGATAAACTAATGAATGTCACAGTGATCTCGACCTAATATGATATATATGCGTGTGCGTCTGCAGAAATATCGACTGAGACTGAAAAGGATATTCATCTCCCGTTTTCCCTTTATCATAAAATAAAGAAACAAATCTCTTTCCAACAAATCTCTTTCTAACAATCTCTTTGTAACTCCGTCGAAGATATTTTAATCAGCTTGTTTATATCTGCCTATATCTCTGAGATGAGGTATTATGATTACTTGCATCATTTACATTACTCGAACCGTAATCCACAACTTCATTGCCATATTCACAACGTTTCGACCGTTGTACGTTCTGGCCTCCTTCAGGTGATTGGAATTTCGTGTCGAACCCTTTATTTTGTCCACCTGGGTAGATTGTTCTAGTTTCATGGGCCATACCTCTTCTGGGTGTCTCAGTTATTTCCCTTTAACTCAACTCTCCAAGTTTTGGTTCACCACTGCAGTGGCTTGGTATTGAACTCACAACTCTTTGGATCTAGTCATTGGATCTAACCAATGTCTTTATCCACTGGTTCATGTGTCCTTGAGGACGTTGTGAATATGGCAATGAAGATAACGGTCCGAGTAATATAAATAATCCAAGCAGCTAGTTTATATATGAAATCGGCTGGGTTACATTGGTTCTAAATGGCATCACTGAAAGATAAAGAGTGGGTTTGTTTAATTTTAATATTATTTTTTTTTTTTAAATTTTTCAAAGAAACAATTCATTTTTGAGCAGTGGTTTCTCCTACAAACTTTTTTGGTAACGACCCGCTTTCAAGGAGTCACCGACAACTTACTTCAATATTTTTTCCGTTTCCCACAAAGATACAAATACAGTAAAGATGGCGAAATTTTTTCATGAAATCGTAAAGAATACCGCGAAGTAAATTGTTCTAGAATGAAAAATTCAATATTTTTTGTAAGCATTTCCCCCACCCAAGCAAAGTGGGAGCGTCACTAGCACTCAAGGGTTTACAGAAAATGGGAGCAAGAGACAAGAGGCGTGATCGAGGAAAGGATGAAGAGAAGGACGGGGAAGAGATCAAGGCATATGGATACGTCTATTGACATTACATTTGAATAGTTTGGAATAGCTATCAGGAAAACAAGTAAGAGGAAGGGGGTTTTACACACGGGAAGTGCGAAACATGAAGCTATTTGAGTAGAAGAGACGGCTACATTTAATAGTTTACTACAGTGAAAGGGTGAGAGCGGGATGCCACCCCAGTAACAGGCTTATAGTCATGCAGTTTGTGAACCAGCTAAAGTAGCTCGTCGGAGCAGTTACCGAGGAAGTAGTTGTAGAAAAGACAGAAGGAAGCGACGACACGTCTGTGAGAGACCGACTATAAACGGGATACCAGGTCAGGGCCAATCACATTGCATATCCGTTTCTGGATTTTGTAGAGGACCTTAATACGAACAGCGGGGGCAACAGACCATATATGCCAGCAGCATCTCATGCAAAGACGAATGATTGATTTATAGATTTAAGGTTAGACATTCTGAGGCAACACAGAGAACCAAATTTATTTTCCGTAGATGAAAGCATATATATATATATATATATATATATATATATATATATATATATATATATATATATTTATTTATAAAAGTGAACATTAAAGTCAATACTCAGAGGCGAGAGGTTGTTCATGCTAGACGCAATCGTCTGGGCCTGACGATTGCGTCTAGGATGAAACAGCCTTTTATATATTTATATACGTTCTGTCTCTGATATTGAGCACTATCCCATAAATATAGAACATCTTAATGCTATATTTCTTCATATAAATAGATATATATGTGAGTGTGTATGTCTGTATGTGTGTGTGTATAATGTGCAAATCTTAAGGTTTATATATAATTAAATGGAGTAAGTCCGAGAATTATTTTAATATATTTATTGTTTATACGTTATTTTTATAGTTACAAATATTTAAATAAAACAGTATTAACAAAATTTACCGGACTTAATGTCCGAGAAATTTCATTGAAAATATACGTCGTCCGACAGTAATCGAACCCTGATTCCTACAAGGGACCGTCATATAGACTGACGTGTTATACCATTTAGTAACATTTGTATTTCTATGAAATTTCTCGGAAATTCTGACCGGTAAATGTTGTTACTATAGTTTATTATAAACAGAGCATTTACTTAAATATTTCTATTCATAAAAAATATATATATATATATATATATATATATATATATATATATATATATATATATATATATGTGTGTGTGTGTGTGTATGCATATGCCTATGTGTATATATATATATATATATATATATATATATATATATATATGAATGTGCATGTGCATATGTATGTGTGTGTGTGTGCGTGCAGGTTTCATTGAATATGACAGACAAGGTGCTCTGATATAGTTTTTTTATAAAATGTCTCACATGATCTTATAATTATTTTTTTTCGATAGATGGATTATATGAAATTGTCCAATTGTTCTTTTTTTCGGACTCCTTTCGGGTAAACATTTAGCCATTTTTAGTTTTGAAATATATTTACTGTCAACAAGAAATAGATTGGACATTTTTATATAATTTATTTACCAAAAAGAAAAAAAATTATAAGACCGCATGAGAAATTGCATAAAAAACAAATCAAAGCACCTTGTTTGTCATATTCAATGAAATGTGCATGAAAGAATAAATACACAAATATACACACACACACACACACATATATATATATATATATATATATATATATATATATATATATATGTATTAATAATAATAAAAAAGATGGAGACTTTAATTATCCATTTTTCGTTTATAATTTTATTTCATGAACACCTATATGTTCATCTCATCTGAACGAAAACCTGTCCCGCATTTTCATTCTGATGAGATGTACATCTTGGTGTTTATGAAATAAAAATTATAAATGAAATGGATAATAAAAGTCTCCGTCTTCATCTTATCATTAACATGCTCTGTAGTCTACATTGAGCTCTCCCTAAATTTATATCCTCCTCGAATTATCCTTACAGTCAAAAAAACTTGTAAAACATATATATATATATATATATATATATATATATATATATATATATATATATAACCTAGAGAGCCAGCCTTCCCTGACAATCCGCTTAGGTGAAAGCTTGGTAGGTTTGTCTGGCTCTCTAGGTTTAATTAGGTCTGATCTACTTATTGTATTGAGCACTTTATTTAGCTATTTTGGGTACTCGTATTGGTTTTTTTTTTCTTTCGGCTTTGGACTTGCATACTAGACGATTATTTTCGGCTAATGTACATGTTCTTGGTTCTTTCTTTTTTATATCTTTTTTCCCCATTGGTATTGGTTTGATTATTTGCAAATCAAGACACCGAAGGTTTTACGAACGAGTATAGTTTCTTATAAGATTATTACTACTACTACAACTACTACTACTACTAATATATATATATATATATATATATATATATATATATATATATATATATATATATATATATATATATATTGTATGTTGTAGTGGTTCCAACGAGAAAAAGTATGTATATTAAAAAAGAGAGAGTGCCGTAAACGTTTTTTGGTTGTAATGTGGATTTATTTAGAAAAATATTGTAAGTTGTTTTACATAATTTTACTACTATTTTAGTAAAATTATGTAAAAACAAAGCATAATATTTTTCTAAATAAATCCACATTACAACCAAAAACGTTTGCGGCATATTTCTTTTTATATATATATATATATATATATATATATATATATATATAGTTCGACATATGATATTCCGACGACCACGAACTAATTATCTGCACGGGCATGACATTTGAAACCGGATCGATAATTGCACAAAAGACCACAAACAGTACACGAGAATGTATTGTATCCAAGTGCAGCAGGGACACTGTTAGCTGCCTTATTTTGCATTCGTGCTTCACGTAGTCGACAGATGCTTGATGGTGCATTATTCCCGAATGGCAGCTAGGACGATACTCTGATCTCTTCATAGCTAACTCTTCAAATTTCTTGAATGGAATATTGATGCAAGAAAGGTTGCTCTTCAGTTTAACTTTATACCTGAGCCAAGGTCTGCGAACATTTCGATGACCACCATGAAGTTCACTGTGGAAAAGAAATCTTGGTATGGGATTATCACTCATCTCTGTCTCTCTCTCTCTCTCTCTCTCTCTGTGTATATATATATATATATGTGTGTGTGTTTATATATATATATATATATATATATATATATATATATATATATATATATATATATAGATTTTCCAAGCGTAGCTTAGATGTGGCACAAGGCCGAAAGTATGGGGCGCCCAGTGAGGATCGAACTCACTACTCAGTCGTAATTGTTTTAGCGAGAGAAGCTTACTAACCATTATACCGCCTCGAGGTGCCTATATATATATATATATATATATATATATATATATATATATATATATGTGTGTGTGTGTGTGTTGACTTTAATATTTTCATAAAAAGTGCGCACGTAGAAAAGTGGTTTAAATGCTCGATATAGGATCATCAGCAACATCGACTGGATCAATCCATCGATTGAATCAATCCTCATCGGGGATTTAAGTCTAGAAGAAACAATTCCCTCCAGGAAGATCTGTTGATGCTGGCACTAATAAGTTCCGGCATTGTCTTGTCCGCCAGTCTTTGAGGTTGTCTGACCAGATCTTGCGTTGCTATTACGGTGTTTGTGTCTGCTTTCAGTAGTGCCTTTTTGCGTGATGTCATGCGATGTAACATGGCCAAACAAAGATATCTTCCGACGCTTAACTGTGGCGAGGATCGATTACTGTCGGTCCACGAGACTTTTGACCTTTGACATGTACATCGACATTGGTTTTGTGTCTCGAGTAGGAGACCCGGAGGTGTTTTCTGTAAAGCATTTGTTTACGAAGACCTGGTTCCGTTTTCCCGTCTCTACAACTGTAGAGCAGGATGCATTCTTGTAGCAGTATCATCTATGATATAGAATACGGAGTTTTAAATATAATTCTATTTTTTAAAGTTTGATCGGTTATTTTATCACGTCTGTCAGATTAAACTTTTTAGCGTCCGGAGTATTGGGAGACCGACGCCAGTAGAAGACAGTGGTCCCTGAAGCATGGGCACAGACAGCGCATTTATGCAGATAGACGGATGATGAGAAGGTTACACCAACTCCCGACAGGAAATCTCCCCGGCACCAACAGTCATAAACTAAGTGATTTCCCAAGACGAATTACGCTCCAATGAATATGTTAATGGCCTATGCGATATGAACGGCACAGACGAAAAATCCCAATAGTAATTGCCAAAAACAGTAAGAGGGAAGGGAGAAAAAGGTTTCAATAGAGTGGGACTTATAAGCAGAACATTTCAACTGGTGATGGGAACGAGAGTGTAAGATAAGTGAAGCCAGTATCACGAAAAGTGGAAAAAACGATATTAAATATTTTAAATCATAAATGTCTTCTTTGAACTTAAAATTCGATTTATTTGAAAGATGGTGATCTAGATAGAGTTACCTCGGATTAAAAGTGAGATAAATTTCCTTATATAAATAAAGACAAAAAAAATAGGCAATTTTAAAGATTTTTTTTTGTTCTTTTGTCACTTATTGAAGCCAGCATTTTATGCGGAGAAAATGAAAACAAATATGAAGAATTACGATAAAACTAACAGGTTAATCAATTAAGAAAGTTTTTGAGTGTTTTATGAATAAGATTATGGAGACTATTGTTTTGAAAAAAAAATTTTCTTTCAATGAAGACTGAGTTCTTTGTTAGGAATTCTCTTCATCTCTTTGAAGATTGGAATAATTTAACGGCTTTTAAATCTTTTAAAATTCTGTGTTGATTTGGGTGCAAGCCATATTTGCTTGTCCTAAATGGAAGGGATTTATACAGTTCAACGGGACACCTCCTCGACTCTGGCAATGATGTCTAATTATGGCACTCGCCTGATGATTGTGGCGAAGTTGAGACCCTTGTTCAATACTGACCCTTCAGAGGCACCCAGCTGATATTGGCTGATGTTGACTACTGCTTTCACTGGTGGGTAATGGACCTTGTGCGTCACCTTCTGATGTTTCAATCTATTTAATTTTTGTATTTGGCGAGCCTTGACTACATCGAATTCATGTCTGAAGGATTTATCCAAGTCATTTTGAATTCTTCTCTGGTCTTCTTCATTAGTAATTCCGTTGAAGAAATCCTCGAGCCTCTGGGAGATATGAACTTGTAGTCTCTGTTTTATCCAACGATTGTACTAGATTCTCTCTTGGACAAGGGTGTGTCCCGCTTTTTCTGCGGCCAGAAGTGCTCTCCTTGAATTGACAGGATACAGTTCACCAATCATTAGTATTTAAATCAAAAATAAACAAATCATAAGACTTAGTACTTGTTTTTTGTTTTTTTTTTTTTTTTTTTTTTTTAGGATTGCATGGAAATTTATGACCGTGTACTTTCTGTGTGTTGTTTGTTCGATAGGTCTGAACATAATGTTTATTTGGTAAAATCAGTTTGGTTTTGATAATTGGATTAATAATAATCGTGCAACATAAGTAACTGGGCGAAGGCTGATCGTCCACAGGAGATTTGGGGTCACCAATTTGGTTGGTGCTCATACAGTGTGAAGATTGTGAAAATAATGTTAGCCTGTAATGTCGCCACGATGTGAGGTGTTATTTTTTTTTTAAACACAAGAAAGAGTAAAACGATCGTCAGGAAATCTGTCCGGTGGGAAAGTAAAGATATTGGTTTGAGCTAATACGAAAAAAAAAATGGTAATAACAAATTTTTGTCTTTGGGACGTGAAGATATTGATTTTTATAACAAATCACTGGGAGTAACAGGGTAGTACAAACTTGCATTGTCTCGTGCGAAAAGAATTGGTAATTAAGGGAGATTACGGGAAAATATCTGATACTAGTGACTTATTACTAGTGAAGTGAATTGTCTAGTCTTTGATGAATGAGTCATGAAATTTAAAGTGACAGAGAGTCAAGGAAACGATTTTCAGTGCATATTGAGGGAAGCAAATTTGTCCTAGATGCTAATTGAAGCAAAAGTAAGGGGAATATCGTAAATAAATTGGGAAGTGAACTGCTTCAGTTTGATATGGTAAGAGTGCGGGTTGCACAACGTTATACACGAAACTGTGTTCATCAGTAGATTGCATTTATTCTATTCATGTGGAAAAGTAATATATATATATATATATATATATATATATATATATATATATATATATATATATATATATATATATATATATACAGATTCTTAATGGTACAGCAAGGAATAAGTAAGCTTTGATGGCATTTTACCTAAAAACTAAAACGACCGGTTTCGACCCAGATCTTATCAAGTTTATTTTCTGGGTATATATCTTAGAGGACTAAAAGAATGAAATGAAGCAACCCCCCCCCAAGAAAAAGAAACACTAGAGTCCAATCACATTCAAACTCAACAAGCAATCTCTCTGTTTGCAGAGAGAAGGCTTACGAGATCTAATATAAATGGACTCCAATTCTTTAAGATGATATATTGAGTGCGACCTAGACAGAATATATATATATATATATATATATATATATATATATATATATATATATATATATATATAAATTGTGTATATTTTAGCAGCAATCTTTCATTGATGCATGTTTCATTAAATAATATGGACAAGTTTTGTCAATTTTAAGTAAGTTCCTTTCGTGTTGTCTGATAAGCTTAATCACATTATCATTGAATATTATATATATATAAGCTTAATAGCATTATCATTGAATATATATATATATATATATATATATATATATATATATATATATATGTAAATTAGGTATATTTAGGTATATTTAGGTAGAAATTTTTCATTGATGCCTGTTTCATTAAATAATATAGACAAGTTTCGTCTATTTTAAGTAAGTTGTCTTATAAGCTTAATAACATTATCATTAATTGACAATTGCATTTCAATATATCAAACAATACACGGACGAAACAATAATGATAGTCTGTTTTTGTTGCATGAAAAATTTCAAAGCAACGACAAAATCGGGTATACGAAACGCGGAAGCGAAAATCGCATCGCAGCTCGTGACGTCACAAATGACCACAACAAGAGTGAAAACGGGAAGTATTAAGTATGGAAGCCGTTGGTATAAACCAATGGCTTCTGTTACCAATTATAAGCATTTAAGAATATTTGTGGAGATTTGGTAGTTTATTTTGTTCAGGTTAGGTTTCAAATGTTTTATCTATATAGCTTCAAGAATTTTTAGTTTTAGTTTTTAGTTTTTGTTTATTTTTTCATGTTTAAGTAGAGTTGTGTTTTCAACGAGGATTTTTCGGAATTGTGTACGCGGCCAGACATATTGTTTTAAATGCCTAAAAATGTTAGTTATCATTCAAATGTAGAGTCAAACTTCGTGAAAGCGAGTTTGTGGTGTGACCAACATAAATATTATTTAATCCATTGGAGATACAATCTCCCAAAGGGCACTTGAATTTGTAAATTATGTTGTTGTTTTTTTTTTGCAAATCGCTAACGGGGATGGGGGAAGAATCATTGCGAATAATTATGTTGGATATACTATATTTAGTGTATTTATGATTAACCTAAATTTTTGCTAGGATCTGTTGTAGATATATTAATATTTACTAATTTGTTTAGTATATTTTCATCTTGTTTACAATTAGTATGCATTTGGCTACGATATGTATCAATATGGTGATTTCCTTTCGTCTTTCAATGATAATGTTATTAAGCTTATCAGACAATATGAAAGGGACTTACTTAAAATAAATAGACAAAACTTGTCAATATTATTTAATGAAACATGCATCAATATACATATATACACATATATATACACACACACACACACACACACACACATATATATATATATATATATATATATATATAAGAAAGATTATTAGAGTATGAGATTGTAATGACTTAAAGGTCGGAAGTTATGGTGACAGATAAATTGGACGTGAAGTGGGAAACCCCATTATAAAATAGTGGAGCAGACAGGGCTAGTATCTTTTGTAATCTGGAATCAGATGTTTGGGAAAGTTAAAAGGTAACGATCTAAAACTAGCTGAGGTAGATGGTTGGGAATGAGCTGAACTAAAGAATAGGAAGAGAAAAACGAGAAGAATATCTCTGGTGGAACCAGAAGAGATAGAAACAAATGAATAATTTGAAGAAGAAAGATGGCGGGTGATAACTCAACCGTTAGTTGATAAGAACATGAAAAAAAAACGAAAGTTTTAACTCAAGTGGCACGGGAAAGCGTATCGATACTAAATATAACTAGATAAGAACTGGCAAAGAAAAGTAAAATGCAAGAATTAAGACGAGAACTAGCTAATGTCTCCGAAGCCATGGCGATAGAAGTAGATGAGCTAAGTAGTTTTGTTTAACAGTATTTTCATTTAATCAAAATTACTAATAATGTGCGCTCGACTTGCTAAACCCTGATGAATTTTAGAGCATCTCAATGCTCAGGTAGATATTTCATCGTTAGGATATTTATCCCCGAGTATAGTGACCTCTGCTCATTTAAGGGAGTTAATATTTGTTATGTAAGAATAAAGTGCCGCTGCCAACAGTTTAAACAGAGATCACCAGAGAGCAAACACAGGCGATCCCATTTTAAATAAGTAGATCACGTGATAGTAAAGGAAATGTATATGTTTGAATTAGCGTGGTTTCTAAGGGGTCACTATACGGATTACTATACGGATCACTATTCGGTGGTTACTATGCGAGCGAGTATTATCGAGCAAGTACTATTAGTGCGAGTGATATTCGAAGGCGTCTGACACCCGTATTGTTCAATGGCATTACTATAGTTGTATCTGCGATTACAAAGTCTCTACTACAACGAGTATTACGAAAGTGACAACAAATGTTCGTTGACATCACAAAAAAGGAAAATATTATGAAACGAAGTGTGAAAATTGTTATATGAGAATAAAGTGTAGCGGCCGAAACAGTAGTTTGAATATAGATCGCCCGAGAACAAACAGAAGCGATCCCATTATTGAATAAAGTGGATCACGGGACCATAGAAGAAATGCGTAAGTAGGAAGTCGCTTGACATCTAATTCAGACCGAATTTCTAGTCTATCCTCTATTAATATATGGACCGCTATTCTCTACTCTGTTCACTACACTATTTCTCTATTCGGATCACTATTCGGTGGTAACTATTCGAGAGAGTATTATCGAGCAAGTACTCTTAGTGTGAGTGTTATTCGAAGGCGTCTGACACTAGTATTGTTCAACGGTGTTACTATAGTTGTATCTGCGATTACAAAGTTTCCGCTACAACGAGCATTTACGAAAATGACAACGAGTGTTCGTTGATATCACAAAAGTATATTAAAGCCGTTAGTCGTTTTGGAATGGAATTAGCGTGTGTCTAAGTGATCACTATACTATATTTTGTTTAGTTTCTTTGTATATAGATTTTATTCATTTTCGTAAATATTAATTAGTGTCTACATTTTAAATTGTTATGTTATTCCCCTCCTCCCACTGGGGACTAGTTATGACTTTCATAGAGACATTGCGGTATTATGGTGAATGTAGTAAGAAAGTTAAGTAAGAATGCGTTGTTTTGGTGTAAGGAATATTGTTCTATGCTTGGGCCAGTGTTAAAGTTAAACGTTAAGACAGAAGACCGTCCGTTTCCCGAATTCACCTTTTGACCTTGTACCACATTTCCTAATTTTTACAAATAAATATTTCACTAAACGGATTGCTATTCGGGCCACTATTTGGAGGTTACTATTCGAGCGAGTATTATCGAGCTAGTACTATTAGTGCGAGTGATATTCGAAGGCGTCTGACACCAGTATTGTTCAACGGCGTTACTATAGTTGTATCTGCGATTACAAAGTTTCTACTACAACGAGCATTACAAAGTGACAAGGAATATTCGTTGACATTATAAAAGTGGCAACGAGTGTCCGTTGACATCACAAAACTATTAAAAATACAAACCGCGTTTCCGCATCATTTAAGGTTATGAGTAGACCTCACTTAAGATCTATAGAAATACTACGATCTTTTAGATTGTGTTATCTTATTAGAAGATAATAAACTGTTGATTTTGATGTCTATTGCGTTATTAGACAGGGATAGTACAAGAGATATATCAGGTGATAAACTTGCACATTGCCTACCCACGAGTAAAGCAAGGAGTTGCAAAATATCAAATTGAGATAGCATTGAATTAGGCTAGAACAAATTTTATGTTATTATCGGCAGACGAATCAAGGAAATGTAAAGCAAGGAAACGTGTATCACATTAAGTTTCATTTATGCAACTGGGAATCAAATTGTGTGTGCTTGAATTGTTTAAGATGGATAAAGATGGAATAAAGAGAATTGTCAAGTATTAACTTATAAAGTATTACCACAAGATATCAGAATATATGATGGAGTCTGGGCTGTTGCTACCCAGAGTCAGATTTATCTATCCAGAGTATGAGGGAGAACTTCCATTAAAACAATAATGATACAACCCCCATTGTCTTTAATAGAGTTACCCCTAGGATATTCTGCATTTGGAGTATCTATTACCAGGCTGAAGAAAAATACGGAGAAAAAATAATTTGTGAGGTTGATTGAAAGAGGTTTGAGTGATTGGACAGAGTTCTGGGAGCCAGTGGTAGAGTAATCCCATTAAGTTACATTAAAGGACATCCCGAAGTTATTAAAACCAGTAATGAAAATAGAGATAATCCAGACACCATAATAAATTGGACTACCATGTTAGACGCTTTAGTATCTGTTGCCGTAATAATAGGGCAAATGGAGGTTGAAAAAACATAGGAAGAAATCAATCAATCCGTAGGTGTTGGCGAGTGTACACGAGAACGTGACAGGGACACCATTTAGCGTTCTTTGCTGAATCAGTTCGGATTCGGAAGAAGCTGTCGAAGAAAAATCAAAACCTACTATTATGGAAACATGAAAATTGACTAAGAAGGCCAAACCAAGAAAAACATAAAAAGCTTACCAATTGAATCAAAAGTAAGGGGAGTTGCGAGTCCCAGGTTAAATTATTAAATTGTAAGAGGTGGTGCGAGACGCAAATATGAAAATACCTGATCATGAACCGGAAAAGGAGGAGAAGGATCTTTTAAATCTACTGCATGTTTAGCAGAAACATTAAGCATGAAGAATATTTTTCCTTGTTTTTTTCTTTTCTCACCTAAAGGAAGGTAGAGTTGGATGTCATATACAAATAAATGGCAAAAAGAGAAGAGAGTGATATGACATCAATGCTGTGACGTGGTTAAACATTAATTCTGAGCAGTAAAATAGGGTTAAGTCCAAAATGAAATATAGTCTGGAAGATAGAGAGAGAGTGGATATATTTTCCTTGGTGAGAATAGAACAGTTTCGATTTCTCTTCTCCTAAAGTTTATTTTTCTTATCTACGATAGTCTGGCATCTGGACGGAAACAGATTTGAAATTTTAAATAATTCTTGAGAAAACACATATTACTTGCGAACAGAAAAAAAAAAACAGACGAGAATTATACTTTAGGTAGCGAAAACGAATTGGGGAATAAAAACGGAGAATGAACCCACTGCGAAACTTAAGATTATGAAAATCGACCGGTCATAACATATAGGTGATCTGGTTTATGTTTCCTCTGAGACGGCGACCGGCCCAGGGATGGCAAATAGAGAATATTTTTAAAAATTAGCAAATCAGCCAATTACGCTACCATGGTATCAACATTTAGTTATCTTCGGGCGATATAGGCCAAAAGTTTTTGTTAACGCTTTATTTCCTAACGAATTTGTAGGGAATTGCTTATTAAGTAATTTGAAAATTTGTGTATTTAGGCAGCAATCCTTCTTTCATGCATGTTTCATTGATTATGACCGACAAGCTGTTTTGATTTAGTTTTTTATACAATTTCTCATGCGATCTAATAATTTTTTTCTCCTTTTCGGTAAATATATTATAGAAAAATGTCCAATTTTCTTTTCCGAGCGCTTACGGCTATATATTTAGTCATTTTCAAGGTTGAAATATATTAACTGTCAACAAGAAATAGATGGTTTTATATATGTATTTATATGTTTCATTTTCGAAACACGGTTAAGATATTGTGTTCATGTTCATAGCTGATATTACTTATTAATAAGGTTCCTATAATTTTTAGACTTTTATTTATATGTAGACGATGCTATTACATTTATGTTATCAACAAGTATTTTACCATTATATATATATATATATATATATATATATATATATATATATATATATATATAATATGGAACCCTATTAATAAAAACAAAACAAACAACACTCTAATAATATCAACATATATATATATATATATATATATATATATATATATATATATATATATATATATATATATATATAATAATGTAATAGTTAATGGTTCATATAGTTAGTAGGACAGTCAAGTTGCAAATATAATTCCGGAAGTGTTTCTATATTCACCAAATATCCTTTCAAAAGTTATGAATCCAGATCTTCTCCGTCCCCCAGATATGGATTAATTCGCCGGACTCTTTAATCTGTCAAACTAACGTTCCAAAAATAATTCCTTGAAAGTAAGGCCAGAAGTATATCCCTACTTTGTCAGGATTAAACCTCAGTAGTAATATCCAATCATCCAAGACAAGCTGGCTAACCATTACATCACTCCCGAGGAGTCAAAGATATTCTTTAAGTTTATTTTTAACATGTTACCATAGGTACTGGGCACCCAACTTGATAACCATCTGTAAAACGACATTGCGCCCGGGTTGATGTAAGCGTTATGTGTCAAGATATGAATCTATTTTCGAAGAGGCTGTTCATGTTCATCTGTTATGTGTAATTCTTCGTCTTTATTTCTAAGACAGAAAAAATAGACCAATTATAATGTAATCTTCAAACCAATAATTGCACCTTTCTCTGATTTCTGATGATTACAATTACACAAGCGCATACGCAGGCCGAGCGATTAGAAAGAGAAAAAATAATGGTTAAATTATTATGAAAAGCTTTTATGTCCATCGGCGGATAAATAATAGTGAAAGAAAAGTCTTGTAATTTACCTTTCGTAGATGCGGTTAGATATTGATATCCGAGTGGTGTAATGGATAACGTCTCAGGATAATAAACTGGAGGACCGAGTTCGAATTCCAGTTGAATTAGTTATATACAGTACTGTGCGAAAGTAAGTGAACCCAGGGATTATATTTAACAAGACGGTTTCTTTTTTTTTTTTTCAGATGATTGATAAATCTTAATTAAACTATATATTCATTAACAGAAACGTGTATCAAAACAATTTTCAAAAATCTCTTTATCAAGCTGGAATAAAAATATTAATTAAAATTTAAGATATGCATAAATATTGAACCTTTACATTTAGACTCTCTATTTTCATTTACATTTTGTTGCCAGTGCAAATAGGTTACAAATATATAATTTAATTAAGATTTCTTGATTATCTGGAAAAAAGAGATAATTGTTTTAAACATTATATGAGGGATACACTTACTTTTGCACAGCACTGTATATAAACCATTTAAAAGTTCTGCTTTCAAGTATATGCTTTCACACACACACACATACACACACACTTGTTTTCGCACACGTGGTTTCTTTTCTGGACACAAAATGTGTAAAAACTGTCTAAAACTTCTACATATACGAGCGATTTCGGCTATTCTTTTAGCCATTATCAAGAACGATATTTATTTTCTCTTTTTTTTTTAACTGAATGTATTTTTTTATGTATATGTCTGAAGTTATAAGAAAGTTTTATTTTCCAAACACGGTCAGCACAATGTAGCCGTGTTCGTACTTAATGATATTGAGTGTTAGCTTTTACTTTTTTACTATTTGGGCTTCCGTTATTCTTAATCTTTTTTTTTTACACGTGCATGAGACCATTATATTATGTATTTTCTTCTAGTATGTTTCGGAGTGAGATTGGTAGGTTTTGCTATGTGTTTACTTGAGCTCTGGTCGGGTAGGTGTAACGTGAGTCGTCTAGATAGCCATGTAATAGTATGACATGTAATTATTTATGTGTGTGGTTTGATCAGGAACAGATTTCCCTACGGGTCATTTGAACTCGTAAATATTGTTGGTTCTTTGTAGACAGATAGATAGATAGATAGATAGATGTAGAGACAGAGAAATGCGCTGAAGCAAACGCGTACCTGTATGATATATAGACATGCATATATATGTCTGTATATCTAAGCATTATTAAGCAATGATTAATACGCGTTATATATATATATATATATATATATATATATATATATATATATATATATATATATATGTGTGTGTGTGTGTGTGTGTGTGTTGTGTGTGTTTGTTCGTGTACTTGTCTGTATATTTCAACTTGGGTTATAATTCACATCAATTGAAAGAAAATTCTCTAATGATGCAGTTATTAATTTTGGTGATTAAGCCAATCCAAATCTCATTAAAACATGGCGTGAACGTTAATTTGCCGTCGCGTTTATATGCCATTTCACTGTTACGCTGTTCCCACGGAAAAGGGCGACTTTTTTTCGCGCCAACGACGCCATTATTGAGATTGTCTGCCACTTCGTTACTGATTGTATTTCTTTCATTTTCCCTTCTCCAAATAATTACTTCGCCTCCGGCTCATCTTCATTTGCTGTGTCATTAATACCATAAACACGTGACTAAACATCTACTTATTTTTAATTGTAGAAGTAAAATAAAATAATACAAAATCCAAATACATTTTTTCCAGATGTAAGTAAATTGGTTAATTTTCAATTAGGTTATATTTGCCTGAGTCATAGTTGTGGACAGAATTATTCACCGACCACAAATTCGAATTTAAAAATAAATCTGTAATAGCTAAAATTTTCATGGAAACTTCATTTGAATTTTTATCAAATGATGAAATAATGTACACAGTGGATAAAGGTGTTAGTTAGATCCAGTGACAGGACCCAAAGAGTATGAGTTCTATACCCGGTTAAGGCAGTAGAGAACTTGGAAAGGAGAATTAACAGAAGATAACTGATTACTGACATCAATTAGACATGGCACGGAGAACTAGAACAGTGTCAAGGGCACATGGCCCAGTGGATAAAGGTGTTAGTTAGATTCAGTGACAGGACCCAAAGAGAATACCTGGTTAAGGCGTAAAGAACTTGGAGAAAGTCAACAGAGATAACTGATTACTGACATCAATTAGACATGGCACGGAGAACTAGAACAGTGTCAAGGGCACATGGCCCAGTGGATAAAGGTGTTAGTTAGATTCAGTGACAGGACCCAAAGAGTGTGTGTTCAATACCTGGTTAAGGCGGTAAAGAACTTGGAGAAAGGAATTAACAGGAGATAACTGATAACTGACATCCATTAGACATGGCACGTGGAACTAGAACAGTGTCAAGGGCACATGGCACAGTGGATAAAGGCGTTGGTTAGATCCAGTGACAGGAGCCAAAGAGTGTGAGTTCAATACCCGGTTAAGGCAATGGAGAACTTTCAGACGGAAATTAACAGGAGATAAATGATAACACCCATTAAACATGGAACTAGAACAGTCTACCCCAGTGAGCGAAATAATGGGTTCAGTTTGATATTGCAACCAGCTGAAGAAGGCCGGAGCGTACAACGGCCGAAACGTTGAGATAATCATGGCGACAAAGATGAGAACCATATTCCGAATAATGCAAATAGTGTACTTATTACCTCATCTCAGAAATATAGACTGATGAAATAATAGTTTTGAATGAATGTGCACTGATGCACGAAAGAGTTATTATTTTAATGTCAAAAAATAATAAAAATACTCCCCAAGATATTTAACATAGGACAGGATTATTGGCCCCTTGCTTCAAAAAACCATTGTGTAACATCAATTTTTGATGATTGACTTTAAACTTTTTTGATAATATTTTACAAGTTCACTACACTTACTGATAGTTATTTTGCTCAATTGTTCCTTGGAAATAGCTTCAAGTTCCTCCACATTTAAGGACTTCATTCTCCTACATTTTTCTTCAAACATACTCATAAATTTTCAATGAGGTTTCCCGTATTTACCCATGTATAATAATAAAAAAATAATAAACAAAATTATGGGTGCGTATTTGTCAGTTATAAAAAAGAAATATGTAAAAAAACTATCGTAAAATAGCAGAAAAATTATCATAAAACTAAATTAGAATAATATTGTCCTATGTTTAAAACCATTTTTTTAAAATAAGAGCAGGAATAAAATTGGGCAGGTACATTTTATTGGGTTTGATTACCAAACAAGGGCTGGTATTATGAGTAGAAGCATTTTCCAATACTTTCAGCACATTTTAGGTATGCGTATTATGGATGAATGTGTATTATACATGGGGAATTACGGCATGTCAGGACTTTGGCTGGGGTACGCCAATATCTTTATTTTGTTGTCATATAAATCTTTTGTACGAATTTGTGCCTTGTGTTTCGTGTCATTGCCATGTCAGAACATCTAGTAGACAACTTTCGTACACTTTGTTTTATATTATTTCTAAGAATAGCCAAGAGCTGATCTTTACCCATGATAGCCTGTTCTAGTTTTCCTATTCCAAAAGCCGCGAAACATCGCCAGAGTAGAATGCTCTCAAAATCATGCTTCTTTATTCTTGATTACTGCTTTTAATCCTTTTTGACAGTTCATTATAGATCTTCAATCCACCCTCTATTCAATTAATTCGAAGTCCTGATATCTACAGCAGATAAGGTTGAATGCTGAGCTCTGAAATTCTATTTCAACTCAGAACTTGAATTATTTCGAGAACCCATACCTGATTTTCAAAGGGCATTACATTTTCAAAGGGTGTTAGCATTAAAAGCGACATTATTTACATTATTCGGACAATAGTTCTCATCTTTGTCGCCATGATTATCTCAACGTTTCGGCCGTTGTACGCTCCGGCTTTCTTCAGGTGGTTGGAATGTCGAACTGCACCCTTTATTTCGCTCACTGGGGTAGACTGTTCTAGTTCCATGTGAAATATAGACAAACATTAAAAGTAAATTTGAGAGAAAAAAATCCTTACAGTTGCTATAGAGTAATATTATTTTGTAATTTCCATAAGGATGGCGAATAATTTTTGACTGCATAAACTTTTACAAACATCTATAACTATGAATGTAACAGATCGAAACTTCTAAAAATTTCACGACTTATTCAAAACTAAATACGGAGTCAATTATTCATGACAAATTCTGTAAGTACCTGCAAATATTGGCATTTCCTTAGAAATATGCAAATATACACCAGAGGCGAATAATTCTGTCGACCAGTGTGTTATAAAGGATTAAAATATCGCTACCGACACTTGAGTTTGAACATAGATCACCAGTGAGCAAACACAGGCGATCCCATTATAGAATTAAGTAGACCACGTGACCATTTGAGAATTAGCGTAGTGTCTAAGGGGTCACTATACGGATTACTATACGGATCACTATTCGGTAATTACTATTCGAGGGAGTATTATCAAGCAAGTACTATTATTGCGAGTGATATTCGAAGGCGTCTGACACCAGTATTGTTCAACAGCATATTATAATTGTATCTACTACAATGAGCATTACGAAAGTGACAACAATTATTCATTGACATTACAAAAGTATCAAACGAGTGTTCGTTGACATCACAAATCGGTGTATATATCTTTTTTTAAAACTATAAACATTATCTTTTAGTATTTCGTAGGTAGAAATATATTATTTGTTTAATAGTACGTGTATTTGAGTTGCTATCTCTGTGTTTATTTGATTTTCTTAAAAAATGTTCTTCTTCCATGTGCCGTGTCTTTTCGGAATGATGCCGATCATGGGTTTCCACAGTAGCTCAATAGATTTTTCTTTTTTATTAATCTTTGTTTACTCAAGTTCTAGGATTTCCTCATGCCTTCAGTCTGCCTTGTGTGTATCAAACTTCTTAACCTCTATTTTCCTCAATATTTGCCTAGAAATTTCGATTGTCTCCTTCTCGTGTTATTCATAACTATCCTTCTTGTTTCGATTTTCTCTAAAGTTTACCCGTTTTTCGCGTGTGAAATTAACCTCCGGTCTAGATTGAGAAGTCTGGGAAACCGCTTCTATATCCGATAGATCCGTTTACCAATTCGGCTACAGAGGACGTGTTGATATTTTCCATACTTAAGTAGGTAATTCAAACATTCACTATCAATCTATGGCTAGAGATTAAATTCTAAACTGCTAGATATAGTGCAGTTCGTGGGAAGGAGACGTGTCTTCGATTTTTCCCACATGCATTTGTTAGAAAGGGGACTTAACTAGTGTTGTGGATTCCGGGTTGAAATCCGGTACCAATAAATAACAAATGCCAGGAATTAATATCTGAAAATAATGTATTAACGTAATAATATTAAACTGGTAAAGCAGGTTAGTAGTTCCAGGAATACGGGTTAGCAGCAAAATATATATACAGTCTTTGGTATTGAAGTATCGCTGGATGACTTCTTACTGAGTCTACGTGCTCGCTCACTCTGACTCCTACAACGCTGTTACCTCACCCTCGCTCTTCTGGTTACCTACAACCTTTTACTCTGTCACTCTGGACTCCACTCGACTCGAGTCCTCGGGTATTCACTGTCAGTAGTAAAAGTATACACTGGGTGAGTCCATTTGTATAAAAAGGGGTGGACTCCTCAACAACTAGACTAAAGCGGAAGTTCAACTCGTCTTGTCGAGTCCGCTTTCAATTAAACTGCTTGCACCTGTGGTGACTATATTATGTAAATATTGCATTTGACCTGACAAGATGATAAATCGAGAAGTAAAATCTGCATAAAAGGAAGCATAGAATGAGGGGGGGCGGAAATATAATCAAATGCATAAAGGCACTCAAAAGCAACTGCAAATCTGCAAATCTGAAGATGCGGTTTCGAAAATAATACCGAAAAAGAGAAAATGATTTATTTCTTTTTATTGGGGAACAATTTCGGAATAACTACTTATATGAAAGCAAAGATAAACAAATAAATAGTAAATGCCGATTAATTGGAGATGCTGATGAGAAGTCATAACAAAATGTCCACAAATATGTGACAAATATAGCTATGAGGAATATATATATATATATATATATATATATATATATATATATATATATATATAGAGAGAGAGAGAGAGGGGGGGGAAACAAAAGTAACTGTTTGATTCTTATAAATGCTTTATGCTGCTTTGTGGAACAGTCTCCGGAGAGCATGCTTCCTCGACCACTACAATTTTAACTTCCTCAAATCTAGGGTTCACTCTTATATTCCCCACAAATCCTCATTAACTCTAATGTATGCTTCTTAATCTCATACAACAAGCTCCTTTAAGAACTCTTCAATTTGAGTGGATTTTGTTCCTTGGATTCTGTTAAAATCAATAGAAAGACGTGCAATTCCCCACCACTAATATCACAATTTAGTTAACTCTTTCTATAGTTTCCTTCCTGTGTTGACTTAATACATTGGAAACAACTTCATAAAATTAGAGTGGCTTCTCTAGTGTGTCCTAAGGGTATTTCTGGAAGATAACATTTTTAAGCAAGCAGGTTTTATAATTATTCTAATAATGTCAGCATTAATAATAATAATAATAATAATAATAATAATAATAATGATAACTATAATAATAATATACACACATGCTGATAAAATGTGTTGACACCAAATGTCGATTGTGATAAATATCCAGAAACAATTGATAACCTTCTATCAGGTTGCACATTGTTTGTACCCACTGATTATTTAACATTAAAAACATGCGACAAAGCAAGAAAAAACAGAAAAGAAGATTATTAAACGGAAAAGTCCCATAGTCTGTAACAACATATGTGTCTCCCAAAAATCCCTTCGCTAACAAAATTTTAAAGGTGCATTAGCCAACGAATAATTAGATGAATGTTATGATCCTTGTTTTTAAAAAAATTAAGCTGTATAAGGTCTTTCGTTAATACGTAAGTACTTTCAACTGTGCATTCAGTCATCTTCAGGCATGGAAATTATTTTGTTTTTGTAAAATTCAGATAGAATCCGAGACGAAAAAATACGAATTGAAATGTTTTTTTTGTTTTTTTTTATGTGTTATTGATAACTTATACAAACTTTTGGAGCATGCAGTCGCAACGCTAAAGTTGATTTTTTTTTTAAAATTGAAGAGAGTGTGTTTTTACTAATATGGCAATTTGAGAATTTTTGTTGTTGTAGGAGTTTATCAGTCAATGTGGCATGAACTAAATTGTTAAATAAATAGAGTAATGTCTCAGTTGATATCCCGAAAATTTGCACGTCAGATCAGTTCTTTTAAATCAAATATGTGGTGAATTTCAATTTATAATACAACGAATCATTCATATAAAAAGTGCATTAGTAAAGTTAATGATATAAAATCGCGAAATCCCTTCGCTTACTGTTGAAACTTGCCTAATGCATGGAATAATAATGCAACACAAAATGTACTTAGAACAAAATGTATTGAAACAAGAAAGTGTGCACAATATTTACATATAGTCTTTTGTATATTCCTGGTAAGACCGTTCCTGGAGAATGTGTTGACTTAGTCGCTGTTGGGCAGAGTCTCTGGTTGAATCCCTTCATTCCTTCCCTTGTCTTTCCGGTACCAACCATATTTATATGGTCGGTACTCCACTATGCAAATTAGGTGGATCCTACCACAACACTTACAAAATTTTAAAGGTGCATTAACCTACATTCAGTCACCTTCGGGCATGGAAATTTTATATCATTAACTTTACCGATCTATTTTTTTGGAATGATTCATTGTAATATATATATATATATATATATATATATATATATATATATATATATATGCAACATTTTTTGAAGCAGTTATTTGTTTAAGCATGTTATGTTTCAATTGTAATATCTGTTAAGGCTTTTGGCCTCGAATATATCGTTTAATATCGAGGGAAAGATAACCATTATCTCATTAACATTGTCTTAAAGTTTAGCAATCCGTGG